>CM068832.1:8888618-9488618 GCA_028554795.2 Sinohyriopsis cumingii | reverse complement strand
ACCCAGTTCTTACATTAGACACTTCTCACCCAATTCCTACATTAGACACTTCTTACCCAATTCCTACATTAGACACTTCTCACTCAATTCCTACATTCGACACTTCTTAACCAATTCTTACATTAGGCACTTCTTATCTATTTCCTACATTTGACACTTCTTTACCCAATTCCTACATTAGGCACATTTTATCCAATTACATTAGGTGCATCTCACCCAATTCCTACATTAGACACTTTTTACCCAATTCTTACATTAGACACTTCTCACCCAATTCCTACATTAGACACTTCTTACCCAATTCCTACATTAGACACTTTTTACTCAATTCTTACATTTGGCACTTCTTATCCATTTCCTACATTTGACACTTCTTTACCCAATTCCTACATTAGGCACATTTTATCCAATTACATTAGGTGCATCTCACCCAATTCCTACATTAGACACTTTTTACCCAATTCTTACATTAGACACTTCTCACCCAATTCCTACATTAGATACTTCTTACCCAATTCCTACATTAGACACTTCTTACTCAATTCTTACATTAGACACTTCTTAACCAATTCTTACATTAGGCACTTCTTATCCATTTCCTACATTTGACACTTCTTTACCCAATTCCTACATTAGGCACATTTTATCCAATTACATTAGGTGCATCTCACCCAATTCCTACATTAGACACTTTTTACCCAATTCTTACATTAGACACTTCTCACCCAATTCCTACATTAGACACTTCTTACCCAATTCTTACATTAGACACTTCTTACCCAATTCCTACATTAGACACTTCTTACCCAATTCATACATTAGACACTTCTTACTCAATTCCTACATTAGACACTTCTTAACCAATTCTTACATTAGGCACTTCTTATCCATTTCCTACATTAGACACTTTTTACCCAATTCTTACATTAGACACTTCTCACCCAATTCCTACATTAGACACTTCTTACCCAATTCCTACATTAGACACTTCTTACTCAATTCTTACATTTGGCACTTCTTATCCATTTCCTACATTTGACACTTCTTTACCCAATTCCTACATTAGGCACATTTTATCCAATTACATTAGGTGCATCTCACCCAATTCCTACATTAGACACTTTTTACCCAATTCTTACATTAGACACTTCTCACCCAATTCCTACATTAGATACTTCTTACCCAATTCCTACATTAGACACTTCTTACTCAATTCTTACATTAGACACTTCTTAACCAATTCTTACATTAGGCACTTCTTATCCATTTCCTACATTTGACACTTCTTTACCCAATTCCTACATTAGGCACATTTTATCCAATTACATTAGGTGCATCTCACCCAATTCCTACATTAGACACTTTTTACCCAATTCTTACATTAGACACTTCTCACCCAATTCCTACATTAGACACTTCTTACCCAATTCTTACATTAGACACTTCTTACCCAATTCCTACATTAGACACTTCTTACCCAATTCATACATTAGACACTTCTTACTCAATTCCTACATTAGACACTTCTTAACCAATTCTTACATTAGGCACTTCTTATCCATTTCCTACATTAGACACTTTTTACCCAATTCTTACATTAGACACTTCTCACCCAATTCCTACATTAGACACTTCTTACCCAATTCCTACATTAGACACTTCTTACTCAATTCTTACATTTGGCACTTCTTATCCATTTCCTACATTTGACACTTCTTTACCCAATTCCTACATTAGGCACATTTTATCCAATTACATTAGGTGCATCTCACCCAATTCCTACATTAGACACTTTTTACCCAATTCTTACATTAGACACTTCTCACCCAATTCCTACATTAGATACTTCTTACCCAATTCCTACATTAGACACTTCTTACTCAATTCCTACATTAGACACTTCTTAACCAATTCTTACATTAGGCACTTCTTATCCATTTCCTACATTTGACACTTCTTTACCCAATTCCTACATTAGGCACATTTTATCCAATTACATTAGGTGCATCTCACCCAATTCCTACATTAGACACTTTTTACCCAATTCTTACATTAGACACTTCTCACCCAATTCCTACATTAGACACTTCTTTACCCAATTCCTACATTAGGCACATTTTATCCAATTACATTAGGTGCATCTCACCCAATTCCTACATTAGACACTTCTTACCCAATTCTTACATTAGACACTTCTTACCCAATTCCTACATTAGACACTTCTTACCCAATTCCTACAATAGACACTTCTTACCCAATTCTCACATTAGGCACTTCTTACCCAATTCCTACACTAGGCATATTTTATTAAATTACATTAGGTGCATCTCACCCAATTCCTATATTAGGCACTTCTTACCCAATTCCTACATTAGGTGCATCTTCTTTTGAATATCCTGTTGGTTGCTGAAAAAGAAGATATAAATAAAATGGTTTAAATGATTCTGCTTTCAATAGACCAGAATGTAATCAATTAGCAAAAACAGTATTCCAATATAAATGAAATGGTCAGATTGCCTCTCCATTAGATATACCAAAATGTAATCAATTAGATGAAATATTGCATTATGAATAACGGTATTGATACATACTACTATGTAGGCGATTAGTTTTAAAACCTATGCAATATCAACTGCCGGTGTCATTTTTCTTCAAGGTTTAGTATAACAAAAAACATGTTTTTCTGGTGTATTTTCCTCGTTTGGGGAAATAAAATCGACGGATTGTGTAATCAGCATGAGAGTCTACAGCTTACAGAGAAGTATTGTCCAACTTTCAAAGGTGGATGATGTTCATGCAAATGTGGCAAGAATTCTAGTAGTCGCTACTGAAGCATTACAGTTCATTTATCAAATTCACCATCTTCCATGAAATTGACCAATCACCAGAGCAGATATAATCATGTGATACTCATCTGCTTAATACATTATATAGAATCAAAAGTATTTTGATGATAAGACTACCTAACATTAAGAAATCAATTTTTAGTGCATACCCACAATTTCATGAAAAACAGTTGTCAAATGCTTAAGTTATGATGATCTGAATTATTTATGACGTATAGTGGCTATCTGATCACTGACAGATATAGGCTGAACAGTCCATGAATGACAACGTGCCTGTAAATCACATCATGCTTAATGCTTATCCCCTTACCAATGATAGTATGGATTGTTAGTCCACATATATTGTCATGTGTTTGGGTTTAAGAGACATACAGAAATATAATATTTACAGTCAAAACAGACTTCTCAAGGAGCATAAGTTCTTGTCCAGGCTTTTTCATACTGTGAACATCAATCATTACAAAACCACACAACAAATTATTGTTATTTTATAATGCCATGCAGTATTCTGAGTAAACAAAAAAAATTCCACAACCAGTCCAAGCTATCGACAGTTAGGGCAAAAGTAGCGATGAGAAAGATTCTGTACTGAAACTATATGATCAGTATGATACTGATATGAAATGCAATATGGTAGTGTACCAAGCTATATTGTTACACCAATATAGTAGTCACCAATGCATATCATTACACATATGATATCACCAATGCATATCATTACACGTATGATACTGATATGAAATGCAGTATGGTAGTGTACCAAGCCATACTGTTACACCAATATAGTAGTCACCAATGCATATCATTACACGTATGATACTGATATGAAATGCAATATGGTAGTGTACCAAAACAAACTGTTACGCCAATATAGTAGTCACCAATGCATATCATTACACGTATGATACTGAAATGAAATGCAATATGGTAGTGTACCAAGCCATATAGTTACACCAATATGGTAGTCACCAACACATACCATTACAGGTATGATACTGATATGAAATGCAATATGGTAGTGTACCAAGCTATATTGTTACACCAATATAGTAGTCACCAATGCATATCATTACACGTATGATACTGATATGAAATGCAATATGGTAGTGTACCAAGCCATACTGTTACACCAATATAGTAGTCAACAATGCATATCATTACACGTATGATACTGATATGAAATGCAATATGGTAGTGTACCAAGCCATACTGTTACACCAATATAGTAGTCACCAATGCATATCATTACACGTATGATACTGATATGAAATGCAATATGGTAGTGTACCAAGCCATACTGTTACACCAATATAGTAGTCACCAATGCATATCATTACACTTATGATACTGATATGAAATGCAATATGGTAGTGTACCAAGCCATATTGTTACATCAATATAGTAGTCACCAATGCATATCATTACACGTATGATACTGATATGAAATGCAATATGGTAGTGTACCAAGCCATACTGTTACACCAATATAGTAGTCACCAATGCATATCATTACACGTATGATACTGATATGAAATGCAATATGGTAGTGTACCAAGCCATATTGTTACATCAATATAGTAGTCAACAATGCATATCATTACACGTATGATACTGATATGAAATGCAATATGGTAGTGTACCAAGCCATATTGTTACACCAATATAGTAGTCACCAATGCATATCATTACACGTAGATGTTAGTGTACCATTGCATATCGTCAAACCACTAGTAGTCACGAGGTAAAGGCAAAAATATAAACTATTACAAATAACGTAGAGTCTCCTTGAAGGGTAGGTGCTATGATACCCATTACAAACCATTTCTTAAGACCAAGAAAGAAAGAATGGTTGAAATGCAGTGAGTCTGTACATACGCAAATAGTCTAAATGTCGGGATGCCAACACTGGGGATAGCACAACTCTCCCCAACTTTATAGAGGCATGCTACAAGTGCACAGCACAATATTATATGTTACAAGTTGCTTGCTGAAAGAACAATGGCAGATCTTGCCCTAGAAATGGATCTGAACTCGAAACCAGAATTAAGAGGTAACCAGTTTTCTGCAGAAGCTGGTGTTTCACCTGTGTTCATGTGGTGATTAAGGCTGCAATGTACATGATTAACAACAATTAAAACAATGGTTTTTAAACAGAACAGCAGACTGATATATAATGTGCATGAAATTCCTGGCAATCTGAGAATGTTTCATTTGATGCACAACTTTTACATTTTATTACAACAGGTTTCAGTATATGCAAGCTTTGTAATTCTTGAATATATCCAACAATCAAGGTAATGCATCATTAGGATCATCATGATTCCATTCCCTACTACTACATGCATGTACATAATGAAAAGGGAGGTAGATATACGAAATTGGCTGTACTGTGTGAACATTTATTCCAGCAATCCTTTATGAAAAAAAAAATTGCGATAAAATCTGGCTAATTTTTTAAAATTTTATTTTGGACAATCACCTAAAAGCAATATCCATACAGACATACACAGAATTTAATTTTGTGCCTAAAATCAAAATGACCACACCAAATTCATAATGGTTGGCATTATGTTTTATAAACAAATGGTGATGGGATACATTTTCTAATATTATTCTATGCAATGGCCATTCCTGGGGATAGACACTAAACAATGAGAAGAACAAATAAATGCCTACCATCCCTATTATTTTTAAATAATTTTTTATTGCTTCAATCCTTAGTTATATAAAATTTAAATATTTTTCTAAAAGTTAAACTATCCATGAAACAGTATCAAAGAACTAAGGTAAATGCAAACATTATACAACAACAATTACACCAACAACAATGATATGCAACTGGAAATGTGATAGTGATGTCTTGCCTTTTATTCACATGCAAGATAAACCCCAGAATTAAAACAATTGTGGATCCTGACCTCTTCCTCCTCCTCCTCTTCTGTAAATATCCTCGATCTGGCCTCTTCATACTTCTGTTGTCTCTCTTCCAAGGACTTGGCCCTTGTCATAGCTAAGGACTCCTTGCTTAGTCCTTTAGACTAAAAAAAAAATACGTCCTGATCTAGGTCAAAGATTATAAACAAAGACAACTCGGATTTCACATTTACAGATGAATATAATTTTTTCATGACTACTACAAATGCAATGTAATTCAAAGCCCAATGAAAATTATTTCTTCATTATCATCATTGATTAAAGTATCAACAAAAACAAAATTTCTTGCAAAAGCACAAAAATGTACACCAACAAAATAAATATATCCTGTTGAGCATTTAATCAAAGCCCTGCCCCCCAAAAAACCAATGCTGACAATAATAACAGTACCGCTGGAAAAGTGATTATAGAAGTCTCATTTCCCATTAATGAGGGCTCAACACAATGTCTCATTTCTCATTAATGCATGCCTGACACAAGGTTTCATTTTTCATTAATGAGCTTGACAAAATGTCTAGTTTTTCCCTAATGCATGCTTGACACAATGTTTAATTTCTGACACAATGTCTCATTTCTCATTAATGTGGGCATGACATGATGTCTCATTTCTCACTGATGTGGGCTTGACATGTCTCTTTCCTCATTAATGTGAGATTGACACAATGTCTCTTTTCTCAATAATGCAGGCTTGACACAATGATTTATTTGTGACACAGTGTCTCATTTCTCATTCATGTGGGCATGACATGACATCTCATTTCTCATTAATTTGAGCCTGACAATGTCTCATTTCTCAATAATGCAGGCTTGACACAATGATTCATTTCTGACACAATGTTTCATTTCTCTTTTAATGTGGACACGACATGAAATCTCATTTCCCTTTAATGTGAGCTTCACACAATGTTTCATTTCTCCTTTAATGTGGGCACAACATGACATCTCATTTCACTTTAATGTGAGCTTCACACAATGTTTCGTTTCTCAATAATGTAGGCCTCACACAATGTTTCATTTCTGACACAGCGTCTCAGTTCTCATTAATGTGGGCATGACAAGATGTCTCATTTCTCATTAATGTGAGCTAGACAGTACGTATCATTTCTCACAAATGCAGGCATGACATCACAGTATATCATAATTTGTATTAAAAGGTCAATATGACATCAACTGGTAGGACTGGCTTGACCGAATAACATCAAGTATCAGAACTTTAACATTGCTGACTACAGGGCTTTTAGTAGGAGACACAGGTGCAACCAGCTTTGTGCATTATCAGTGAGTAGATGAGACAGGCAGAAGGAACTCCTCGCATATCAACATATAAGACTTGAATAGGTAAGACAAGCTGGAGGAACACCTTGCAGATTGGAGTAGGTGAGACAAGCAAGATGATCTCACATATCAGCGAATATGCTTGAGGATACAACACAGGAGGACCTCCTCGCATATGAACATATAAAGTTCAAAAAGTAGGTGAGACAGGTTTGAGGTACTCCTCGTATAAAAGCATGTACATTTTTGAACAATGTAATATTATCCAATTTCAAGCTGATGAAACATGCTTAATCCTCAAGTAGAAGTGACCGGTAGGACAAGATTTTCTAACAAATGCATGTGGAATCTACGGCACACAACCTGGTGTTATCCACTTATTCACAAGAGATAGTGTGGCCTTAAAATTCACTTACTGAGCCCACACCCTGGAGAAAGATGTAAATGTCTGTCCTAGCATATCAGTAGCATAAAAATATCATGACTTGCTTCAGCAGGCAAGACATGACATGAACTCCATTGGGGGGGGGGAACATAAAAATCTCTAGACCCATAGAAAAATCACCCTACATTTTTAGTTTGAATGCAGTCACTAATGGTGATGTCATGTGACTTTTAAAAACTTTATAATGCAATACTTTAACAACAAAAATTTCAATGATGCTTAAGCAGGTGAGAAAGACAAAAGAAATGCCTAGATGATATTAGCATTTCACTTGACTACAGCAAACATGAAGAACTTTAACACTGTTGATGTCAGTGCTGTAACAACCAGAACATTGATTTCTATGTATTATGTAGGCGATATAACCTCTAGATGACAGTTCCTAGGTAACATGAGTTACTTCCCTTTGCAATTAAATTGCACTGCTATTTACTTAAAAATTCATATAAACAATCTCCTTTAATGTCCTAGTAGAAGACTCCTAGTCAACATCAGTAACTTCCCTTTGTAATTCCATGGCCATATTTCACTTGCATTACAACTATTGCCAAAATATTGCTTAAAAATTAATATAACAATCCATTTTAAAGCAAACATATGTTTACTATATTTCTTCATATGTCAAACTGACTTTAGAAAGATGCAGTGACAAAACGTCTAGAAATGTGACTGATGCTCCTATCTATATGATGCATCTAAAGGGACATGTTCGAAGTCAAACCATTGTAATCGCTGTTAAAGTATGGCAGAAATATTCACACAAAAAAATCAATATTGGCATAAATAAAACCTCATTTAATATAATCATCAAGTTTTCCAAAAGTTTCTAAGCGGAAACAAAATTTGGAATAATCAAGCTGGGACAGAATGGGCATGGCATGGAAAACACCAATTGTCTTAAATATATACGACACGGGCATAACAGTATTAACCAATATTTCAGCACTGTCTATGCTAACCTCTCGTTCATCAAGACTTCTTCCACCCCTTTTTAAAACCATCTTTGGTTTGGCATCACTGGTGTACACATTGTCCACAAAGCTAAACTCTGGTCTACAATTTAAAAAAAAAAGTATTAATTTTAAAGAATAGAAATTAATAATGGCAGGATGGTAAGTGCCCAGATGAAGATTATTGGGACTTTCAATTATGCAGAGTACAGAAGCAACTAAATACAATTAAGTTTTTATTACCGTAATGAATTATCTGATCAATAAATTATCCATGCTCCTCAAAGCTCATCCTCGGTATGAATACACTGCTATTGGAAGGCTGATTAGACCACAAGGTCATCGAAACATTAATATATCAATTTTGCATATTAATACACGAGTGCATTGACTGGATCCTTCCTTGTGTCTATTATCACTGATTAAAATCAAAACAAAAATAAGAGAAAATGAACCAGACTGGTTCCTCATTGTTATATCTGTATGTTGTGATGCATCACACATGCTACACTGTAACACTGTGCTCCATAATTGCATGTAAAACGTTCGTGACTTATTCCTTCCACATACTATGCAATTCTGTACTCGAGAGAAGACAGTAAATGTGATCTCAATTGAGTGCGGTGAAGTTATCCAAGTGTAAAATCTTTTCCAAGTGCCATATTGTCAGCAAATTTACATAACTCTATCAGTGGCGCTATCCTAACCAAGGCAGGTAACTCACTGTCCAGAATATGTAAATTGTCAGGACAAAACCAATGTTTTCTTATGATTCTGAATGGTCAACTCTACTTTGTATGACAAAAAATTATATGCTGATGAAACAGTTCAACTTCTATTAATTTAACAAATGAAACTTTGTAACAAAATATCTGGCACGGCAAATCTCTGTGAAAACTTTTGACCAGAGTGGTGAATTCCTTTTATTTGAGAAAGAGCTGATGGCTTTTTAAACCTGAGATTTTTTTAAAGATGGAATCTTAATATGTCCAGTCGTTGAAAATGCTTGCAAAGTTTCAAAAACTGTCACTCAGCAAACTAAGAGACAGAAAATCCTTATATATCAGGGTAAAAATGTTTCACCTAATTAAAAGTAATTAGTAAAAATTTACATGTTGATCAAGCGTACCCAATCAAATATTGATTTACATGTTGATGAATGGTTAATCATAACCAATCAAATATTGATTTTAAACTGCATAAGGCACCGACAGATATGGGTCTATGCAGTTTGATAGTAGTAATCAGCAGAATAAACATAGACCCTAATCTTCTGGTGCATTATGCGGCAGTGGATCAAGGTCTGTACATAGTATATATGGTATTTCATAAACAAGGTCATTTTATCATATTTGGTAATGAGTTGTTTGTATCCCATGCACGTGGCATGGTTACAGACACATTTATCATCCATCATGTTGATGGCACATGGGATGCAATAAACAATAAAAAGAACTGACTGACTCACATAGTTTACTTTTCCTGGAAGATTTATCTATCAAAACGTCAAAGAGTTCAAGAGAATTACAATCATTTATATTGCTTATGGAAAACCATAACTGAATGTTTTGTTTCGTTGAATTTACTAATAAAGCTTCAATTATTATGATTACTTCTAACACCACTAAAGAATGCAGAAATATTACATCGAAGTTTAAATGGAATATAGCAAATGGTGCAGAATGTGTCTGATTTGCAAGAACTCTTAAGTCAGCATTACTACTGTTGACAATACCACTAACGCAGATCAAGTAATACACAATTCATCTCATTCACAGACAAATGTTAGTTTGCTTTCGGATTTATTGAAAGATTGGATAACAATCATAACTCTAATGATGATATTCATTTATATTTAGTATTAACTATAAAAATAAAAATTCTTACATTCTTGTGTTTGCAGTTTTGTTAACAATAACACATTTCCCTGTTTGGTCAACATTGTGGTCCAATCCAAAAAAGGCAGCAATACGATGAACAAGCATTCGGTCATATGATGACATTGGTGGAAACTTCAGGTAATGATGCCTGAAAACAATGAAAGAACTATAGAGTTAAACTGAAATTAAGACTCTGTGATAAAAAAGAAGAAAAAAACTGTATTACCTTTCTTATATTTGCTGATATGCCAACCATTCTAGATTTTGGACGAAACATTAAAATTTTTAGCAAAAATTCCACCAAGGAAATACTGGAAAATATAAATTGTATTGGACAAAATTCTGTAAATGTGTTTTCTGTGTGGACACAGGTAGAAACAAGTACTACAGAAACAATAAGATTTACACTGGTAAATGGGATATAGTTGCTCACTCAAAAAAAAAAGGTAAATACATGACAAGCAATAAGTTGATCCGACTATAATTAGGTAAAAAAATGGCAGCAGAGATTCAGAGGAAAAAAAACCCCGAGATAATTTATAAAGATTAATGTTTATATTGTTATGACTCCATGGTCTTAAACTAAACAAAAGCGAGTGAAAACAAAGTTTTGTAAAATTCAAAATATAATTTATTTCAGTAAAATACAAAGTGAATAATTAAAAATAGCTCAACTAAATTGTCCAATATGTTGTACCACAATTCCAAACGTATCAAGTAATCTAAATGAGTTCCAGTGGTATTCAGAATGAAGTTCAATCTTTTGTACTGATGTGCTAATAGTATTGATAAATCACAATGATATAATCCAAAATGTCATAAATGAATTCACAGTAATTCTGAAACAGCTATTAAATCCAAACACTGAACACTTCGTTATTCCAAAGAATTATTAAGTTAAATTAAATTTTCTAAACTGAACACAACTATCTTCTAAGACTGATGTTATTGCTAGGAATTGTTAATTCCCAATAAATCTTCTCTAATGCAGATAGCTAAGGCATAGTTTCAAAACCAGAAAGAGAACTGATTACTCATTTCCAGTGCATTCCAACTTGTAAACAATATCAAGCACTTTAACCATTAGCCAATCAAGAACTACTGGTAGGTCATCTTGGTTTTTCAAGAGCTCACATTCTGAAGTAAAATCACGTGATGTTTACTTGGATACTACATCTCACTTCTTAACAACTTTGCATTGCAAATTACCCTTACAGTCCATAATAATCAAATCAACACACATAAAAAAAGATATACACAGTATATCTTGCTCTGTCCAAAAATGTTTTAGCATTTCAAAGTTCTGGAATTGGAGGAATGCATGTATCATTTATTATCATTGGCCTGTCATTATTTCTGACTATAGAGGTATGTATAGACCCTTAAGAACAACAGGTATGATCACATAAATTTTCAACTTTCAATTCATTCAGCAACAATTCAACCTATAATAATCATCATCATGTTTTTAGCATTGTTTGTTTACTGAATTCAATGGCCAATCCTGATTATAAATGTGGTGTGCTTACTCAATGGCCAATCCTGATTATAAATGCGGTGTGCTTACTGCATTCAATGGCCAATCCTGATTATAAATTTGGTGTGCTTACTGCATTCAATGGCCAATCCTGATTATAAATGTGGTGTGCTTACTGCATTCAATGGCCAATCCTGATTATAAATGTGGTGTGCTTACTCAATGGCCAATCCTGATTATAAATGTGGTGTGCTTACTGCATTCAATGGCCAATACTACCTATACTCATACTGTGTTTACTGCATTCAATTACCAATCTTGCCTATACTCGTGGATTGTTTACTGCATTCAATTACCAATCTTGCCTATACTCGTGGATTGTTTACTGCATTCAATTACCAATCTTGCCTATACTCGTGGATTGTTTACTGCATTCAATTACCAATCTTGCCTATACTCGTGGATTGTATACTGCATTCAATTACCAATCTTGCCTATACTCGTGGATTGTTTACTGCATTCAATTACCAATCTTGCCTATACTCGTGGATTGTTTACTGCATTCAATTACCAATCTTGCCTATACTCGTGGATTGTTTACTGCATTCAATTACCAATCTTGCCTATACTCGTGGATTGTTTACTGCATTCAATTACCAATCCTGCCTATACTCGTGGATTGTTTACTGCATTCAATTACCAATCTTGCCTATACTCGTGGATTGTTTACTGCATTCAATTACCAATCTTGCCTATACTCGTGGATTGTTTACTGCATTCAATTACCAATCCTGCCTATACTCGTGGATTGTTTACTGCATTCAATTACCAATCCTGCCTATACTCGTGGATTGTTTACTGCATTCAATTACCAATCCTGCCTATACTCGTGGATTGTTTACTGCATTCAATTACCAATCCTGCCTATACTCGTGGATTGTTTACTGCATTCAATTACCAATCCTGCCTATACTCGTGGATTGTTTACTGCATTCAATTACCAATCCTGCCTATACTCGTGGATTGTTTACTGCATTCAATTACCAATCCTGCCTATGCTCGTGGATTGTTTACTGCATTCAATTACCAATCCTGCCTATACTCGTGGATTGTTTACTGCATTCAATTACCAATCCTGCCTATACTCGTGGATTGTTTACTGCATTCAATTACCAATCCTGCCTATACTCGTGGATTGTTTACTGCATTCAATTACCAATCCTGCCTATACTCGTGGATTGTTTACTGCATTCAATTACCAATCCTGCCTATACTCGTGGATTGTTTACTGCATTCAATTACCAATCCTGCCTATACTCGTGGATTGTTTACTGCATTCAATTACCAATCCTGCCTATACTCGTGGATTGTTTACTGCATTCAATTACCAATCCTGCCTATACTCGTGGATTGTTTACTGCATTCAATTACCAATCCTGCCTATACTCGTGGATTGTTTACTGCATTCAATTACCAATCCTGCCTATACTCGTGGATTGTTTACTGCATTCAATTACCAATCCTGCCTATACTCGTGGATTGTTTACTGCATTCAATTACCAATCCTGCCTATACTCGTGGATTGTTTACTGCATTCAATTACCAATCCTGCCTATACTCGTGGATTGTTTACTGCATTCAATTACCAATCCTGCCTATACTCGTGGATTGTTTACTGCATTCAATTACCAATCCTGCCTATACTCGTGGATTGTTTACTGCATTCAATTACCAATCCTGCCTATACTCGTGGATTGTTTACTGCATTCAATTACCAATCCTGCCTATACTCGTGGATTGTTTACTGCATTCAATTACCAATCCTGCCTATACTCGTGGATTGTTTACTGCATTCAATTACCAATCCTGCCTATACTCGTGGATTGTTTACTGCATTCAATTACCAATCCTGCCTATACTCGTGGATTGTTTACTGCATTCAATTACCAATCCTGCCTATACTCGTGGATTGTTTACTGCATTCAATTACCAATCCTGCCTATACTCGTGGATTGTTTACTGCATTCAATTACCAATCCTGCCTATACTCGTGGATTGTTTACTGCATTCAATTACCAATCCTGCCTATACTCGTGGATTGTTTACTGCATTCAATTACCAATCCTGCCTATACTCGTGGATTGTTTACTGCATTCAATTACCAATCCTGCCTATACTCGTGGATTGTTTACTGCATTCAATTACCAATCTTGCCTATACTCGTGGATTGTTTACTGCATTCAATTACCAATCCTGCCTATACTCGTGGATTGTTTACTGCATTCAATTACCAATCCTGCCTATACTCATGGATTGTTTACTGCATTCAATTACCAATCTTGCCTATACTCGTGGATTGTTTACTGCATTCAATTACCAATCTTGCCTATACTCGTGGATTGTATACTGCATTCAATTACCAATCTTGCCTATACTCGTGGATTGTATACTGCATTCAATTACCAATCTTGCCTATACTCGTGGATTGTATACTGCATTCAATTACCAATCTTGCCTATACTCGTGGATTGTTTACTGCATTCAATTACCAATCCTGCCTATACTCGTGGATTGTATACTGCATTCAATTACCAATCCTGCCTATACTCGTGGATTGTATACTGCATTCAATTACCAATCTTGCCTATACTCGTGGATTGTATACTGCATTCAATTACCAATCTTGCCTATACTCGTGGATTGTTTACTGCATTCAATTACCAATCCTGCCTATACTCGTGGATTGTTTACTGCATTCAATTACCAATCCTGCCTATACTCGTGGATTGTTTACTGCATTCAATTACCAATCCTGCCTATACTCGTGGATTGTTTACTGCATTCAATTACCAATCCTGCCTATACTCGTGGATTGTTTACTGCATTCAATTACCAATCTTGCCTATACTCGTGGATTGTTTACTGCATTCAATTACCAATCTTGCCTATACTCGTGGATTGTTTACTGCATTCAATTACCAATCTTGCCTATACTCGTGGATTGTTTACTGCATTCAATTACCAATCTTGCCTATACTCGTGGATTGTTTACTGCATTCAATTACCAA
Source organism: Sinohyriopsis cumingii (assembly GCA_028554795.2). Taxonomy (NCBI): domain Eukaryota; kingdom Metazoa; phylum Mollusca; class Bivalvia; order Unionida; family Unionidae; genus Sinohyriopsis; species Sinohyriopsis cumingii. Next base: position 9,473,743 of record CM068832.1, on the reverse strand, counting down.
TCTTGCCTATACTCGTGGATTGTTTACTGCATTCAATTACCAATCTTGCCTATACTCGTGGATTGTTTACTGCATTCAATTACCAATCTTGCCTATACTCGTGGATTGTTTACTGCATTCAATTACCAATCTTGCCTATACTCGTGGATTGTTTACTGCATTCAATTACCAATCCTGCCTATACTCGTGGATTGTTTACTGCATTCAATTACCAATCTTGCCTATACTCGTGGATTGTTTACTGCATTCAATTACCAATCCTGCCTATACTCGTGGATTGTTTACTGCATTCAATTACCAATCTTGCCTATACTCGTGGATTGTTTACTGCATTCAATTACCAATCCTGCCTATACTCGTGGATTGTTTACTGCATTCAATTACCAATCTTGCCTATACTCGTGGATTGTATACTGCATTCAATTACCAATCTTGCCTATACTCGTGGATTGTATACTGCATTCAATTACCAATCTTGCCTATACTCGTGGATTGTATACTGCATTCAATTACCAATCCTGCCTATACTCGTGGATTGTTTACTGCATTCAATTACCAATCCTGCCTATACTCGTGGATTGTTTACTGCATTCAATTACCAATCCTGCCTATACTCGTGGATTGTTTACTGCATTCAATTACCAATCCTGCCTATACTCGTGGATTGTTTACTGCATTCAATTACCAATCCTGCCTATACTCGTGGATTGTTTACTGCATTCAATTACCAATCCTGCCTATACTCGTGGATTGTTTACTGCATTCAATTACCAATCTTGCCTATACTCGTGGATTGTTTACTGCATTCAATTACCAATCTTGCCTATACTCGTGGATTGTTTACTGCATTCAATTACCAATCTTGCCTATACTCGTGGATTGTTTACTGCATTCAATTACCAATCTTGCCTATACTCGTGGATTGTTTACTGCATTCAATTACCAATCTTGCCTATACTCGTGGATTGTTTACTGCATTCAATTACCAATCTTGCCTATACTCGTGGTCTGTTTACTGCACTCAATGTCCAATCTTGCCTATACTCGTGGATTGTTTACTGCATTCAATTACCAATCTTGCCTATACTCGTGGATTGTTTACTGCAGTCAATTACCAATCTTGCCTATACTCGTGGATTGTTTACTGCATTCAATTACCAATCTTGCCTATACTCGTGGATTGTTTACTGCATTCAATTACCAATCTTGCCTATACTCGTGGATTGTTTACTGCATTCAATTACCAATCTTGCCTATACTCGTGGATTGTTTACTGCATTCAATTACCAATCTTGCCTATACTCGTGGATTGTTTACTGCATTCAATTACCAATCTTGCCTATACTCGTGGATTGTTTACTGCATTCAATTACCAATCTTGCCTATACTCGTGGTCTGTTTACTGCACTCAATGTCCAATCTTGCCTACACTTGTGGTTTGTTTACTGTATTCAATAGATGATCCCACCTATACGCGTGGTCTGTTTACTGCACTCAATGTCCAATCTTGCCTATGCTTGTGGTTTGTTTACTGCACTCAATGGCAAATCACCTATACTCGTGGTATGTTTACTGCACTCAATGGCCAATCACCTATACTCGTGGTTTGTTTACTGCACACAATGGCCAATCACCTATATTCATGGTTTGTTTACTGCACACAATGGCCAATCACCTATACTCGTTGTCTGTTTACTGTACTCAATGGCTAATCACCTATATTCATGGTTTGTTTACTGCACACAATGGCCAATCACCTATACTTGTGGTCTGTTCACTGCACTCAATGGCCAATCCTGCCTACACTTGTGGTTTGTTTACTGCACTCAATGGCCAAACCTGCCTATACTCGTGGTTTGTTTACTGCACTCAATGGCCAATCCTGCCTATATTTGTGGTTTGTTTACTGTAATCAATGGCCAATCACCTATACTCATGGTGTGTTTACTGCACTCAGTGTCCAATCCTGCCTACACTTGTAGTTTGTTTACTGCACTCAATGGCCAAACCTGCCTATACCTGTGGTTTGTTTACTGCATTCAATGGCAAATCACCTATACTCGTGGTTTGTTTACTGCACTCAATGTCCAATCTTGCCTATATTCGTTGTCTGTTTACTGCACTCAGTGGCCAATCCTGCCTACACTTGTGGTTTGTTTACTGCACTCATTGGCCAATCCTGCCTACACTCATGGTTTGTTTACTGCACTCAATGGCCAAACCTGCCTATACTCATGGTTTGTTTACTGCACCCAATGGCAAATCACCTATACTCGTGGTTTGTTTACTGCACTCAATGTCCAATCTTGCCTATATTCATTGTTTGTTTACTGCACTCAATGGCCAAACCTGCCTACACTTGTGGTTTGTTTGCTGCACTCCAGGCAAATCACTGATACTCGTGGATTGTTTACTGCACTCAATGTCCAATCTTGCCTACACTTGTGGTTTGTTTACTGTATTCAATAGATGATCCCACCTATACTCGTGGTCTGTTTACTGCACTCAATGTCCAATCTTGCCTATACTCAAATTTGTTTACTGCACTCAATGGCCAATCACCTATACCCATCGTTTATTTACTGCATTCATTCGCTTGTCTTGCCTATACTTGTGGTTTGTTTACTACATTCAATGGCCAATCATGCCTATACTCATGGTTTGTTTATTACATTCAATGGCTAACACCACCTACATTCATGGTGAATAGGTGATAGTTGAAACATATTTGATTTGTGACAGGCTGTTTTTTTTCTCCAAGACTTGATTTTAAACCAATCAGAAATGAGTTTACTTTTCTTCTCTGTAAATCTGAACAATTCATAAACCAAGGTTACAAACTGAAAGCACTACTATGATACGCATTTCATTGATGAAAAATAGTAAACAATGGCTTCGCTCAGATTCATTTGATGACTGTGAGAGCAAAGTCAGTTTCTCGGGTTGATCTTAAAAATATTGAGCAAGTAGAGGAAAAATGTTCTGCAGTTGGATATTTTACGAGATTCGACATGGTCATCACCATTTCAGCGACTGCATCATCAATTTAAAAATGATACACATATGTTTGTAAATAGTGTATAAATAACGTGTGAAAAACAAAAACAACACAAAATACTTGATTGTGTAGACAAATCTAAGTGGAACACTGATGAAAATGTCATGAATTTTTATTGGATGCAAGGTAAGAAGGAATGCATGTGCAGATAATTACAAAATTTTACAATATTTAAACTCTCTGGAGCACAGCAGCTAGACAGAGCTCAGTGATGATGGTACAAAACAGCAGTGTTGCTGATAACAGTGCTAGTGATCTGATAAAAGTGCTGGGGATAAACGAGTTAAAGAACATTCTCTATTCTGGGAAGACTGCCAGATCCCTCAAAATTGATGCCAAGATTTCTGATAAACTTGCTCAGTGGATGACACATCTGGAGGCTTCAAACTTGGCTGGCTCCAGTTGAATTAGGATTATATTAAACATTTTCTAAGATATTCTGAAGTGGAAAGGAGATACTGAACTATTGGCATCTTTGCCCACAACCACCATATTGACCAATGAAATCCATGCTGTGCATTCACTTTGCACACAACCACCATGTTGACCAATGAAATCTATGCTGTGCATTCACTTTGCACACAACCACCATGTTGACTAATGAAATCCATGCTGTGCATTCACTTTGCACACAACCACCATATTGACCAATGAAATCCATGCTGTGCATTCACCTTGCCCACAACCACCATGTTGACCAATGAAATCCATGCTGTGCATTCACTTTGCACACAACCACCATATTGACCAATGAAATCCATGCTGTGCATTCACCTTGCCCACAACCACCATGTTGACCAATGAAATCCATGCTGTGCATTCACTTTGCACACAACCACCATGTTGACCAATGAAATCCATGCTGTGCATTCACTTTGCACACAACCACCATGTTGACCAATGAAATCCATGCTGTGCATTCACTTTGCACACAACCACCATGTTGACCAATGAAATCCATGCTGTGCATTCACTTTGCACACAACCACCATGTTGACCAATGAAATCCATGCTGTGCATTCACTTCGCACTTATGATTAGTGGACTCAGACAAGCTAGACATGACTAAACGTCAAGTCTTTGCATGAAAACACATCCTAGTTTGATAAGCCAGTTTTACCCAGCTTAAAACTTTCTGAATATTTTTTACATCAGTCATACTTAAATAACAGACAAATCATATAACTTTATTGAATACCTGAAGTAATAAATATTACTCCGGACTGAAATGTTGTATGCAAAAGGCAGAAACACATCACTATGATTGACCAGATTAATTCAAGTAGGTTTGGTGGACTCGTCATGTTTTGTAATATATTTGTCAAATAGGTTTGGTGGACCCGTCATGTCTTGTAATATATTTGTCAAATTAGCACATGTCTCTGAGTACAAGATTTTATCTATTTCAAACAAGAACTTTCTGTAGATGTTTGGTAATGAACTTATATACCAACTCAAACTGATTTAATAACTGAAAATGATGTACCAACTCAAACAGATGAACCATCTCAAACTGATGTAGTAACTGAAACTGATATACAAACTCAAACTGATGTACCAACTCAAACTGACGTACCAACTCAACAACTCAAACTGACATACCAATTGACACACCAACTGATGTATCAACTGACACACTAACTAAAACTGATGTATCAACTGAAACTAATGTATCAACTGAAACTGACATACCAACTGACACACCAACTAAAACTGATGTATCAAATGAAACTGACATACCAACTGACACACCAACTAAAACTGATGTATCAACTGAAACTGACATACCAACTGACACACCAACTAAAACTGATGTATCAACTGACATACCAACTGAGAATGATGTGCTAACTGATCATGTGAAGATAAATATGAACAGTTCACTTGCTGGAGATCTCTGCAAAGACTTTGAACACAAGCTTGAACTCGGAATCTTTGTGGCTTTCTGGGAAATAATATTTTCATTATAAGTTATGGGAAGAAGTCCTATTATCTGTTAGGGTTTTAAATTCACGGTTTGTAGCAACCATGAAAATTAGTACCCCAAGAAAAGTGAAAACCTATGAAAAATGATACCCCATGAAGCTGATATCCTCTGAAAACTGATATCCAATGATAGCTAACAAATTCAAAAAACTCCCCTGAATCTCAAGAACTTAAAGAAAACCATTCATCATTCCTACTTTATGCAAGGTCTCATCCAATATGAACAAATGATCTGAATTGAATTTCCTATCAAACCACCCACCCACCCAAACAAGGGATTAATACTGCTTACTTTGGTTCTCTGATGAATTTGGTTAAATCTGTTTCTAACTTGAGCAGCATACTTCTGTCTTTTGATGTTTTGTTGAGAGTCTTTCGTATAAACTCTTCCAAATCTATTCCTGTGGAATCTTTGTAAGGTGAATCTACACTGGAATCTGAAAATGATTAAGAAATATTTTTTTAAAAATGAATGTTTCAAGACATGTGAAAAATTAATTAACTGTAAGGAGTGATCTGACAATTTCTGGCATGCTAACTGCCTTACTGTGTATAATCTGAGCTTGTAAACCCATGACATTATACTGTGGTAAAATGTTCTATATAATGCTAGGGATAAGTTCGATTCTTGCTGGAAAAGTTAAACTCAGTCAGTTTTCTTGAACTTCTGTTCTGTTGTGCCCTTTAAGAACACATGGGTTCAGGCCAAGTTAAAAATTTTAAGGATTTTTCCAGACTTTGGAAGGCTAAGAAAACAAATTCAGGCAATCATTTGCACTGCCATTGCTCATAGCATGTCTCAGTAGCATCTGGGGTACTATGTGTAATTGGAAGCTCTGAATTTACTGAACTTAGGAAACGATCTGTTGATGACATTGTTAATTAGCAAAGATCAAATATAATTTTGGGTGGGTACTGATAACCAAGGTGGTGATTTTGAAAAAATTTCAAAGTATTTCCAAAACTGATTTTTGCTGTTTCAAAGTGAGGACAATTCTAAATGGTGGAATGGTTTCTGATCAAGAAAGGTTTGGTCTCTGCATCTGTAGTGGACATGATTATAACAAAATATATGCAGCCTATTTACTTGGGAAGAAGGGTTAAGATAATACATGTGAGTTTACATTATGGATTAAACAGACTGTAGATCAGGTCATTATCATAACAAGTTATCATCAAGATATAAAATGCACAGGTAAAAGCCTTTTTAACAATGGTGGCTTTGTCCATGGAGCAACTAAGCACCAATCAATAGGGTTCTATATTGGACAAATGGAACAAATGAACACATTTTAATGCAATTTGTGAAGATTGTGGATAACATTGTCTTGTTGGCTCCCGTTAACAGATTCAGAAAGAATCCTAAATCAAAAGTTGTCATGTGACCACAATTTGGTCACAGTCACCTGAAATTAGTATGGTCTTGAGGTCCTTTAAAGACGATTAAATACGGGCAGTTTCAGTACTATAATGTTTAGGTAATTGTGAAAAACATAATGCATACTGGGAAGGCTGCCACTGTATACTGAATGTCATCATATAACCATGAAAGTTTGCTCAAGGCAGACCTGCCAGCCCTAACAAGACCATCTCAGTAAGGCAGTTTATGTTTTTCCCTAAGTTCGACTAGTCTTCAGTAAGATGTAACAAGTTGGAAAAATGTACTTAAAAAGTTCAGTATTCGAAACAAGCAGTGATGGAAAACAGTATGTTCAACTGAAAAGTTTGTAAAGTACATACAGCCCTTTTTTTAACCTCTAGAACATTTGTAAAAACTTCAGTTCCAAACTCTAAGCAGCTCAATGCTTTGTTGCAATCTCTCAATATGACATATTACTTAGAATTTGTTTTCCATTTCACATATGACAATAATCACATTTCACACCAGGAAACATGTAAATATGTGTCTCTTCCTGCTTTTATTTAACAAGAATCTGAATACTCCATTTCATCCTTCTGTACTAGTTAACACTTTTTAAGAGGCTCATTTTCCTTTTTTGTCTCCAACATGCATTGCTTGCTGGATGAAATTTTACAAAAATTCTATCAATAGTTTGCAGACATTTTGCATGAAAAAATATATGCAGTTTAAAGTGTCTGAGGAAATAAGGTCCCTTACTAACTCCACTAAATATAATATAAAACCCGGATCAAAACCAAACATGGACAAGACAATTATCCTGATTTTACAGTGTCTGAGGTAATAAGGTCCCTTACTAACTCAAATAAATCTAATATAAAACCCGGATTAAAATCAAACATGGACAAGCCAATTATCCTGATTTTACACCAACAATATCTCCATAGTCTTTGCTTTGATTCTGTGAAGTCTGTATTGAAACGGTCATTTTCGTCAGACTTGCAGCAAAATCCTAAGGGTTGGCAGGTCTGGCAGGGTCATAAAAAAAATAATCAGGTTTTCCCACTCCCGTGGCCCTGGCATCTTTCTATAAAGTTTTGTCCGGTTTTGGCCATCCATATTGGTGATATCCTGCTTACAAGCAGATTCCATCAGAACAAAATGTGCTGCCTTGTGACCCTTACGTTTACTTAAGTCACCACAACCCAATTATGTTTTGGGTCCTTCTCAAGGCATCCACATATCCATTTAGATCTGGGACAGTGCTTTTAAAAAAAAAATATCTTGTTTACAAAGTCATTCCCCCTTGCCTCTGAATGTCACCCTATCATTATGAAAGCTGGATCAATCAATGTCAAAAAGATGCCTCTGCTCATCAAATCAATTTAGTCAACCACACAGAAGATATCCTAATAACTTCTCTAGTCCCACACAAGGCATCTAAACATGCCATATGGTTCAAATATGTTTCAATATCTTGCTTCCAATGTAAGTGTGATGGAGGATAGGCAGACAGAGCACAATTGAGATTGACTAAGCGAGAGGATCACAACTAGTAAAAAGATACCTAGACAACGTTTTTCACCATTAAAAAGAAAAACAAATCATTACTTTGCATTTAAATCCACTTAATTCAGAGTTGGTAGCTGCTGATTGTACTGATAAATGGAGTTAGTCTTTTGTGACACATATACTGTGCTATGACCTCAAACAAAAGACCCATGGCTATTTGACTTCATTTCTGTTTTCAACTTCAAGTGGGCAACATAAGGATTTTTGCAGCATTCAGAAAACAAAACTACTCCAAATTCCCTGAAAACTCTTCCTTACTGATCATGACAAAATGCACATACCTAAAGGAAAAGTTAAGAATATTCCATCAACCAGAGGTCTCAAGTGTATACCACAAATATTAAGTCAGATACGTCAAAAGCAAAGGTGTATACCACAAATATTAAGTCAGATATCCCAAAAGCAAAGGTGTATACCACAAATATTAAGTCAGAGATCCAAAGAGCACAGGTGTGTGCCAGAAAAATTAAGTCAGATATCTCAAAAGCACAGGTGTATACCATGCATAATAAGTCAGAGATCCCTAGAGCACAGGTGTGTGCGAGAAATATTAGGTCAGATATCCCAAAAGCACAGGTATATACAAAGTAATACAAGTCAGAGATCCCTAGAGCACAGGTGTGTGCCAGAAATATTAGGTCAGATATCGCAAAAGCATAGGTGTATACCACGTATAATAAGTCAGAGATCCCATGAGCACAGGTGTTTGCTACATATATTAATAATATATAGCAGGTTATTTTTGCAAGTTACCATCCAGTCATGTTAGTCTTGAGCCCAACTACAGTTTCATGAAAAATATAAAATACCATCTAAAGGACACACTTCAAATGCTTAGGAACAGCTACTTTTTACTGTACCAATCATTCAAAAAGCGGGTCGACATCAGGACCTGAAGGAAAACATTGCTGTAAGTGAATTGGAATCGTATGTTTAATCAACAAAGTCAGACAACAATGTAAAGCAAACCATTTTGATACTGGGTTCTGGTATAGAGAATGACCTGGAGAAATATTGCTTTCAATGAAATCAAATCAAATTTGTATTATCTGACAAGGACAAACTCACTTGATTGTTCTGATGTACACTATTATTTGGCCAAAAAAAACAGAAAATTAGTATATTTAAAGCATTTTCATATTTCTTTTTTGTTTAAAGCATATCAATTACAAACCTGTGTCAAAACAAAGGCAAAGAAAAAGGGAGTGTTTGGGGCAAGTAAAATCACAGAGCAGTGCCAGTGTCTTACAAGAATATCTTGGGGCCCTGATTTCATTATGGTAGATTCGTACAACAAGAAAAGCATACAAAAGATACACATCTGTTAGCTTTACTAACTTAAAAACCCAAATATAATGGCTTTGCATCCTTTAAAAAAATAATCATGTACGCTTTTTACCGATATTTAATCAAAGATTAATCACACACACTTATTATCCAAAATTTATACACTTTTTATTCATATTGCATGCACTTGTTAGAGAACAATTACCCCGAGATAAACTGGACAGTGTTCCTGCCTCGGAACCTGTCTGAGATCCATCCTTTTCCAATCTACCGGATCCTGAACAATACCCCGAGGTCTGCAAAAGACATATAACAAAAATAATGAATAAACATTTTTAGGAAGAACATCAAAATGTTGTAACAAAAATCCAGCATTAACTGCATAAAACCTATACAGTGTCAACTGTGTACAGTCAACAACACTTTCTATACAGTATCATCATATAGTCACCAACTCTTTCTACATTGCCACTGTTTACGTAGTCGCCAGCACTTTCTACAGTGTCACAGAAATGTTATTAGTGAAATGTTTCTTTTTCTTTTCAAATATGCATCTTCATATTAAATTTACGGTGAAAATACAAGATTTTCTGCTATGTGTCATTTGTCTGTGTGTGCCTATAGAAGCTATACTTGCTACAAGAAAAATGAGAAATCTGCAACCTATAGAAAGCAATCAACGGTAAAAATAGTAAGTGCATTGCATTTTGATTGAAGTATGTAACTTACTGCCATATGCTGACCCAAATTTAAATTCCCTGTACCACCTTGTCGAAAATGTTAAAAACAGTGCACTTCATTGCTCAGTGGTAAAAAAAAAAAATGAATTAATGGTAAGGTGATGCCAAAAGACTGTTTTACTAAATATTTTCATATAATCTAAAGAAAATCCAGAGACCTTTATCTAAATTGATGTATATTTAGCATTTACCATGTAGTGCTTTCTAATTCCTGGGTTTTTTTTTGTGCTGATATTTTTTGGGGGGAGGCTGTATCTTTCAATTGCTTCTTGTCTGCAATTATTTATATTTGTATTTTTATAACTTTTCTTTTAATTGGCACCATCTAGTCAGTATTGTGCTGACATTACATTATTCCCTACAGCTGCTACTACTACTGCTACAACACAATGGGAATGCTGCACATAATTTTAATTTGTCGACTTCAATTTGAGAGTATGTCGGGTATAATTGTAAGCAAAAACGTAATTTTCCTCGTTTTTTTGCCACTCGTTAAGACAACATTTTTTGTATTGTTTTCCCCAGAGGTGTAAGAAAGAGTGACCAAAATTCCATTGGTGTCAAAATTAGTAAAAACACTAACATTGGTGTCAGACCTAGGGTGATTAAAAGATGGGGGTGGGTCTCTGATGCACTAAAGGGAAATACTGTTGTACCTCATGATGAAATTTATCAAGATACAAAAATAAAGAATCTGCTGTGTAACCCAAATAATGATTACTACACGCATGCTGAATATTGGACAAAGAACTTACTTCACAGAGTGGATGAAAATACTCAAACATTACACCCCAGAGATGAAAAATGTTATTCACTTGGAAAAAGCAGATCAACTGTTATCATTTATATTTGACCGTGTCGTACACATTCATACAGAACAGTAGTAAAACAATTCTGTTTCCTAATTCAAGGTGTGGAAAAAAAAGCATATTACAAGATTCCCGCAAAAAAAGCTGATGCTTGACTGGCCAAAAAGTCTCCAGGAATCAAGTCAAAACCATTTCTTCTTTTGAACTGCTGAGAAATTATTCAGCAATAACAAGATTCTGAAATTAGCTGCAGGGGATGTCAAGACTGGCACCGTTTTCATCTAGGACAAACAGGATATCATTTAAAACCAACATGCTACTAAAGTCTTCTTTTTCTTTGTAATATTGGCAAAAACAAACAATTGGCAAATATTTCAGCAAAACATGAAAAATGCTGAAAATCACATCCGATTAAAATAATCTTTTGGGTTTTGCAAGGACTTTTTTCTTACTTTAATAGCATTTGTCAGCAGTTTTTTCTTTTCTTAAATAATACCAGTAAATAAATATGTTTGTCTTGTGCAAGTTCTTCTTAGCACATTCTTTCATTTCTGACATTTCCTCATCATTTTCTTTTATAAACAGAAGGACTGTTTTCAATAAGAAAAGCAAACTGCACAAGTCAAAAATAAAATCATTCATGTAAACTGTAAAATTCTGTATATATCACGTGAAAATGTTAATCACGAAAAAGAGGAGTCAATAATGGAACTAACAAAACAAATCCTGATCTGTCAGTGCATTATACAATGGCAAATCAGGGTCTATACAGGTTTTCTTGGAGTCATCAATGGAACTAACAACACAAATCCTGATCTGTCAGTGCATGATACAATGGCAGATCAGGGTCTACACAGCTTTTCTAGAGTCATCAATGGAACTAACAACACAAATCCTGATCTGTCAGTGCATGATACAATGGCAGATCAGGGTCTACACAGGTTTTCTTGGAGTAATCAATGGAACTAACAACACAAATCCTGATCTGTCAGTGCATGATACAATGGCAAATCAGGGTCTACACAGCTTTTCTGGAGTCATCAATGGAACTAACAAAACAAATCCTGATCTGTCAGTGCATTATACAATGGCAAATCAGGGTCTATACAGCTTTTCTGGAGTCATCAATGGAACTAACAACGCAAATCCTGATCTGTCAGTGCATTACACAATGGCAGATCAGGGTCTACACAGCTTTTCTTGGAATAATCAATGGAACTAACAACACAAATCCTGATCTGTCAGTGCATGATACAATGGCAAATCAGGGTCTACACAGCTTTTCTGGAGTCATCAATGGAAGTAACAACACAAATCCTGATCTGTCAGTGCATGATACAATGGCAAATCAGGGTCTACACAGCTTTTCTAGAGCCATCAATAGAACTAACAACACAAATCCTGATCTGTCAGTGCATGATACAATGGCAGATCAGGGTCTACACAGGTTTTCTTGGAGTAATCAATGGAACTAACAACACAAATCCTGATCTGTCAGTGCATGATACAATGGCAAATCAGGGTCTACAAAGCTTTTCTGGAGTCATCAATGGAAGTAACAACACAAATCCTGATCTGTCAGTGCATTATACAATGGCAGATCAGGGTCTACACAGCTTTTTTAGAGTCATCAATGGAACTAACAACACAAATCCTGATCTGTCAGTGCATGATACAATGGCAGATCAGGGTCTACACAGGTTTTCTTGGAATGATCAATGGAACTAACAACACAAATCCTGATCTGTCAGTGCATGATACAATGGCAAATCAGGGTCTACACAGCTTTTCTGGAGTCATCAATGGAAGTAACAACACAAATCCTGATCTGTCAGTGCATGATGCAATGGCAGATCAGGGTCTACACAGGTTTTCTTGGAGTCATCAATGGAACTAACAACACAAATGCTGATCTGTCAGTGCATTATGCAATGAGAGATCCTGGTTTACACTGTTTGCAGTGGGACTCCACTACACAGTAATCAAGGATGCACATGAATGCCCACATGGACATGGATGTCCAAATGACTTCTAAGTATAGCTTCTACCATGCAGTCTCGCTAGTGAGTACCTTCTTTCTTTTTGTTCCTGCATTCAAAACTAGGGTTATTTCTCTGTTAATCTGATGATCTCAGTGCCAAGAATGATTTGCATAGAATGGTCAAACATCTTGTCATGGGGTTAATTATTTGAATAAAAATCTTATTCAAATTTATTTTGAAAGAAACAAATACCATGAACTGATTCTCCATGCCATTTGTTGGCCTCATCAATGTTGCATACCATAAACAAAACCTAACTGAAAAACAATAATTTTTTTATTTGTGGAACCAAAAATGGTTAAGTCTGACAATGATGATGGCAGAATGCTGTTATTCTAACTTATTAGGTCTCAAAGAAAACCAAAGCTTCATACCAAATTTGGTTGAAATCTATTAAATGAGGGAGTTATTGAGTGGCAATGAAAATGGGTCATTGTACACCAAAATGACAATGAAGAATGCTGACAAACTCAACCAACGTCTCACCAATATCAAGCAGCATGTGAAAACTTTGGTTAAACTCCAATAATAATAATAAAAATAATAATAATAATAATAACTCCAGGGTCATGGTTTCGATTCCTTGACAGGCCAACCAGAGTCCATGAGGAAGACACTTACAGCCCATGACATCAGCATGACACAGGCCAGCCATTAAAATTTAAAGGATTTACTTAATTGTGAACAACAATACAGCTGTAGATGGATCTGACAATCATGCCCTATACAGAACGCTGACACTGTACCTCAGCCAAGTACTCATTAATTTTAAACTCGACAACTAACCAATCAAACCGAGTAATTGTGTGGAAACAAAAGTGGGTGGGGTTGACAATCGGGATACAATGCCGCTAAATGAAAATGCAGGATGCAGATAATGAATGAAACTAAGTCATGATCTCATCAACATCAGACTGCAGTCAAATTTAGTTTCAATACAATAATTAATGCAGACATGTGCAGTAATGAAAGGGGCAAATCTGACATTCAGGGGACAAAACTGTGCCAAACCATACAGTAATACTGTTGTGAATCAAATTCATTCTCTGGGAAATATCTAGGCGTATATTAAATAAGGTTGAAATTCAATAACAATTAAGGGAACTACTGTGCAGAAATAAAAGTGGAAAGAAGGAATAATGGATAGAAGGACATAGGTCCAATTTTATGTCTCTACCAAAAGCAGTCGATGCTAACAATCTTTTGTCACGGACTCCCAACATTTTCAAAAAAGCTAATTAACAAAATCAAGGGCTTTTAAAGGTTCTTGTCATCCTTGCTTTTAACGAGAACATGTTTATGAAAACAATAATTAGCAGTGACAGGAAACTTTTCCACTCATTATGCCTTCTTTGAAATTCATCGATTCAAACAAAAACAAGACAACAAAACTAATTAATGGCTGACAGTGATTTATGAAAATGTGTAAAACCACTTGCAACATTTATAGACCGAACATGATCACCTAATTTTTGAAAAAAAGCCTTTTGATGTCTTTAAATAATCATATCTGATTTCTAGAGACCTGATCAAGGTAATACACATAATAACCCCTTTGTAAACCAACTTCAAAAATAGCAATTAAAAGAAAGTACAGACTTCATTAAAAGACATTATTAAAATACAATGATCAATTTAGGAAAATCAAAGCATGGTTATGATGATACTGAAACATTCTAATTTCTTGGATAAATGATTTTACATGCAAGATATCATGTCCAAGGGCAGTGGCCATGTGTATCATAATCATGAAAGCATGATAATGGTTTGGAAAAGAGGAAGATGTAATACTGCATGAAATCATTTTGTACTCAAAATTAACATGCAGACAACTTTTCTTTCTTGAATCAGAAAATCATAGTTACCATCGCTGACCCAAATATCAAGAAACTAAAAAGTAATCACTTTTCTCTGTCCAGATAATTAATGTAAAAACAATTTTTTTTTTCATTGATTATTGTCCAGAATATTAATATATTGTCAATTAGCCTGATAAGCCAGCCAAGATTCTGATCTATAGTCCTATCTTTACCTTGGTGTATTGAGCAGATACACTTTCCAATCAAAATTAAGTTGTTCAAAGCGGAACACAGCTCCTACATGATCGAGACAACGGAAGCGCACAACTTGAATGGACTGATAAATAAGAAATTTTCCAGTGCCAGTTTGTGTTTGGACAAATATCTTTCACTCCAATACACCTGTAATGGCTTCCCTCTGGTATGCAGTCAAACTTTCGATGTTAAACTTACAAAGTATCCTTTTTAGGTCAAATGCCTCCTCAATTTTTGGCTGATGTACAATGCCTCATGCTATTGGTTAGTTGGCATTACATACTAAGGGAGGCAAGTCATGAAATCCAATAAACGTCACTAGGACAAAGCACCAATATATCTGTTCCATCCACCAAGGTGTAGATAAGGTTATCATGTCAGAACCATGGCTAGTGAAGATGCCGAGAGATCCACAGAATAGGACCATCTTCACTAGCCAAGGTTCCAATATGACAGGGGTGCACAACCTTAATCGTGTCCCTTCCAATAAACATAATTGTGTCCCTTCCAATAAAAATAATTGTGTCCCATCCAGCTTTTATTTACAATAATCTGAATATTCCTTTTTATTTTTTCCTGTGTTGATTATTAACACTTTTCAGGAGGCTTATTTTCCCTTTTGTCTTAAACATGCATCTCTTGCTGGATGCCATTTTTTTTAAATTATATGATCAACTGTTTGATCATGCAGATGCTTTGCATGAACAAATAGGTGCAGATTAAGGCATCTGATGTGCTGCTGTAAAGTTAGTCTGGTTCCCTGACCAATTTCCCTACTTCTAATATGAAACCCGGATCCAAATCAAACATGGATGAACAAATTTTCTGGATTTTTTCCCTGTAGTTTTTGCTTTTATGCATAAATCCGTATTTTAAGGGTAATTTTCGTAACACTTATGGCAAAATCATAAGAGCTGGCAAGTCTGTGCCCCTGTTGTCCCGATCATATAGGAACAACAATTTTTATTGGTTGCAGTGACTTGCTGCTGCATCCAATGAAATTCACAGACACAAAGCACAGAAATATCTGTTCAATATACTAAGGTGTAGACAGGGTTATCATATCAGAACCTTGGCTGCCAAAGGTCAAAGGTGATAATAGGACAATGTGCACAATTGATCCCTAAGACAAATATTTTAAAAAATCTTATTTACACATCAGATCTATGTAACAATGATGACCACTGATTATACAGTTATCAAAGAGAGTCACTAATTAATTCCCTGAAAGGTCTCAAGATGAAAGATCTGCTTGACCACTTGTGGAACAAGTGGGCTATTTTTACTGCATCCTTCCTATTGACAAAATTGTCAGTACATCAAAGATTACAACTGTAAGGGATCTTTATGGACCCACAGATTGAGGCCAAACTATCAGGGTTAACTGAACCCATAAAAGCCTGGGGGAGGTGGCACCATTCCCTTTCCCAAGAACAACTAGCAGGCTGCGGTGCAGTCAGAAAAAAGTGGCACATGCACAATTGTGCACATGCCACTATAATTAAACTCAACAAAATCCAAAGATATTTAGGGAAATTAAAGCAGTTTTCTGGCCTGAGGCTGTCTTTTCCATCAACACAATTTTTGCAATATTGTCTAGTTTATATTACAACTTCAATTTGAATTTATTGTATTTTTCAAAGTTCTTTTTTGAACAACAAACTTTCCAAGAGTCAATTCTGAACTATTTAAAATTATTACAATTTTGAAAATATGGTGTCCCAAAAATTGAAAGGTCTATTTGTGTTAATTAATGTACTTAGGAAAATTTCAATCATTACAATCATCTACAATTATTTGTATACCCCAATAAAAAAGAAAAAAAAAACCTAGAAAAATCATGCAGTGCCTGAACAAAACAATATGGAGGTCCAAAGTCTGCAACAGATCTGAGAATGGTATCTTAAAACATTCCAGAAAGTGGCAAATTAAGATGTGATATGCAGAGCACCAGTCTAAGCTTGATCTTTGTCAAACATTTGTTCTTCCTCCACCACAGCTAAAACCAAGCATCTACTGTACAAATTTGCCAAATTTTGCATGTCAGTCTTAGTTGTTGGACCAATGATACAACTGTGTTGACACATGAGGTGTTGCGTGCAAGTAATGTTGACTATCCAGTCTGAAACATTTATGGCTTTGTGTAGCTTTTATTTGCCATTTTCAACATGGGGAATGGGGTCCAAGGAATAGGGAATTTTGACAGGTAAAAAGATCAAATTGCTGCCTTTTGATTTACACAATGCTAAATCACAAAAATGTTTATTTAAAAATTAAAAATATTCTATAACCTACATAAAAGTTACTTTGACTCTTTTCATCCACTTTTTTTACACACATTATACTAATTTGTGGCTATTACACACAATTTTATTTTTAAATTTTCACTCTCAAACCGAGGACAATGGTCACTTTTTGGCACTGGCAATGTGACATTAAAACCCCAAAGCTGGCTTGGAAAATTAAAACAGATTCCTCCTTTGATTGCTCCAGTGGCCAAGTAGTTAGTGTGTCCACCGTGGTCACAAGTTCAAACCCCAGCGGAGTCATACTGACTCTTATAAAAATGGTACTATAACCTGGCACTCGGCATTAACAGGTTAGTGCTAGGACTAGTCCTCCTGGTGTCGGGATAATGTGACTGGGTGGGACATCATGCTACATGTCTGCAGCATGACACCCCAGTGCTAGACATCACTGTCACACTGCAGAATTGTAGCGATATGACTGAATTTTTTTTAGATCACACTTAAGTGTACAAGAAAATTTCACCAGTAAGGTATTCATTTTCCATGAAAATAACTCCATATCCAAGTATGGTGTATTTAATGTTTATAATTAACTTAGGCCATCAATTTCATCATATTTATTTCCGATGTATTGATCTGCAATATCTGATTTTTCAGAATGCACTAAAATACTGGACATCACATGATATACAAACCATAAATACAAAGCAATAAAATATTGGATATCACAATACATATGAACCATAAATACAAAGCAATAAAATATTGGACATCACAATACAAACAAACCATAAATACAAAGCAATAAAATATTGGACATCACAATACATATGAACCATAAATACAAAGCAATAAAATATTGGACATCACAATACAAACAAACCATAAATACAAAGCAATAAAATATTGGACATCACAATACATACGAACCATAAATACAAGGCATAACTGAACAGCTAAATTTTTCTCACCTCTTTATCTACAGCAAATTATCATTAACCAGATTAACAACAATCAGAAAACATCAAGACAGCTCAGCAGTAAACTGGTATCTTGTCGTAGGTTCACTTTGTTACAATTAAGCGTAATAAATCTGAGGGGGAGGGAATACTTTCGTCATGCTTACACCTATGATATTGAAAATTTAATGTCCTGTGTATTTTGCTAATAATGACTATATATTGGACTAGTGTATCCACTGCATATCAATCAAAAGTATGCTGTGTGGTCACTACAAAAAATCATATTTTGAAATTTATCCTAGCAATACACAATATATTGTTGACAAAACTCCGCCAAAATATGATTTTTTTTATCCTATCACATTACAGAACAAGAATCCCTAAAAGAGAATTTCCAGAAATTCAACCCAGGATTGTCAGGTTTCTTTTTAACTACTGAGTATTGAAACCATCATGGATGATATTGTGATACTTGTACATAAGAATATTTTCCATGCTCCAAGTAGCTGCACAAACATCTTAGTCATGGTCAATGCCCTTGGACCTGATACCTTGCATATAAAAGCATTCAACTGGTCTCTGTGTCAAGATGTACACATGGTCATTGCCCTTGGACCTGATACCTTGTATATAAAAACATTCAACTGATCTCTGTGTCAAGATGTACACATGGTCATTGCCCTTGGACCTGATACCTTGTATATAAAAACATTCAACTGATCTCGGTGTCAAGATGTACACATGGTCATTGCCCTTGGACCTGATACCTTGCATACAAAACATTCAACTGATCTCGGTGTCAAGATGTACACATGGTCATTGCCCTTGGACCTGATACCTTGTATATAAAATCATTCAACTGGTCTCTGTGCCAAGATGTACACATGGTCAATGCCCTTGGACCTGATACCTTGCATACAAAACATTCAACTGGTCTTAGTGTCAAGATGTACACATGGTCATTGCCCTTGGACCTGATACCTTGCATACAAAACATTCAACTGATCTCTGTGTCAAGATGTACACATGATCATTGCCCTTGGACCTGATACCTTGTATATAAAATCATTCAACTGATCTCGGTGTCAAGATGTACACATGGTCAATGCCCTTGGACCTGATACCTTGCATACAAAACATTCAACTGGTCTCTGTGTCAAGATGTACACATGGTCATTGCCCTTGGACCTGATACCTTGCATACAAAACATTCAACTGATCTCTGTGTCAAGATGTACACATGGTCATTGCCCTTGGACCTGATACCTTGTATATAAAATCATTCAACTGGTCTCTGTGTCAAGATGTACACATGGTCATTGCCCTTGGACCTGATACCTTGCATACAAAACATTCAACTGATCTCGGTGTCAAGATGTACACATGGTCAATGCCCTTGGACCTGATACCTTGCATACAAAACATTCAACTGGTCTCTGTGTCAAGATGTACACATGGTCAATGCCCTTGGACCTGATACCTTGCATACAAAACATTCAACTGATCTCTGTGTCAAAATGTACACATGGTCATTGCCCTTGGACCTGATACCTTGCATACAAATCATTCAACTGGTCTCTGTGTCAAGATGTACACATGGTCATTGCCCTTGGACCTGATACCTTGCATACAAAACATTCAACTGGTCTCTGTGTCAAGATGTACACATGGTCAATGCCCTTGGACCTGATACCTTGCATACAAAACATTCAACTGATCTCTGTGTCAAGATGTACACATGGTCAATGCCCTTGGACCTGATACCTTGCATACAAATCATTCAACTGGTCTCTGTGTCAAGATGTACACATGGTCATTGCCCTTGGACCTGATACCTTGCATACAAAACATTCAACTGATCTCGGTGTCAAGATGTACACATGGTCAATGCCCTTGGACCTGATACCTTGCATACAAAACATTCAACTGATCTCTGTGTCAAGATGTACACATGGTCACTGCCCTTGGACCTGATACCTTGTATATAAAATCATTCAACTGGTCTCTGTGTCAAGATGTACACATGGTCATTGCCCTTGGACCTGATACCTTGCATACAAAACATTCAACTGATCTCGGTGTCAAGATGTACACATGGTCATTGCCCTTGGACCTGATACCTTGCATACAAAACATTCAACTGGTCTCTGTGTCAAGATGTACACATGGTCAATGCCCTTGGACCTGATACCTTGCATACAAAACATTCAACTGGTCTCTGTGTCAAGATGTACACATGGTCATTGCCCTTGGACCTGATACCTTGCATACAAAACATTCAACTGGTCTCTGTGTCAAGATGTACACATGGTCAATGCCCTTGGACCTGATACCTTGCATATAAAACATTCAACTGGTCTCTGTGTCAAGATGTACACATGGTCAATGCCCTTGGACCTGATACCTTGTATATAAAATCATTCAACTGGTCTTAGTGTTAAGATGTACACATGGTCATTGCCCTTGGACCTGATACCTTGCATACAAAACATTCAACTGATCTCGGTGTCAAGATGTACACATGGTCAATGCCCTTGGACCTGATACCTTGCATACAAATCATTCAACTGGTCTTAGTGTCAAGATGTACACATGGTCATTGCCCTTGGACCTGATACCTTGCATATAAAATCGTTCAACTGATCTCGGTGTCAAGATGTACTAATGTCCATAATTAATAAGGCTTGGATGGAGAGAGAGAGAGAGAAATGTGTTAATTTAAGTGGCACACCTCCCCCCCAAAAAAAAAATTGGTGGCATCACCCAATGTATTCATCATGTATCCACAAACAAGACTGGATAAAAATCCATCCATAATCATGCTCATATGTACAGGTATAAGTCTGAGACCTCTGACCTTAAAATTATTGTTGTGGTGCTGACAATCAATGTGTTCACTAGAATACAATTAAATATGTCTGGATATACAAGTCACTGTTCATATGTGGATATACAAGTCACCGTCTTCATATGTAGAAATACAAGTCACTGTCTTCGTATGTAGAAATAAAAGTCACTGTCTTCATATGTGGGTGTACAAGTCGATGTCTTCATAACTGGATGCACAAGTTAGTGTCACTGGTTTCATACATGGATGTACCAGTCAGTCTTCATATGCTCAATGAAGCAAAAAAATGCAAAGCAGTGATCTTTTGAGCTGACCTAGGTCAAGGTAAATTAGGTATAGTTTTCAAAACTTCACAAAAAAGCAAATATGTCAGGTCTAATCTGTACAGTATTTTATTCAGAATTAACTATTGCAAGATGTGTGTTGGTTAATAGCCCCATGTCAATGTCATCAGTCAAGCACAAAGGACAATATTTTTAAGATGGCTTCTGTGGCACAAGGAGTACTGATAACAATATTTTTTAAGATGGCTTCTGTGGTAGCCATATTGGATCTCCAAGCAATAGCATTTCTATTTAAGAGCAACTGGACACCATAAGAAGTATTCTGGCAATGTAAATATCTGGCAATGTAAATATGAGTTTCCAGGAGTACCAATGTCAAGACTGCCAAGTTGGCTGCCTCCATGGCTGTGATGGACATTAGACTGGCACCATTTCCATTTAGAACCAGGTAGATGTCATAACATATCTTCTGCTGAAAACCCCATGTCAATATGATTTTTCATTCCCAGGGAATAGCGTGAACAAGACTTTAATGAAGACTACCATAGCAACTAGGCTCAACGTCAGTGTGTTACCATAGCAACTAGACTCAATGTCAGTGTGACTTTCATTTAGGACCAAACATGTTATGAAAACACCAAGCTGATAGGACCATCCATACTAGAAAAACTAGTTACAAGATTTTCAAGATGGTCACTGTGGCAGCCAAACTGGGTGTTTTAACTGCAAATGTTTTATTCAGGGCTATCTTAGACTTCGAGACGTGTTTCAAGTTTCATGGCAATCCTGCATATACTTTAGGAGGAAGAGAGATACTACAGTAATACTTTGTCAAAGATTCAGTTGAATAAAGCCACCAGTACAGAAAATATGCAACTTTCAAAAACTTTAACATGCACCTTAACATTGTTAACAACCATGACGATGGCGACACTAGCACGGTCATCACTGGAAAAGTGTAATCATGTAGTATCTATGCCATTAAAGAAGAGAACAAAATTAGCATGAGTGGGTAAGACAAACTTTTAGTACTGAATGCTTGGACTATGGCTTGCTGGTACAGATTTAATTCTATAGCTTGTTTATGTTCCAAGATATAACTATAAAGGTTAATCTTCACTCACTGGAAAGATTAATTCTGCTTTTTACATAAAATAACAACTGATAATTTTGTTTAGCACTAAATGGAGAAGCTCAGTTTCATGAAATCAATGTCTTTTAAAATATATGTTCTTACAAAGCACTCCTCAAGAATAAATCCTATTTTTGCTTTTAAGACATCTGAACAATTTCATGCTCCTAAAACAAATTAATGATCTCAAAATGTCACAGTGAATTATTACCCTGACACACTGTCTGTTTCTCCATGGTAAATTTACAATTACGTTAGAAGAAAATATCATCTTGATATCATGTGTTTTTGTAACATCTCTAAAGGTCAAACTTTTTAGTTTCAAAGTATTTATGTTTTATGCATTCTCTAGCTGAAATTAATGTCTTTTTTTTAAAAACAAATCAAATAATGTTAATAATCAACAATCCCCAATTAATAATCAAGGATTCCTACACCTCACCGAAGAAAAGTAAACAAATCCCTTGAAGGGAATGACCAAAAAGAAATTCAGGAATTCAACACAATACCATTCCTTCTTTTTTACCTGATGAGTGCTGAAAAAAAAATCTGGTTTTTATATAGCAATAACTAGATTTTCAAGTTGGCTATGGTGGTGACCATATCTGATATAAGATCAAGAAAACTGTCATACATGTCTAACAGTGAAAGCCTCATGTTGGATTATCAGGAAGATTTTCAAGATGGCTACCATGGAGACTATACCAGACGTCAGATCGCATCATTTTCATTAACACACGGAACAAGGAGTAAAAACATGATTTTCATGACTGCTGCAATGCTGGCTTTAATGGATGTCAGACTGGCATTGTTTTTATTTAGAATGAACAACACACCATAAAACATCTTTATCTAAAAAGCCATGGTAATATGACTTTCCATTTAGGAGGAGAAGCAATAACACTATTTTCAAGATAGCAGTCATGGTCGATATATATACTGGGCATCATGGTGGATATATATACTGGGCATCATGGTGGATATATATACTGGGCACCAAACTGGCATAATATCATTGAGGAATAACCAGAAATCACAGAAAGTCTTTTGGTGAAATCCAGTGTTCATATTTGGAAGAGCAACTTTTAAAATGGCCACTACTGTACCCATATTTGAGGTCAGGTCACCATTTTGACTTAGAATCAGGTGGGGTAACAAGATTTTCAGGATATCCACCATGACAGCCAGGCATCATCATGTGAAGACGTATACAGAAAACCACATATTATGACTTTCCATTCATGAGGAGGAGTAACAAACTATATTTTCAAGATGGCTGCCATATTCAACTTTGATTTACATTCTGCATTATTTTCATTTCGAACCAACTAGGAAAAAATAGTCTTTTCAGTCAAAACCTCATGCTGATATGATCATCTAATGAAGAAAAGCAGCTGTAAAATTATTTTCATGAGGCCACTGCGGAAGCTGTATTTAATGTCCAAGCAACACCATTTTTCTTTAGGACCAATTAGATCTCAGGAAGAATATGTGTGTAACATGGCATGGCAATCATTCAAGTAGTTTAAGAGTACCTTGTGCTAAAACATGGAAGACTGATGACAATGGACCAATGATGGACAAGAGATCATTCCATAAGTTCATCTGGTCTATGACCAATAAAACAAAAAACTACATCAACAAGAGACTTTCTTTTAAATAGATCCACAGGAAGCACATAGTGCACAGCCTGATAGTGAGACTGCTTGATAATGAAGTAGATAATACAGTACTCATTCAAACACTGTACATGGCAGCCAAAGTGAATAAATACTACAGGTACCTTGTACTGAACTATATTACAGCACTGTCCATTATAGTTATATAGTATTCTGTCTTACAGTGAGACTGCCTTATAATGGAGTACATGGTACTTCACTTACTAAAACAAAAGGTCCACTGGAGCCAAGAGGTAAGCCTGACCTATAATGAAATACACGATACTGCACTCACTTGTTATATCTGTTCATGGCAGCCACAGGGTATACTACCTGGTAGTTGGCCAATCTTATAATGAAATACAAGATACAGCACTCACTTGTTATAACTGTTCATGGCAGCCACAGGGTATACTACCAAGTAGTTGGCCAATCTTATAATGAAATACAAGATACAGCACTCACTTGTTATAACTGTTCATGGCAGCCACAGGGTATACTACCAGGTAGTTGGCCAATCTTATAATGAAATACATGATACAGCACTCACTTGTTATAACTGTTCATGGCAGACACAGGGTATACTACCTGGTAGTTGGCCAATCTTATAATGAAAAACACGATACAGCACTCACTTGTTATAACAGTTCATGGCAGCCACAGGGTATACTACCTGGTAGTTGGCCAATCTTATAATGAAATACAAGATACAGCACTCACTTGTTATAACTGTTCATGGCAGCCACAGGGTATACTACCAGGTAGTTGGCCAATCTTATAATGAAATACACGATACAGCACTCACTTGTTATAACTGTTCATGGCAGACACAGGGTACACTACCGGGTAGTTGGCCAATCTTATAATGAAATACACGATACAGCACTCACTTGTTATAACTGTTCATGGCAGACACAGGGTATACCACCTGGTAGTTGGCCAATCTTATAATGAAATACAAGATACAGCACTCACTTGTTATAACTGTTCATGGCAGACACAGGGTATACTACCTGGTAGTTGGCCAATCTTATAATGAAATACACGATACAGCACTCACTTGTTATAACTGTTCATGGCAGACACAGGGTATACTACCTGGTAGTTGGCCAATCTTATAATGAAATACACGATACAGCACTCACTTGTTATAACTGTTCATGGCAGACACAGGGTATACTACCTGGTAGTTGGCCAATCTTATAATGAAATACACGATACAGCACTCACTTGTTATATCTGTTCATGGCACCTACAGGGTATACTACCTGGTAGTTGGCCAATCTTATAATGAAAAACACGATACAGCACTCACTTGTTATAACAGTTCATGGCAGCCACAGGGTATACTACCTGGTAGTTGGCCAATCTTATAATGAAATACAAGATACAGCACTCACTTGTTATAACTGTTCATGGCAGCCACAGGGTATACTACCAGGTAGTTGGCCAATCTTATAATGAAATACACGATACAGCACTCACTTGTTATAACTGTTCATGGCAGACACAGGGTACACTACCAGGTAGTTGGCCAATCTTATAATGAAATACACGATACAGCACTCACTTGTTATAACTGTTCATGGCAGACACAGGGTATACCACCTGGTAGTTGGCCAATCTTATAATGAAATACAAGATACAGCACTCACTTGTTATAACTGTTCATGGCAGACACAGGGTATACTACCTGGTAGTTGGCCAATCTTATAATGAAATACACGATACAGCACTCACTTGTTATAACTGTTCATGGCAGACACAGGGTATACTACCTGGTAGTTGGCCAATCTTATAATGAAATACACGATACAGCACTCACTTGTTATAACTGTTCATGGCAGACACAGGGTATACTACCTGGTAGTTGGCCAATCTTATAATGAAATACACGATACAGCACTCACTTGTTATATCTGTTCATGGCAGCCACAGGGTATACTACCTGGTAGTTGGCCAATCTTATAATGAAATACATGATACAGTACTTAATCGCTAAAAAAATAGTTAGCCCTTCTTATAATGAACCTAATATACCGTTACACATGAAGATGGATGAAATGACCTTGCTGACAAATATATACTTTAGACATCTTTTACCTTAAAAAAAATGCTGGTAAACAGAATCTTTGATAAGAATGAATTTACTTTATAGGAATACCATTTTAAGTTTGTAAGTCAATGTTGACAGAATTGTAGATCCTTCAAAAGAAACATACATGTCTGCACAATATTTTCTTTACATTATTCATTCTTTCATCACACACACACACACACACACACACACACACACAAGTATGAAATAATATCCACCCATTATGTTCTACCTAAATTGTCCAATATATCCAACAACAACATGTCTAAAAGACTGAATCTTGTCATAACAAGTGGAAGGAAAAAGTGCTGCAGAAAAAAATATCACAAGTTTAGCTACACATGGAATGCACATTGCCAAGAATCGACAAATAAATAGCCATTAGCTAAAAACTGAGTGTGCTGATGATGAAGTTTCATATTGTTGCAATTAAATGGCATCATCTGAACCATAGTATATCATCTACACGTCAACATGTACACACCAACATGTACATGTCAACGTCTACATGTCAACATCTACATGTCAACATCTACATGTCAACATGTACACGTCAACGTCTACATGTCAACATCTACTTATCAAAATTTTAGTAAACATTACAGCTATATCCATGAACGCACTCACCCTTTATCAGAAACCAAGCTGTAATGAACAGCTGCATGTTCGAGGGAGTGCAGAAAAGTCAGTCCGTGTCTTAAAATATTTTCTTTTTCAAAGTCACACTAAGAGCAGACTGATGTCACCATCAAGATGATATTTTTTTTGCCCCATATAATTAAGACTGATAGATTTCAGCTGAATATCATATACAGTAATTTACACAGGTACACAGAAACTTTACCATGAAAATGTACATAAAGGTTTTGCATTATATTATTACCTAAATGAAAATCATCTGAATGAATCAAATGTCTTCATTATTAATATATATATATATATATATATATATATATATATATATATATATATATATATATATATATATATATATATATATATAAAGCACTCCCTCATTAAAATGCTGTGCATGGGAATCATTGAGTAAACTGCATTATAGTGGATACCATCTTACAATGATAGTACAAATATGAAATGAATCCATGACCACACCTGCCTTTAAAAAGGAATGTTGTTATAATAAAGGACCTTATAGTGAGGCAGTACAGTAATATTAGTATAACAATCCGTTCTTAAGTAGCAACTATAAACTAAATTTTCAAGCTGGCCTATATATACTGGATGTCCAAGCTGCACCATTTTCATTTGAGACCAACATCATCGATCGGGGGGTTGGGGTTGGATTTTTAATGAACTTTAACAATTTTCCAGTCATATGGTTACAATGTCTGCAGTGTGGCAGTTTACAGTGATGTCCAGCACTGGGGCATCATGCCGCAGACTTGTAGCATCATGTCCCACCCAGTAACATTATCCTGACACCAGGCCAACCAGTCATCATTCTGGTGAAAACCTCACATCAATATGGGCAGACTAGACATTATATCAAATTTTTGTGAAAGTCCCGTTCATATAACCATCCATTCAGCAGAAGTAGTGAAAAAAGATTTTCCTAGATGGATGCTGTGGTGGTTATACTGGCTGGCTGAGCAGCCTCGTTTTCATTTAGAATCAATCAGACCATGGGATGAGTGTATGTGTGTAGTTTCATGGCAATCCTCCAGGTAGTTTAAGAGTACTGATAACAAACGTGTGCTAGCAGAGTGACAGTGGATGATGGACAGCTAGAAATTACCCAGAAGAAAAAAAACTCATCTATGATGCAATGTGGTCAATACTTTACACTTCGGTCAATCAAATTAAGCTTGAATACAAGGTACAGCACCTGGTCAGGTCCACAAAACAATGGAAAATTCTAAGTAAACATTCAAATAAGGTACAATACAATTTTGACTTCCTGGAAATGTTATTTTCAGCCCAGGAATTTCCAAAACATCAAGCCTTCTTGAGGATAACAATCAATTAAAGAAAATTGAATAAAGTATTAGTAATTAATTTGCATCACCACTATGTACATTTTACACCAAAAATGTCCCATAAGATTATTGATTTTGCAGCATTACACAAAAACATGTTAATTATATAATACACAAAAATACATGTTAATGCCACAAAAACACTCTAGATTTGCCATAGTGCTTCTACTACTGATCAAAGGAAGGATGGTCATATAGAAAGAGCTGGTTTTAGATCCTAGATGCATTACCTGGGATAGGAATAAATGGTTAAATGCTGTGTTAAAAGTTTTTAAAAAGTGCAGATTTGTTGTTGCTGTTGTTGTTATTGGGTTTAATGCCATTTTTCAGCTGAAGATAGGCTATACATGGCGGCCAGTATAAATGGTGGAGGAAGAACCCAGTAAAACCCCGGAAAGAATCACCGACCCATGAGAAGCTACTGTCAAGCTTTCTCACATACCCACATCAGCCAAGCCCGCGACTTGAACCCATGCAGACAGAGGTGAGATGGCATTGATCTGTAACAGTGAGCACTTTAGATCTTTAACCTCCATACAGTAACATAAAAAGCTTGTCAATTATTTTTTGACGAGGGAAAAAGTGTACATTGTGTCAATATTTATCTGGGCAACTTAATTTTGATCAAGGCACAAATTTACACGAGATCTAAGTTGAATTATGATGGTTTTGGTCACCTAACTTCTTTCTGGTATCCAGTAAATCTACATTAAAATGCATGAATTACAAAGCAAAAAACTGGTATAAAAAGCATTACTAATAACATCTTGTACTATATTACTAGATGATACTGTACTATACTAGCTATAAAGGAACAGATAACCAGTACATACCACTGACTTTGACCCCACTCCACTAGAACTACTGTCGGTGCTGCCTGTACTAGCTGTACTTGTCCAGCGATCTGGTGGAGGTGAAGCACATTCTTCACATAGAGCCTGGCTGCGAGTTAGTTGTTTATTCTTTGGTGATATCTACAAAAAAGATGAAAAAAGATCTTACACAAGTGTTTATTATGATGTGAAATTTATGAAGTGGAAAAAAATCTTTAACAAGTAACAAATAGTTTTACTTAATTCATTTGATAAAAAGAATTTTTTTTAAAAAGTTTATGATTACGTTTATTACAGACAGTAGGGATTCTGTGTTAATTCATGTGTATGTTAATTACTGCTGTGGTCTCAAACATCACAAACCCTGTACTTGATAAGTACCATGTGGTCTCACAGTCTGAGATTCAGTTTATCATTCAACTTCAGGGATTCTGTATGACTTGATGACTGCCATGAGGTGTGTCACACAAAGATCTAGAATTTTGTATTACTTCATGACTGCCATGCAATGTGTCAGTTTTTGCCAGGGTTTCAAATGACATATGACATGGTTTTGTGGTTCCAACATGCATTCCAATTATCATCTGCCAAAGTTATGTTGTTCTAATATGCATTCCAATTATCATTTGCCAAAGTTGTTTTGTTCTATTATGATTTCCAATTATCATTTGCCAAAATTGTGTGGCTCTAATATGAATTCCAATTATCATTTGCCAAAATTGTGTGGCTCTAATATGAATTCCAATTATCATTTGCCAAAGTTATGTTGTTCAATATGCATTCCAATTTTCATCTGCCAAAGTTTTGTTCTTCCAATATGCATTCCAATTATCATTTGCCAAAGCTGTGTTGTTCCAATATGCATTCCAATTATCGTATGCCAAAGTTGTGTGGCTCTAATATGCATTCCAATTATCATATGTCTAAGTTTTGTGGTTTCAACAAGTATTCCAATTGTCACTTGACTAGGTTTAGTAGTTCCTGAATATAAAAAAATAATAAAGTCCTGAAGTCAGAAAATGTTGTAAATAATGCAAAAATAGTTATTAAAAAAAAGCATAAAAGTTTGAGGTCATCTAAAGGAAACCCATTTTCATTTGTCCTGGTCAAGTGGTTTCTTACATAACTATACTAAGAGGGCTTAAAAATAAGTTCTAAAAGTTAGATCAAAATATGTCTTTTGAGAAAAAATATTCAAATAGGATGAAACATCAGAATTTGTGTTTTCTTTTTATTATTATTATCATAACCATAGACCTAGCTAAATAAATTGTTCAATATCCTCCATTTCAATTCCATTGGCTCTTCCGATTTTCTCTGAATTATTTAATACCATGGATGTCTGTTGTCACTTACTCTGTCATTAAAAATGCATATCTAATAAGCTTATATTAGCAAGGCAAAATGTGATAAGAAAGTAGAGGAACCTCTCAATGAACAACAATCTCTTTTGGAGATTTCACTTGTAGACAAAGCAACTAATTTCTCGAGCATAAATGGAATGCAAATTACATGTGAAAGGATGGAATAACAACCACATGAACTCGGGTGAAATTTTAATAGTGGATATTATGTCCCATACAAAAAAAAGAGCATGAAAAGAATAATACGTAGGTAAAGGTACTGAACAAACTTTATTTTTTGCAGAACAAAGTATCTGGCTTATATATATATAAATTTCAGAATATACAGAAATTATAGGTCCAATATTTTTATTCTTTCCTGTATGTTCATGTGTTAAAAATATATCCTTATTTTGTATAGGTGAAATTACAGGATTTCCCAGCATGCATTGCTCATTTGCGTATACCCACAAAAGTCATACTAACAGCAGGAAAAAAATCGGCATTATTTTCAGTCGCAGTGAATGGATAATACAGTGCCTTTCGGGCATAAAAATTATTACTTTTGACTTGCCACCAATCGCCTTTCGACAAAGTTGTCTCCTGAACTTCATTGTCAACAATGTTAGATTCCTGACTGTACTTCTTAAATAGATTTGGTATGTGGTCAGATAGGTCTAAAATGTACTTCAATACAAGAAACTAGGTCATCTCAAACCTGCCATCATTTTAAATTGCTGTTATGTAATAGTATCAGCCTTCACTATGCCGGACATTGAAAATGTAACTGACAAAAAAGAGGATGAAAAACTTAAAAATCACATTGACTAAATTTGTGTTGATAAAATATGTAAAACACTGCAACCCAATAAGTTATAAATTTGTTAACTTTTCAAAAATTTCCACAGCAACATGAAAATAAACATAATTATGCAAATTTTCTTTCTCTCATGCTTTTCCTTAATTGTGCAAACAAGGATTTTGCCACATACAAAGAATTCAATTCAAAAGTCTTTAAAATGTGTATATAAAATTTAAACTGCTATATTGACATGGTATCTAATATATTCAACTACAAAAATAGAAATAAACTTATCAAATTGTATTTGTCTACTTCAAGTGGTTTTAGCTTAATCGTGCTAACGTTTTGGTCCACAAAAAACAAATAAGTAGAAAATACTAAACACAGCTGTAATGGCCTGAAAACCTAACCATGGACCAGCATAACCATTTTTTTCTTCTATGGCGGCACAGACAGACAGGACCAAATCAAGATGGCCCTAATGCAATCAGTGAGGACATACCAGATATATCTGCTTACAAGTCAGTTCCAACTGCAAACAACATGGTTACTGATCTGCCATCGCATAATGTACTGGCAGATCAGGGTCGATGTTGTTTGTTCTCCTGATTACCCCTAACAGTATGCCTAGAGTACAAGTCACACAGCTCACATACACCCTTTAAGTCACTTTTTGCAGCTACAGGTGTCATTTTGGAGAATCTGATTACACATACCTTTAAATGGCATTTATTCACTTTATTTTGCACATTGTCATAAAATTGCCGTTGAAGATTATTGTTTAAATTCCTCAACAAATGCTAACAGACAAATTTGATGATAATGTACTTCGACATTTTTAGGCAAGTTGGGAGATCTCGTTTTAAAATGGTTTTGTCGTGTGCTATTTTATAAAAGGGAATGCAGATGTGGTTGGGAAAAAGTTGCACTACAAACATAAAAGAGATGCGACAATGTCATCATTTATAAACAAAGCCTAGGAAAACATCAGCAGGAAGAAAAAAAATGGCACACAAGTCCAATAAACTGAGGATAAAATGTAACTTTGCATATTATCTTCTATGTTGTATGTCATGTCTTTTATTTCAATTCGTACATAACATCTAATTTTCCCAACCAAATGTATGCTTTGCACACATAGAAACACGGCTGTCAATTCAGATTATTTTAGTTAAATTTTACATCATGCTAAATTATCATTCTGAAGAAATGCCATATGTACAAGTTAGGAATAAAACTTGCTGTTAAGTTACTCCTCTATCTTGTTCGTAGCTGAACATCCATACAGGAGATGAATGATGATACACATGACTTGTTCACACAATCATACCTTGATTCCCCCTGCACTAGTAATAGTTCAACATCGACTTTCTTGACCCAGTGTAATGAGGAACTGCCATTATAAAAATCCATAGCGATCAATAATTTTTCATCTGGATTTTTATTTTAATGACAATGTGTGGATCACTCAAAAATCACGATTGAATAAACTTTGTTATAACTATATGATGATTACATTTTAAAAATGAAATTAATTTTACACTTGTGTCAGTAAATGTGCTCACCTGACCCATATGACTTGTATTATAGGCCAAAATCTACCCGATTATTAGGCAACTGCAGATCTGGCTTTACGCAGTTAGCACATGGATCTGACTTGTATGCAGGAAACAATTTTGGTTCAACTCTAATTTACTCTCACAAGAATTTACCTATTAGCTTGGTCATTAGATCTGAGATCAGGGGAGTTAATTTATTTCTTTGCAATTAGCTTGGTCACTAGATTTGAGATCTTCAGGAGAGGCAGTTATCCTTACGTGAATTTGCCATTAGCTTGGTCACCAGAAGAATTGATATCCTCAGGGGAGGTAATTTTTTCTTAAATGACTTTGTCCATTAGCTTGCCGACTGAAAAATTGTGATATCATCAGGGGAGATAATTTGTTCTGTCACGATTCTACCTATTAACCTGGTCGTTAGAAGATTTGAGATCATCGGGGGTGTAATTTATTCTTACATGATTTCGCACATTAGTTCGGTCACAAGAAGATCCAAGATAATGGGGGGGGGGGGTAAGTTGTTCTTACATGACTTTGTCCACTAGGTTGGTCACTAGAAGATATGAGATTGTCGGGTGGAGGGTAATTTATTCTTACATGATTTTGTCCATTAGTTTGGCCACTAGAAGATATGAGATTGTCGGGGTGGGGGTAATTTATACTTACATTATTTTGTCCATTAGTTCTGTCACTAGAAGATGTGAGATTATTGGGTGGTAGGGGTGGGGGGTAATTTATTCTTACATGATTTTGTCCATTAGCTTGGTCACTAGAAGATTTGAGATCAGGAGAAGTAGACTCTGGTGAGCCCTCTTGTGGCTGGGAAGTGTCTCCACCTGTAAATATATATTACTAATTATCAAGAAATCTAATTAATGATAAAAGCCATTTCAAATATCAACAATTTCTTATTTTTGCTAAATATCCCATGTCCACTTCCCACCCCACAATATCCATCCCCCTTACTGCATTCTGATTTCAAAACATTCACTGTTATCTTCTGTTCATCCTTTGGAAACTGCTGTTGTTGAAGGGTTTAACGCCATTTTACAGCACAAGATCGGCTATACATGGCGGCCAGTATAACTGGTGGAGGAAGAACCCTGGAAAACCACAGGAAGAACCACCTATCGATGAGAAGCTACTGGCAGGCTTTCTCACGTACCCATGTTAGTTGAGCCTGAGACTCGAACCCACGCAGACAGAGGTAAGATGGCAGTGATCCGGAATGGTGAGCACTTTAGACCACTTGGCCACACAGGGCCCCTCCTCTGGAAATAACCTATCACATATAATCACCCTCCACCATATGGTGTAGATGGCAATTAGGTTAGAATCAAGTGTTCCTATTATCATGGAAATCTGATGTTGGATCCCTAGGCCATCACCCCATGTCGGACACCTTCAGTGTTATCTACTTTTTCTACTAACACATCATGCTAGACATGATTGCTCTCCCTAAAACAGCATGGATCAAATAAATGTTACATGGAAAACTGTGTGGACTGAGTTCAAGTTAAATGGAAAATAGTGTTGATTGAGTTTAGGTTACATGGAAAACAGTGAAGTAAGTACAGGTTATATGGAAAATAATGTGGATTGAGTTCTTGTTACTTGGAAAGCAGTGTGGATCAAGTCCAGGTTACATGGAAACTGTGGATCGTGATCAGGTGACATGGAGAACAGTGTGGATTGAGTTAAGGCTCCATGGAAAACTGAATCAAGTTTAAGTTACATGGGAAACACTGGACTGAGTTTAGGTTACAATGCAAAAACAATTGCTGACAGATGATGGACCTATCAAAATACATCCATATAATATAATAAATACAAGAGCACAATCTTTGAAGAATGTATCTGAGCTTCTCCCTACAACAAATGTAGAAGGGACAAAGTTAATGTCATCTTTCTGTCCATCTGTCACATTCCAGTCAAGTTTAACATCTAAAGTAGGTATTTCATATAACCTTTTACGTCATAGAGCAACGTTACCCAGTGCAGTGCACTATAAATAGAACACATGTTACCTATTCGACTCCATATGCATAGGCCTGCCTGTTAACTGTTGTTGTTGTGGGGTTTAACGCCATTTTTGCAGCACATGATAGGCTATACATGGCGGCCAGTATTACTGGTGGAGGAAGTACCAGAGAAAACCCCGGAAAGAACCACCTACCCACGAGAAGCTACTGGCAAGCTTTCTCACATACCCACATTGGCTGAATCTTAGACTCGAACCGCCGCAGACAGAGGTGAGATGGCAGTGATCCGTAACGAAGAGCGCTTTAGACCACTCGGCCACTCGGGGCCCTGCCTGTTAACTGTAAGCAATGTAGTGTACGTTACATTTAACAGCAATTTTAACCATTTTACATTTCGAGTAAAGTTCGATTGTTATAGCTGTGTAATTATTTTTCACAGAAGAATTTTTTATGTGCTTTAAAATCTTGAGAGAACTCATTCACCGTCAAGTCAGTGAAGCCATGTGACGAACCGTAGCTGCCATTTCTCATACTCGAAATTTACAAGTTTTTGTCTGCGTCTACATCACTAAGTCATCTGAATTTGATAATTTATAAAAACTAATTGCTGCCTACATCAATATCAGAGCCTTTACCTAAGTTATTGAAGCTTTCATAGTTGTGATTCTAATCGTGAAAATTTCGTAAGTACTGAATGAAATCCGCAACCTCCATTTTGGAGAGTGGAGATTACGACCCAGTTACTTTAAGTAGCAGATTTCGACCAGAGCGTAAACAATGACCACATGATCTGACATAATTGTTATTCGCAGAAATGGATGTAGTATCTAATAGGATTTTTTTTCCCCGAAGGTGGCACTACGAAAACCGGCTTAAAATGGCTTATGTTTACAGCCGGTGTCAAAAGGCGCTTCCATGCGAATGAAGTAGAGGCGTCAAAAGGCGCTTCTATGCGAACGGAGTAGAGGCATCAAAAGGCACTTGCATGAGGTAAAGGGATAATGTAAAAGAGGGTGTGGATGGTATTCTTGTTTATGAACATATTTCTGCCATCCAATCTGGATAAGACTTAACTTAGCATCCTTACTGCATAATGACCCTAGCATAGAGATTGTGGATAAGGCCTAACTAAGCATACACTGCATAATGACCCCTGCATAGGGATAATGGATAGGGCCTAACTTAGCATACACTGCATAATGACCCTTGCATACGGATATTCAATAAGGCCTAGCTAAGCATACACTGCATAAAGACCCTTGCATAGAGATAGTGGATAAGGCCAAACTAAGCATACACTGCATGATGACCCCTGCATAGGGATAATGGATAGGGCCTAACTTAGCATACACTGCATAATGACCCTTGCATAGGGATATTGAATACGGCTTAACTAAGTATATCTACTGCATAATGACCCCTGCATTGGAATAGATACTGAACTACGTGTGATTCAAGAAAATGCACAATACCCTAAACTTTTGTAATTGAGTTTGGATTGTCTGTGCACTAAGCTACGTAAAAATATATTTTTTAACAGTTTAAAGTAACTCAGTGTTGTATCTATAGAAAAACAAGTTTTATATTTGAACTGGTCATATAGGGGAACCATTTTAATGACAAATTCAGTTTTACAGTCTACTGTACTTTTCTTGCAAATTCACAACAACCCAATCTGGGGAAATCAATGATAAAAAAACTATTCAACAAATTTTTTATAATGATGATACCTGCAGTTATGGTGACATCTGACTGATCAGACCCTGGGCTTGTATCTTCTTCTTCTTCAACTTCCTCTATCTCCGGTTGTTTGCGTAGCTGCGGTGCTTTCATTGTCCTTTTATCCTGTTCGTATTTTTCTGTAGCCATCATCATTGATAGTCTACAAGCCACAAACAAAACAAAAAATTAGAACAGGGACCATAATTAAAATATCTATCTCTCAAAGAAAAACAATGCATAATAGTGATGGGGATCAAGATTAGGTATGATGGTCATCATTCACTTGTCCACTACCTCAAGAATGGCCTTTATCACATGATGATGAAAACATCATGAACTAAAGGACAATGATAATAACCATTTAAGCATGCATACCAATACTGCTTACCATTAGGAGTAACAGTACTGACAAATTTTTCAACATGGCTGCCGGGTGGCCATACTGGATGGCAGATCAGCTATAGAACCAACCACACATCACAAGTCCTTTACAGAAGTGTTCTAATGTTGTTTATTCAGGTGGAAAAGCAAAATAAAATGGTTTTAAAGATGGATTCTGTAAAGGCCATATTAGATGTCTAGCATGGCACTATTTTCATTTAGGACCAGCTAGAAATTGAGACAAATGAATGTGTAAATGTTCATGGCAATTCTAAATTGGTTAAGGATGTGTAGCAATAACAAACTCATGATAATGCACAGACACGCAAATGCCCAGACAAAATGCCATCCATAAGAATGACCCATTTCATACCAAAACATGCCATCCCATAAGAATGACCCATTTCATACCAAAATATGCCATCCCATAAGAATGACCCATTTCATACCAAAACATGCCATCCCAAAAGAATGACCCATTTCATACCAAAACATGCCATCCCATAAGAATGACCCATTTCATACCAAAACATGCCATCCCATAAGAATGACCCATTTCATACCAAAACATGCCATCCCAAAAGAATGACCCATTTCATACCAAAACATGCCATCCCAAAAGAATGACCCATTTCATACCAAAACATGTCATCCCATAAGAATGACCCATTTCATACCAAAACATGCCATCCCATAAGAATGACCCATTTCCTATGAAAACTCAGATCTAAAACTCAATTATAGGGTTTAATGCATATTTCAGTATAAGAAAGGCTATACATGGCTTCCAGTATAAATGATGAAGAAGAACCAGGGAAAACACAGAAAGAACCACTGAACCACGAGAAGCTACCAGCAAACTTTTTCACATACCCACACTGGCCAAGCACGAGACTCAAACCCATGCTAATGGATTGTAATCAAAGTCAACAGAAGAGTCAGATGGGAGACAACTTTTGTTATTTGGGAAATCCCCTATTTTCTTTTTTAAAATTTATTTTACTTTCTTCACTATTTTAAATTTTACTGAATATTTTAACGTACAAAAGTAAGAGAAACTTAATGCTTAAGATAAAACTTCAATGATCTGTGAGGGAACACAACAGGCAAATCTATGGCAAGATCTCAATACAACATTTAATTATTGTGTTACATCCATAATGGGGCAAAATTTAGGTCGTCAATTTCATTATCTTTGAATCAGTTGTATGACCTATTCAGATATATGACCTACAGACACTAAAACCGATTCAACAAGTGTGTGTAATTTTAACACTCAAAAGAGCACAACTATCTGATACAATGAAGGCATATGCTACCTATAAACAGGCAACCTCAGGCTTCAAAATAGACTATGCACCAGTGGCATTAAATTCTCAGTGATAGGCTTGGATCAGCAACACTATAAAGAAAAAAAGTCCCAAGGATTACAAGGTAAGACTGCAAAGATTAATTCTGTCTGCAATGTATACTACACCTGCTGATGCACCCACCTAACAATCAGTGAATCAAGTTGCGAACACAGATTTTATGGTACATATCAGTTCTGAACAATGTACAAATAAAAAATCTAGGACAGAAACAGTGATGCCACCTATATGCTATGCTACTCCTGTCCAGCAGTTCTAAATCCATCACTGCTAAATTGCCTGTGTACACAAGTCTGATCTACCAGAGCATTATATAACAATGGACCTAGAAACCCCTATATACACAAGTCTGACCTACCAGAGCATTATATAACACTGGACCTATTGCTGCTTACTAGATAGCAATAGTCCAGTCATTTTCATATGTAAATGAGTTTCGCATCATTGGCTGGTCAAGACCACTGTCACAGCTAGGGTTAATCTGCCCTCAGGCTAGCTGTGTTTACCTAAGTAACTGGTTATAACAGAGTTCTTAGAAACTCAGTCCTTGTACAAACAAAACATAAGACTGAGAACAAAGAAAATGTGTTTTAAATCTTCCACAGAGATATATAATTAAAAAAAATGGTCACCTACCAATTTATATGGCAGATGAGGGTGCAGAATAAAATTCATAATTATTTATATGCCATTAAATATTTTTAAAAATCGAACCTTCTCTAAACAAAAATCAAAGGAAATCTAGAGGAAATCACTGTTAGCATTATTCACTGCTGCTTTTCGTGTTCTGACAACATGTAATCTGCTGGATATTGAAGCCATTATTCTAGTCAATGAGGATTATTAATTTAAAATCATACAGGTAGCCTTGTGTATATAATCAAATATGCACAACTTTTTACTGGCCTGCTTTCAACCACCTGTGGACAATGGTTTGGTAGTGTTTCAAAAAGTATCCTTACCGCTGTGTACTGGTGTGATCTGTTGAGATTAACAGGAAACCCAGCTGTTTACTCAACTGGTTTCTTTTCACCCAACACCTTGCATTGTGTAGTCAACCTGATTAGGGATATGATGATGGCTTAATTAACCAAACAAGCCAGTTGAACAAACAAACCAAGCCAATGGAAAAAGCTCATAGTTGTGTACAGGTGTACTTAAACTTTTAGCATGAAAGATACATCACTGAACTAAACAATATCTTCTTAAAAAAAGGATTTTAAAAAAAGCCTGAATGTTAGCTTCAAGGGTTTTATGGTTGATATGATCACTACTTTGAACATAATTTCAAAATTCATAGAAATCATTCATAAAAGTATTGAAGTTAGATCTAAGTTTAATATAGAGTGGACATTTAACTTTCATGTGAAACTCCTCAACGGCAATGAAATAACATCAAAAACAAAAACATATTATGTATGGTACAAGACATTTATGCCGTTGACAGTATTGGCCCTTTTCAAGTTAAGCGCTGGTCTATAAAGATTTGCCTCTTCCTTGGAGAATAGAGAATTGGAATGACTAGTCCTATATGAACATTGGTGTTTTTAATACAGAGGCAAATGTATTTTCAATGACATATGCATGTTAATAGCTGTAACAATTTTATTACTGTCACTATAAGAAAGGTGGATTGAATGATGGATTTATTAACCGATTTACTGACAAAAACAATTTGCATTTTTTTCTCATGTAATGGACATGATGTTTAGGTCCAAGCATATTTTTACTTCGTAAGATAACATTTTCATTTATTAATATTTGACATTTTTACTGATATCAAGGCAAGACATATATACTGATATCAAAGCAATATGTTTGGACATTTTATTATTCTATTGCTCTCAGTATTCAAATGTGCATAAAGAATGGTCCTTTCTAATCATCAATGTCCTTGTACATTTTACTGTTCTTTTTGTTTGTCATTATTATTATTATTATTTAAAATTACAAAATAAAGAAAATGTATTAACAAATACAGTATCAATACTGTTTTGTACAGCTAGCTATACATTATATCTCAAAAGTTTATTTTTAAAGAAAGTATCACATATTAGTATTTTAACATAAAGACAAAATTCCGATTTTAATACTGCTATGTATATAATATTTACATTCTTTCTCAGGTTTCTTTTTTTATTATATGCTATGGGTTATGTAAAATTGTATTTTGAGGCTGACCTTGTCCAACCAATATCAGGTTCATTGTCAACCTGACCAGAATGACCGATTTGTTTTTTATTCTTTAAACAGCTAATACATAGCTAATATTTTGTATACGTGTGAGAGTTTAATATTAGGATCATTATCAAATGAACATTTATCTTGGCCTGAGTCAAGGACATTGTGTTTACCACATTCTTTATTATAATTTTAGTAACAGACATTCTAATTGTAACTAAGATTTTTTGAGAAATGAACTTCTGGTAATTCTTTTGTATTAGTTATTTACGTAATCTTGCTTACTGGAAATATTATTTATTCCTGCAATAAGATATGGGCAGATATCAATTATATTGTTTTCTCAAGATTTTGATTTGGGTGAAATTATTTATTATTATGTGGTCTGTAATATTCTTGAAAGGAGACATTAACTAGGCATTATAGCAAATTCAAGGAAGTAAACCTTGGATTATATTAATGTTATTCAACAAAAGACTGTTGGCACATCAATACAATTCAGGCCATTGGTACATTAGTACATTAGAGACTACCCAGCCGCTTCATGTACATCAACACCTTCAGCATTGGAAATTATTTGGAATACCATTAAAGATTATTCAGAACTATATTCATTAGGACTTTTAGTGTTAGTAATTCTATAATTATTTGAGACTAAATTCATAAGTTGTTGTTTTGGGTGTTTAAAAAATAAATTTTCACTTGTTGTATTCAAGGGGAGTAAATTATTTGTTGAATTTTACAAAGTTTCTTTGCTTCTCACTCTTTTCTACTACTTATTTTAACACCATAAAGTCATAATAATAACATGTCAGGTGGGGTTTCTTTCCTGTCAATTTACAGTCTGTAGGTATAGTTTGTGCATATTACATGCAGCATCATAATTATAAAACACCTTTATATCATCCAGGGTTTATCCATGTAAAGCATCAGTTTAATTACCTTAACCTACTAAAAAGACCCAACAGAGTTAATCATGCATATAAACTTTCTTCTCAATTAGGCATGCATATAACCTTTCTTCTGAATTATGCATGCATATAACCTTTCTTCCAATTTAGACAAATACAAACCATTTCTTCTCAAACAGGGGCTGCCCATGACCAGTTTTTACCCTGTAAGCTAATTATATATATATATATATATATATATATATATATATATATATATCTTTTTTTAAGGATTACCATCACCTAATGGATAAGCTCCAGGGATTTTTAATCAATTAAGAGATTTGAAGTGAAGTAATCAATTAGAGATTTATATACAAACTCAAATGTTACTACAGATTTGAAAATGTTAATGTAATTTCCATATACTGACTGCAAAATTAAATTGTCATAAACTGAATATTCTTCCATGCATATTTTTACCTTTCTTTCACTAGTATGCATGAATTTAAATTCTTGCACTTTATATTGCTCTTTATAAACACCATATTGAGTAAGAAAATTAGAGTCCTTTGCCAACTGCATAAATAATGTTGCTAAATCTTCAATAATAAGTGAATGTTGAATTTATCAACTTTGGAG
Organism: Sinohyriopsis cumingii; assembly: GCA_028554795.2. NCBI lineage: Eukaryota > Metazoa > Mollusca > Bivalvia > Unionida > Unionidae > Sinohyriopsis > Sinohyriopsis cumingii. The sequence goes on along the minus strand of CM068832.1, from coordinate 9,431,902 downwards.
ATATATATATATATATATATATATATATAAACAATGCATTTTAAAGCAATGTTATAAATAAATTTCTTTGTATGCCAGTCAAAACTTCATTATGTTTTATATCTTTCCTAAAATGCTTTATAAATATCAAAGTTAATTACCTCTCAAAATTAAATATATACAATAATACTGTCACAGTTGGATCTATCCATTCACCTCCCACCCACCCAAACACAAACACACATCCAATCATATATGCATACAGGGTTCCAGCCACTAATTTAAAAATGATTCTAGACTAGACCAAAAAATAAAGGTCTCTGTACCTAACAATTTGACAAGTTTATTGACCAAATGAGGCTACAATACATTAAAATGTAACAAAAATGTGAAAAGATGAAAAGGTATAATTTAACCTACAAGATTTTATCTGTATACTAAAACTTCTCCCAAATGAGATAGCAGTCACATTAGGTTTTTTTTAAAGACTGTTTCAAGACTTTTTAGTCCAAAAAAATTTAAAAAAATTCCAGATATTTCTAAGACCTGGCAAATTAATTTCACATTGTACTCCTTTTCCAAATTTCCAGACCCTTGCAGGAACCCTCTTTGTGTGTGTGTCTCTCTCTCTCTCAAACACACAGACACACACACACACACATTGCTTCATTAAGTCTAAGAATTGTCTGTTATTATTCACAAGCAGAATTATCCATTCAAGATAAGAGTTCATGCAATGAATTCTCACTATGAACAATTGTGACAACACTGACCTATTTAACCTGTGTAATAACAATGACCTATTTACAAAAAAATCAGTAACACAGAATAAAGATGCGAACACACAAACACTGAATATTTCATGTTAGTAACACATTAAATAAGCACACACAAACACTGAATATTTCATGTTCTTTCCTCAAAATATATAAGCACAAAAACAGTCTGCAACACTTTACTATGTTAACTGTCAAACTTTCTATGTAACTGCAGCGATGCTGGACTTGTGATAGTACAGTCTGTAATGAAACCATCCATCAGCCCATATCAGGTAACAAGGTTTGTCCTTGGCCAAGGCACTTTAATCCAATTGCCTCCACTCCTTAAAACAAACCAGTCTAGTTGTGTTATATAACATCAAAACCAAACCAATACATGACTCCACAGGCAATGAATTCCATGAAAATGAGCTAAAGACAAACCTTTAAAAAGTGTTTATGACAGATGACTGGAGGACATGACAGACTGGAAGAAGGACATTATCCATCCATAAGCCAGTGTTGCACTGTGATCCTGCAAAGTAAAAATCAAGAAGTCTGCCTCTTTACATCCATCAGTCATGTCCAACTGTTCATAACATTACTAACACCCACGCTAATAGAAAAATGCTGTAGGCAGCTTTTCTGCCACAATAATTCTATCCAATTACATAGCGGTTAAGTCTGGCCTCAATACACTCAGTTAAATATAATAAAAGGATACTACACCCCTGATGGCCTGGGTCAATTACATATTCAAGATGCTACAAATAAAATGCATAATCTATTCAGATTGCTATAAATAAAATGCATAATCATTATCATCGTACAAAAAAATGTAGGTCAATTCAATTTATAGGTTATTTCAGCCATTCAAATGAAGGCATAAAAAAAGGGAAACAGGGTAAATAACACTCACATGCAACTACCTCTAAGGCAGGGACCAATTAGCAAATTTTAAATTCACTGTGCAAATGTAGGCAGATGGGGGGGGGGGATGTGTGTGTGTATATATATATATATATATATATATATATATATATATATATATATATATATATATATATATATTGAGAGAGAGAGAGAGAGAGAGAGAGAGAAGGAGAGAGAACAAATACAAATACTGGAAGTATCATATAACATTTGATATTCCTTAGGTTAAGAGAAATTACTTCCCACAATAAGTGTATCAGATATGTATCTCCCTTCTTAAAGCTGCAGCTCTTTGCCAGAAATAGCAACTGATAAAATGGCACATGATTTTGGGACTCACATGAAATAAAAAGCTGTACAACAAAGTTGAGAAAAAAACTGGGAATCCAATAGGAGGTCCATTAGGCAATGCAATAATATACAAATGATCTAGGGTTATTTCCACTTGGTTGTTTGCAATGCATTTGTGTGTGTGTATACACATACATATATATGAATGCTTATATACATATATCACAGTAATGCAATTGCTTAGATCATTTCAAGACATGAGCCTAAATCCGGTTATTCCGATACTGACAAGATGACATGATCCAGCAGTCAAGATTAAATTATATTACCATGATTATAAATTTTTAGATAATTTAATAAAATTCTACAATATAATTTTTTTTTTTACAAATTGCTAAAGATTTCAATCTTTTGATTGTCACAGAATTGTGTATGAGTTATATCAATATGTATATGTTGTCAAAAATGTACTTGGGGTTTCGTTGCCGTGTACAGCGTCACCTGAGGATGGTATATTTTTTCGGCTCTAGTTATTTCGAAATACTGAGCAAAGCTCAGACCATGCTGTACGTGCAAACTGCCTGCAGCAAAAAACCTAAGCACCTAGCTGTGCATAACTGTCACAGCTAGTATGCATATAGAGCAAATTCTCTATAACCAAATTACATTACGACGAGTCTTGTCAGAAAGCATACCTCTTTATGGGAGCAAATCTCCAGCTGTAGAGATAATGAAATTTAAGTACTCTTTATTACTATTCATCTTATATGACATAACTGTTTCATACTTTAGATGTTTTAGAATTTATTCTAAATTCTACAAAGAGTCAATACCTAGGTTATACAACGCCATATTAGAAATACTATAGTTTGGTTTGAGTTAGCTATTTGTTTTAACTGAACAGAAAAATTGAATTTAATTATACGCTGCATGCATTAAACAATTAATGTAATGGGTAACGAATTCATGTGCGTGCATGCGCAACATATATCAATGCAGAAGTACTTAACTGTGTCATATGTACTACACGGTTTAGTTGTTATAATTTTAGCTGCCTTATACATGGTTTGATGTGGAGTCACAGAACTCTGTGTGGTTTATTGTGACGTGTACGCTGTGTCTGGTGAGGTTGGTTCAGAAGAGTGTACTGGTGTTCTCGATGCGAGGGACCAAGGCTTCATGACCATCGGGTCTGTGTTAAATGTGAGGGCTCTTGAGGGATCCTTCAACAGACAGAGAGGGGTGGACCATGCATGGGTGCTTCTCTGACCATTGACTAGATCGAGTGGAACCGGAGTTACATCTTGGACGTCAAATGGGCGCCACAGTAGTTATATATATTATGTGTTCCATGTTGTTATTTTCACTAATGCTATCTGAGCAAATTTACATGCATTTCAATATCGTTATATGAACAATACATTCAAGACTTTATTTATATTGGGGTGTAGATCGGTGATAGGACTTAATTCACATTTGTTTGAAATTCCAATTGTTAAATTCATGTTTGAGTTTTTTCTCGTTGAGTTAATTGTTGTTGATAGTTCCATGTTAGGAACTTTATAATTTTCCTTATCTTTTTGTTTATAATGGTATCAGATTTGTTAATATTTAATTTGCGTTTATAAATAAACATCTTATAAACGCAGTTGCTTTTGGTGTCTTCCCTAATCCGGTCCCAACCCGGCTTCATCTTGGGACACTGATGTGGACTTCATCTCAACTTTTAACCCTTTAAGCCCCGATCCCGTCTGTAGGCGTGATCCGGTTTCTGCATTCAATGGCCGATCCCGCCTGTAGTCGTGATTTTTTTACTGCATTCAATGGCCGATCCCGTCTCCAAGCGTGATGAATGTGTGTTAGATTCAACGTCTCTGATTGGTTAGAAATGGGTTTATTCCAAGAACTAACAACTATTAAACCAATCAGAAATGATTTTACTTTCATTTGCGGAAATTTGAATTGTTCAGAAGCTAAGGGCTCCTGTTTTGAAAGCGGTTTAACTACACGTGTTGTGGTCATGAAAAATCGTAAATGATGGCGGACGTAAGAGTGATTTTTGATGAGAGCAAAAATGAGGAGTTTCTCGGGTTTGATTTTGAAAATACTGAGCAAGCTGATGAAAGATATGTTCGGCAGTTGGATATTTTGTGAGATTTCGATTCGGACATAGAAGTTTCTGAGACTGAATCGTCCGAAGATGAGGATGCTGACAGCGATGATGATCGAGTTCTTGCGGATAAATGTTGCACATAATTTTGAAAATTCTGTATAAATAAGTCGTGAAAGACTTGGACAAATAGGGAAAAATAATACATCACTGTGTAGACAAATTCATTTGCAATAAATGGTGAAACTTTCTTGGATTTTAATTGGATATAAGCAGAGAAATTAAGGTAAGAGTGAATGCATGTGTACGATGTTTACAAAATTTTTCAAACAGGTAAAAACTCTGGGGCACACGCAGCTAGACACAGCTTACCGCTGCTGGGGCATAGCAGCAGTGATACTGATAACGGGTCTGGGGCTGAATGAGTTAAACCAAATAAAATTTCTTTGAATAAGCACTTGACTATCATTTTTGTGAATGAAACTTGTATAAGAACCTATTTCCACCACTATAAATCTTAATTACACGAGTTCTTGGATAAGAACCTATTTCTACCACTATAAATCTTAATTACACAAGTTCTTGGATAAGAACCTATTTCTACCACTATAAATCTTAATTACACAAGTTCTTGGATAAGAACCTATTTCCACCACTATAAATCTTAATTACACCAGTTCTTGGATACATGGACCTATTTCCACCACTGTCATTCTTAATTACACAAGTTCTTGGATAAGAACCTATTTCTACCACTATACATCTTAATTACACCAGTTCTTGGATAAGAACCTATGTCCACCACTATAAATCTTAATTACACAAGTTCTTGGATAAGAACCTATTTCCACCACTGTCATTCTTAATTACACAAGTTCTTGGATACATGGACCTATTTCCACCACTGTCATTCTTAATTACACCAGTTCTTGGATAAGAACCTATTTCCACCACTATCAATCTTAATTACACCAGTTCTTGGATAAGAACCTATTTCCACCACTATCAATCTTAATTATACAAGTTCTTGTATAAGAACCTATTTCCACCACTATCAATCTTAATTACACAAGTTCTTGGAAACAGACCCATATATATGATTTACAGCTATCTGCAGTTGTCTAATTTTGCATCACAGAAGGTATCACTAACTGATGTTGTTGTGGGGTTTAATGACATTTTTCAACACACGATAGGCTATACATGGTGGCCAGTATTAATGGTGGAGAAAGAACCCGGGAAAACCCAAGAAAGCACCACCGACCCACGAGAAGCTACTGGCAAGCTTTCTCACATACCAACATTGGCCGAATCCAAGACTCGAACCCATGCAGACAGAGGTGAGGCAGCAGTGATCCGTAACGGAGAGCGCTTTAAACCACTCGGGGTCCCATCACTAACTGAATAAATATGAAAGTTTCTAGCCAGATGCCAACATATAGTGTTTGAACCATTTCTGTCAGAACACTGTGAGATGCTCCAATGGCATGCCAATGACAGCTATTTACAGCAGGATTGAACAAAACTATTGGAGCTTGATGACAAAGATTTGTTGAAGAAAATTATACTCATGTCCATTTGTATGTCAAGTGAGACTATGGAATAGTTCTTTACACCTGTTCAGCTGTAACCAAGAAACCTTGAGGAAGAAAGAGGTAGACACAGCTTCATTTGAGAGTATGGCCACATGGAATAAGAAGAGAATAGAATTTTTTCCCTACTTTGGGATTTTATGGAAAAATTCTGGCTCATTCTTGGGTAGAAAATTTATCGAGATATAATTTAAAAAATAAAATATTATACACAAACAGGGTCTCACAAATTAAAAAATTTACAACCTGGCAGCCCAGCTCAAATTTAGTATCCTAAAGGTTAAAAAGAAACTAAATCATCAGACCATTTACTTCAAGACTTTCCCCTTCACTTTCTTTCTTGTCATCAGTAATTATCTTTTGCAAAGTTCTTTTATATGTATGTTCAGAGAAAAAAAAATATTTTATGATACCTATCTTCAATATATGGTAACCCAGACCCAACATTATTTTAGCCCACTGGGCCACATTTCTTCAATATATGGTTGCCCTTGGGGCCATCTGAATTCAATATATGGTAGCAAAGACCCATACTCTCTGTAATTACAGGCAGCTGACAGTATTTGTAAACAATGTATTTATTTGTAATTAGGAATCCTCTCACTAAAAGAAATATATCTGAAGCAGCAGACAAGGAAAGATTGGTATGGATGGCACTTTATGACTTTATCATTCTTAGGAAATGGGAGCCAAGTACCTTCCCATGGTCATACCATGCTAGTACCTTCCCATGGGCACACCATGCAAGTACCTTCCCATGGTCATACCATGCAATTACCTTCCCATGGTCATACCATGCAATTACCTTCCCATGGTCATACCATGCAAGTACCTTCCCATGGTCATACCATGCAAGTACCTTCCCATGGTCATACCATGCAAGCTGACCTGGACTGGACTAGCAGGTAGTGAACCTCCAACCCTAGGATTATCAGTCAGATATTCTACCAAATGAGCAGTCTTAACTGCATGGCTGGAATATACGGTATTCCCTCTCAAAACAAATTTTCAAAATTGTTTATCAAAAAGGGTTGAAGATGTTGAGGGTGTAGCATATGACTGGAGAAAAAAAATCATGAAATTTAGGTCGCACTGAGCTAGTTTTTACTAGTTACTCTCCACATTCCAATTAAGATTAGATACTGAGGCTATGGTACACCTTGTGCATATAATGGAGGGATTCCTGGCTTTGTTTGACCAAAATCCCCCAAATCTTGACCCCTGTGTATCCCCTAGGAATGCTTCTTTGCCTGAGAAAAAAAAAATGCCTAATTTTCTTTTGTGCATGTACATCCACCTCTATGTTTGTGCTAGCAATGGTTAAAGCTGCTGAAGGCAAAAAGAAAAATTGTAAGGAGGCAATCAATCAATCAATCAATATCCCATTTAAAATGTATCACAATTAGAACATCTGAGAACTGGAACTGTGTCAAATTGCAATGTGTGACATATTTTCATGTCTGATGGCATATCTATGGCAACGACAATTTATTTACCTCCAAATTAATATTAATGACAAAAGGAACAAAATAAATGCTGGTGAATAATGAATGAGCAAATACTAGGGTCAAATGAGAGCAAGATAGAAACGGAAATGACCAGAGTGTACTAGGGTCAAATGAGAGCAAGATAGAAATGGAAATGACCAGACTGTCACATGAACACGATATTCAATTATGTCAATGTTTTTGTGAGTTACTTGAGCACACGAGAAGTTACAATAGCAGATGACAAAGTTAAGGTGACAAAACTGTAAGAGCAAATAATATTTGCTCATTTTTCAGCACTAATAGTGCATTAATTACGATTTACTATTTTCGCTTGTCCTTGTAAAATGTTGTGTACTGTCCCCCAGCTCATGGGACCCTAGGTGTTGAGGACATAATGAATGAATGGACACATGAATGTATGAATACAACCTATGATAAATACTGTATCTGCATCTTTTTGGAAAAGGCCTAATGACATGACAGTTCTGTATTTGAAGATGTGTGTGTGTGTCATTTGGATTTTTAACGGAGCTTTAAAAAAAAATCAGTCATATTGTGAAGATGTCTGCAGTGTGGTACTTTACAGTGATATCTAACACTGGGGCATTGTGCTGCAGACATGTAGCATGATGTTCAACCCAGTCACATCATCCTGAGACCAGCCGAAAAGTCCTGCCACTAACCGCTTTTATTGCCGAGTGTCAAACAAGACAGCTGTCAGTATCATTTTTATAAGTCTTTGGTACGATTTGGCTCGTGTTTAAACCCATATGGATGGATGGATGGATGGTAAGATCGACAAAAGGAAAAGGCATGTAAAATGTACCCTCCATACTTCTAAGTTGTATAGTACAACAATCCAAAACTTTCCAAATCTTTCTCAACAATATATAAACATGACAATGTTACATATTCATTAAAAAACTGGTACAACAGCATGCAGTTTTCTTTTGTCTTTTCCTTAAAACTTGTATCAGTAGATACGTGAACAAACACAAATACCTAAAAGGATACACAAATACACATGCCTGAATGGATACACAAATACACATGCCTGAATGGATACACAAATACACATGCCTGAAAGGATACAAAACAAGATGACTTTCAGCCTGCCTCTAAAAAATGGTAATAGTAGAAATGACTGTTTACATAATAACAATACATACATGTTTCTACATAAAATGCAAAGTAACAAAAACAACTGGTACCATGATAGCTGAAGGTATGAACAGCCTCACAGTGTATCCATAGAAACACATACATGTGGGCATCATTTATGGTATCACGGTACCAATTGTTTTTTCCATATACCTCAATGCTAATGTTTTGTGAAATAAATATACTTTTTATCCTACCTCAGTATGCATGTCACACACTGTCATAGAGAATGATGCTAGATTGTCAATTTGACAAGGACAAAACCAGGTACTCCATTGCATTTAAGAAAGATAACTCTGCTGGAACTAGACAGGGGTAAGAGTTAACTAAACACAACAGACACAGTTTCAGCAATGTGTACCACATTTTAATTTTTTTTAAAAAAATACAAAATATGATCTAGATATGAATTAACATAATCTCACATGTTGCCAAGAGGCACAACTTTCTCTTAAGCCTAACAGAAAGTACAAATCTTACATCATGCACCAATCACAGCTAGTAATGTTCTTTATTTCTGAATGCAATGTTCACTACGCCTTAAGCTTCGCCCACCTGGACTTGCACAACTGGTACTGTTATACCTTATGAACTGTTCTAGTTTCATGTAGGAAAACAAATGGATGCACAGTTTTGGTCAAATATTTACTATTTTACCTGCAAAAGATGCAAAAACATGTGCACAAAAACAACTATCTTATTCTTGTAAGGCATGCCATAACCAGGATAGAGAACACTCAAGGTACACTTGTAGATAGATCACTTGTATCACCGTATCATGTAGGATATTCTGGTATGAGTAATTTTAGGTAATTTATGAAAGATATGGTGTTCCTTCCCACTTTGATTTTAATTGTCCTGCCCTAATTGTCCATTTTTGTACACTTTCCTACCTTGAAACTGTTCATGCAGTTTATTTAGATAAGTTCTTTTGCATTCCCTTTTGTTGAAGTAGCAAATTTTTCTGCCTAACTGAAGCCCATTGTTATTAATTTCTTATGTAGAAGAAACATAAATTATATGCATCTATATTATCTAAATTACTCGCCCTTTTATATCAGATTGGAATGAAAACCACTTCACCTGAAATTTTGGTGCCTGTAAGGGATGTTATAGCACAGGTGTCTTTGGGCTGTCCTTGGACCTATGGGGCACTGCCTCCATACATTGTCCAAGGTAAGGTCATCAAACTTTCACTTCTCATTTTTTTCATTGCTGCTTTTGTCTCCTTTAATTCCTTTATCATAAGCTACATCTCCCTTTTAGGTGCACAGTTTCCTCCTGTTTTTAACTCCACTGGACTCACTATACTCATTGTTTATCTTTGGCATTTATCTGTATTTTATTCCCCAAATTTCACCCCAAATCCAACATAACCATGTAGAAGCTATGATCTACTATATTTGGTGTCAGATTGGCTTATTGCATCAATTCTGTCCACTACACAAAGGAGGGAAGCTTTGGTTTTGTGTGATAAAGAGGTGTGAGGACTGAGGGTTAGTGACCTCATGTATCTGAAGACAGTGTAAAGTGTTCAAAGCTTATACTTTATAATAATATTGGGTCATGTCGACCTGTCTTTGATGTTAAGTTCTGCATCTACCAAACAAATATAAAGTCCTTTATTTTAGATGAACTGTACTTTTGGAAGTAGGAAAGGTATATACTATTTAGTACATAGACCTTTGACCTAGTTATTACATAATATGATATAATGTGATTTATCCCATATCACCCATGTGAAGTCAATAATTGCTGATATGAAAAAAGCACAACTCATAGTTAAAACAATTCATTTTATTCCCAAAATATAGTTTGGTAGTAAAGCACAAATATTAAAACAGCAGTTGAAATAGTTCAAAGACCATTACATAGACATTAATATAAGACACAGCTTGGTACCTCATAAAATTGTTTTTGACAAGCAAGACTAAGTCCACTTGTTTCTTGTACAGTCCTGAGCTATATCACAAATTATTGAAAAAATTAAGTTGGCTACAGGTATAACGGTACCAAATGAACAAACCCCTGTCTAGTTCCAGTAGAGTTATCTTAAATGCAATGGAGTACCTGGTTTTGTCCTTGTCAAATTAACAACCTAACATTGTTCTCTATGACAGTGTGCAACATGCATGCTGAGGTAGGATAGAAAGTATATTTATTTCACAAAACAATAGCATTGAGGTATATGGAATAACATTTCGGTACAGTGATACCTAAAAAATCTCAGCAGTTAATCCATAAAATGTTATATTCATTGTGTCTTCACCAACCCAGTTTTATTATCATACTTCTGCATGCTTGTATCATGTAGGAAGCTGTACTTGGAGTATGGAGAAAGCTTGCTGATGCAAGTCATGATAACATTACACACACTACCATAGGAGTAGGTGGTGAATTGTGTAGGCCTTGTGTACCTATCAGCACTGCAAGACATATGTTATTCTTCATTCTAGCCCAATTGATGTCTAAGTGGATTTTCATTCTACAAATTGCTGCCTTTGATTCATTTGGAATCAATATTATCTCCTGTAAACCAGAATAAACAAGGCCACTGCTATACTTCAAAGCTGGCAGTCCTCATAATTGGCAATCTATTTCTTGTTTCTACTACTTTAAAAAAAAATCCTATAATTCATGTATATTATTTGTTTTCTTTCTTTTGCTTTGTTTTTCGAGATATTACAAGCATTTTGCCATCTGTTTACTCCTAACATCAGTTCAACCCAGAGCTGAGTACCATAGCAAGTACTTCTGTTGAGATGCATTATTTATCAACTGCCTTGGCACCCGCATAAAATATAAAACCGAGTGTGCATGTAAAGGACTCCATCAAAATAAAAAAAATGTTATTTCAATAATTGGAGCCTCTTTCAACCTATAAGCAGAAATTTCTGAATGGATTTAGTCGATCCAGATTTGTTTCAAATTCATGGGGTGGATGCCCAAGTTGTGTCAAGAGTATGTGTGTGTGTGATTTGAATTTTTAACATAGCTTTGACAATTTTTCAGTCATATAGCTATGATGTCTGCAGTGTGGCAGTTTATTGTGATGAATAGCAATGGGGCATCATGCTGCAGACATGTAGCATGATGTCCCACCCAGTCACATTATCTTCGCACCAGGCCAACCTGTCCTAACACTAACCTCTTAATGCTGAACACCAAGGGAGGCAGCTGTTAGTGACCTTTTTTTAAGTCTTTGGTACAACTCGGCCAGGGATCGAACCCACGACCTCCCACATCTATTAGGCAGACACTCTAACCACTAGGCCACAGGCGCAGTCAAGAGAGTCTGATACCAAGATGGAGGAATGATGATGGTTTATTTTGACATGAAGGTCTGATGCCAACATGAATGAGTGTGATATCAAGAGGGTCTGATATCAAGAGGGTCTGATGCAACAATGGATGGGTGATGGTTTATTTTGTCAAGTGGGTCTGATGCCAAGACAGAGGGGTGGTGATGGTTTATGTTGTTAATAGGGTTTTGATGCCATGGTGATAGTTTACTTTGCTTACGATAAATAATATCATTATTTATCCAACTTTCTTACATCAGAACATAACGACCTTGCTTGTTTCCACAGAATTTGCATGAAAATGAAGAAAAAAAATCCAATGTATTTTCTCAAGAAAATTAATCTCAACTGTGTACTAATGTAAATGGCATGATGAATGCCAGATGGAAGCAATCTAGATAAACTAGGCTGCATTATAACCCTGTCTGCATTATAACCATGTCTGCAAATAAAATACTATTACAAAATGTTTATTGTTTACAAATAAAGAATACTGGTTACAGTTCTGGTGTTTGTTTTTCGTTTGTACATATTGTTGTACTGCAAATGGAAATAAGTGAGTACTATGGTCCAGCTGCATTGGATGCAAGAGCAGCACACACCCCTTTCCAACACAAAATGATACATCATTACATGCCAACATAATTTGGTGAAAAAAACGTGTAATGATTAAGGTGGCGCTATACAGTTTCTCATTTTGCATAGGGTTAGGATTTTAAAGAAAAAGAATTTCCCCGGCTTTCCTCACTGATTATACTGGCTATTTAAAAAAGACCTTGTATATCTTAGGTATAATTCAAAGAACCTTTAATTCCCTTTATTTTGGTGTATGATTGATGGGTGTAACTATGGGTTATAGAGTATACAGCTTGGCCTTACTTCAAATGTGCACCTTTCAAAAAAGTGCTAGCTCTACTTGGTCATTTTCACTTCCTGAACTTCAGAGGTCAATTGTATAAAAAAGAGCCCATAACTTTTTTTACATTTTATATATTTGGTAATTCATTCATTGCACTTTCAGAAGCTGGTATTGTCTAGTCTGGCAAAATTCATTTTCCCTATTTTAATAGCTGCTATGTATAGTGCACTTTAGACTAATTCAGACTGATTTTTTAACACAAGGGAGCAGTCATTTTAGTTAGCAGTGTGCTTAAATCATGTAAAATTTCCAAAAGTACAAAATCCAAAAGAAATATCATCCACATTACATCAATGTAGCATAGAGATATGCCAACATTCTCTCTACTATGCATGTTTTATATGCGAACTACTTCACCTTACATATGTCACTCTCTCAAAAGTACATATTATCTGGTGAGCGCCACCTAAGCCAAAAGCATAATGGTTGGCATATATGGCGACAGAATACAGAATGAATGCATCCCAATCTTGAGAGGCTGATGGTGTCTCAATAGGAAAGGAAGCATAATGCAAAAATGCAGAAAATGGTGTCTTTTCTCTTTATTTCTGTGTTGAAAACATGCAGAAATGTTACATTCAATGTCTAAAATCCAATCAAAAATGAAAATTCCAGCCCAAACTAATGAATTCATACATCCGATATCCGATTTCAAAATTATTCACACAGCATAATAAATTTATGTGCATATATATGAATGAAAACAGCCTTTATTTGCCTAGTTTCATCTATTGGTACTTTATTTCAGTCAACAAGAAAATGCAAGCTTGCAAGTAAAGGGAAATAACCATCATGTTTTAATCTCTTACCAGCCATGAAAAAATGTACATAAATGTAACAAAACAGGTCAATAAAACAAACTGGAAATATATATGACTGTATAAATCTTTGATCATATTTTTCAAGTTACAGCAAGAGACAGGAGTAGAAGGTTTGTTCTAAATGTCATTAACAGAACTAACAAACTGGTCCCAGTCGGAGCAATCAAGTACCAAAACTTGTAAAAGACAAATCAGGTTTAATTACATTCCTATACACATCAATTTCTAATAATATATAAGCACAAAAAATAAGGATATTTTCTTGTGCTATTTTTTTTCTTCAAATAAAAGTTACTGTATTAACCAATGTAACTAATTCTTTACGTATGCAAGCAATATGTAACTGGTCAAGATGACACTTGTATAGACATCAATCCCCTACACCAGCATACCAATGCCTAAGCCATCCTATCCAACTGGAATCCTAGGCTGATTTCAATTTTCATTTTTGCTAGTTTTAACAGCAATTTAAACAGATTAATGTCATGCCCAGGAAATGAAGGCCAAGTTCCTTTCTCTTGGATACACCAAGACTGCTGACCCAGGCTTGTATCGAACCCACAACCTTTGTATTATGAGTCGTCGTACACTCTACCAACTAAGCTACCCTGACTCGTGCATATATACGCTGAGGTAGCATCAGGTCCAGGGAAAAATAATGTATCCATCAAAAAGACTGTCTTGCCATGGCAACTGCATCCTTAAAGTAATGAATCTAACACTCAAGACAACTAAAACTGACCCTTATGTCGTGAAAAAAAAATGTAACCTTTCTGTCACTAATGGAAATCCTAAAAGTTAAATAAATAATAGAGAAGTTAAAATGAGTGAAAATACAAGGAGGCCCATTCTAAGGAGCCACTTCACAGAGTCTTTGCTTTTGTACATGGTGCCTTTTGGCTTTTATAAATAAATTCACATAATGAAATTAGCTCATTAACCAAAAATATGTTTCTCAGAAGGGAAAATCCCCCTTACTAATAATAATAATAATAATAATGACCTTATTTAAAGAGGGTAACACAATTAGCTAAAAACTAATCTACCTTGAGGCCCTCATACAAAGGAATTTATTTATTTAAGCTGCATCTCTGAAGCCACTGGATATATTGGGTTTGGAAGAAGGAAATAGAGTGGGCATTTCTAATCTCAATTGGAATACTATTCCAGAGCAGAGTTCCAGAGTATTGGAAACTTTTTTTAAATAACTCCTTATTTGGTTTGGGAATTTTATACTGTTTGGTAGACATGGATCACAGGTGGGGAGTATTACCAGGTAGCCTATACTGGAACAGTGACTGTAAATATTCAGGAGCACTATTATGAGATATCCTGTAAAATAATTTGGCTTTTCTCAAACAGATGCAGTCTTTAATAGGTAATATTTTTAACCTACCAGCTAAACTTTCCTTGCTTTCTTTCTGGATTGATATTAGCCCAAATGCTCTTTTCTGAAGATGTGCCAGCTTTGCTATGTTTTTATCATTTGAATTACCCCATACTGTACTACAGTAGTCCAAATAGGGTTGTATGTAACTGTTATAAAATAGTTTTCTGTGCCTTTCAGGGAGAAAATGTCTTATCCTACTGAGAAGCTATAAACTTGAACTGAATTTTTTACTGATATGTTTGATACGTTCAGTCCATGATAGGTTATTATCTACCTGAACACCAAGTAGTCTATCATGACAGACCATTTGCAGATTTGTATCCTTCCATGTCAGACATAGTTCATCACTATCAAGATTTGTCCTTCTTTGCCGTGTTGAGATAAGAAATATTTTAGTTTTACCAGTATTTACCACCATGCCATTACATGTGCACCAGTTTTCCAGTTTGTTAAGGGCATTCTGTAAAGAAATTTCGAGTTCATGCTTTGTGTTTTGTATGTCTGACAATGTTGTGTCATCTGCATAGAGATCTGTAGATGATATTGAGTCTCTTAGTAAAAGTGGTAGGTTATTAATAAATAAAATGAATAGTAATGGACCTAGAATTGAGCTTTGTGGTACTCCATATCTGTTTCAGGTTCAGAGAGAACATTATTTATGTAAACATGTTGTGTTCTCTCATTTAAGTAAGAAGTAAACCATCACTGGGTGGGGTTGTAAAGAGCTCACATGCCATGACCCAGGGGCTATGTTCTTTTGTGTAAGGCTAAACTAGCCATATGTATACATTCATCTTTTCAGGTCCAGTAACCGTATGTATCAGTGGTTCCCAAACTTTTTCAGGTCACTGCCCCCTTGGTTATCTATGGCACCCCCTACCGTACTCCATTAAAAACATAATTCAGCATTAGTACCCCCTCAGTAATCTACCGGCCCACAGCAGGCAGTACAACCCACTTTGTTAACCACTGGTATATATGGTTATTGATATGAATCACTTTAGATTTCACATTATGAACCATGAGCTAAATCCCTGTGAGTGGGGATGGATCATGGGGTTAAACTTAAAGTCGGATGCAAATATAAATTTACATTTAATGTATAAAATGTATGTGTGTGGGTGTGTGTGTGTGCAGGCATGCAAGCACAGGTGTGCGCATGCGTGCATGTGTGTGTGTGTGTGATCTCAATTTCTATGCTCTGAGCATGGTCTAAGTTCTTGGGAGTTGGGAAATGCCCCAGGTTATCACCCAGGGGTTCTAGTTCAAATGTGTCATTGATTACCTATGCCAATTCTCAGACAGTTGAGGCACAGAGCTCAGGAGTAATTTTAATTTTATAAAAAATATAAAAAAATCACTCTAACCTTAGTCACAGCCCCAAGCACAATCACTATATACCCTTATGACTATCACTGACCCAAGTTTTCTATGTCTAATAGCATAGATACACAAGTGCATTACAAACTTGTGACAATACATACATTATGTACAAATGGACTGTATCACAATATCCCTGAGCTTTCTGAAAGCATTGGGACCAATATGTTCCATGTAACTACATGTAATTTCCAATGTTTCAGTATATCATAGTCACCAATCACAAACAACAAAATTCTGTCATTACTGGCTTCATCATACAAGAAAATAGTTACAGTGGTCATTTCCTACAACACTAAAGATACCTATCTTCTCCATTTGTAACTAGCTACTGCAATAAATATATTGAAAACCGTAAATGAACTACGCTGCACTTATCATTGCTGGAAGCCAGAAAAGGAGAATAGTGAAGAAGAAAAAAAAAAGGGGTGGAGTGGAGGTGATTTTTGATTGATTCAAATTGGCAACTGTTGCTATTGACTGACATATATACATAAAACAGGCCAAACCAGAATCAATCCTCTACCAATGTTAAAATAGGTAAAGGCATGCAATGTATAGAAAAAAGTTATTACTCTGCATGTGCACGTTGGTACCAAAAAGATACAACATGATAATGAAGCATTTTTTCTCTTCCAAAGCGATGCAAAAACTGGCTACATTCACACGAAGCATGCAAAATAAGGACTCACAAATTTATTTTCTATTTGCACACATATTAAGCCATCCTAGATGTGAAAAGACCAGACCCTGTCACATGATACACATATAGATCGGACCCTGTCACATGAAACACATATAAATCGGACCCTGTCACATGATACACATATAGATCGGACCCTGTCACATGATACACATAGAGATCGGACCCTGTCACATGATACACATATAGATCGGACCCTGTCACATGATACACATATAGCTCGGACCCTGTCACATGATACACATATAGATCGGAGTCTAGCTGTTCAGTCCAAATAACGATTGTTATTGATCAGTGTAACGCTTGATCTAGGGATGTATTATTTGCGATCACCAAAATGTTATGGTTTTGGTTTGGTCTTTTATGGCACAGCAAAACAAGTAGGTAATTTATTGTCTTTAAATTCTTTTTTGTCACTACTATTCACAATTTGTTTTGTGTGATAGCATTGTGGATTGTTTTGTGTGATAGTATTGTGGATTGTATTGTGTGATAGTATTGTGGATTGTTCTGTGTGATAGTGTGGATTGTTCTGTGTGATAGTAATGTGGATTATATTGTGTGATAGTAATGTGGATTGTTTTGTGTGATAGTATTGTGGATTGTTTTGTGTGATAGTATTGTGGATTGTTCTGTGTGATAGTATTGTGGATTGTTTTGTGTGATAGTATTGTGGATTGTTTTGTGTGATAGTATTGTGGATTGTTCTGTGTGATAGCATTGTGGATTGTATTGTGTGATAGCATTATGGATTGTATTGTGTGATAGTATAGTGGATTGTTTTGTGTGATAGTATTGTGGATTGTTCTGTGTGATAGTATTGTGGATTGTTTTGTGTGATAGTATTGTGGATTGTTCTGTGTGATAGTATTGTGGATTGTTCTGTGTGATAGTATTGTGGATTGTTTTGTGTGATAGTATTGTGGATTGTTTTGTGTGATAGTATTGTGGATTGTATTGTGTGATAGTATTGTGGATTGTTTTGTGTGATAGTATTGTGGATTGTATTGTGTGATAGTATTGTGGATTGTTCTGTGTGATAGTATTGTGGATTGTATTGTGTGATAGTATTGTGGATTGTTTTGTGTGATAGTATTGTGGATTGTATTGTGTGATAGTATTGTGGATTGTTCTGTGTGATAGTATTGTGGATTGTTTTGTGTGATAGTATTGTGGATTGTATTGTGTGATAGTAATGTGGATTGTATTGTGTGATAGCATTGTGGATTGTATTGTGTGATAGTAATGTGGATTGTATTGTGTGATAGTATAGTGGATTGTTCTGTGTGATAGTATTGTGGATTGTTCTGTGTGATAGTATTGTGGATTGTTTTGTGTGATAGTATTGTGGATTGTCTTGTGTGATAGTATTGTGATGAATATTTCACAATTACAGAAGGCACTCTGCATCAAATGAATCAATGGCTGCCAACTCTTTGAAATAAATTAAAAATAAAATGTAATGATCTTCTCTCCTTTTGGGTGTATTGGGGGCCTTTAAGAGTCACAAATACCCAGCTTTTAACAGGCTTGATTGGTAACTCACTTAGAATACAGGAGGGACACGATAGAGATTTAAAGTAGCCCAGTGTATCAGGCTATCTGATTTTTTTAACCATGATTCAAACTAGCCCAGTGTATCAGGCTATCTGATTTTTTTAACCATGATTCAAAGTAGCCCAGTGTATCAGGCTATCTAATTTTTTTAACCATGATTCAAAGTAGCCCAGTGTATCAGGCTATCTGATTTTTTTAACCATGATTGAAAGTAGCCCAGTGTATCAGGCTATCCGATTTTTTTAACCATGATTCAGTCACAGTGACCTTGATGTTTTATTTCTAAAATCAACGGACTTCTTTCTATCTGCAGGTCATGGCCTGATAATCCCAGTGGCTTGATGTTTTATTTCTAAAATCAATGGGCTTCTTTCTATCTGCAGGTCATGGCCTGATAATCCCAGTGGCTTGATGTCGCAAAATTGGGAAATTTAGCAACCAATATCCAAAACACCAGTCTAAACTTGATCTTTCTCAACCAAACGCTTCTTTTTCTTCAACCTCAACTAGCACCTCGCATCCAGAACATTAGCTTACCAAATGTTACAGATGAATTAGTGCAAGTATTGATTTATCGGCATCTGCAACACCAATGTACCCAGTAGTACCTGTAGCACTGCTGAACAGCCAAAAAACTATAAGTCCAAAACGAATGACCAACACCGATGTACCCAGTAGTACCTGTAGCACTGCTGAACAGCCAAAAAACTGTAAGTCCAAAACGAATGACCAACACCGATGTACCCAGTAGTACCTGTAGCACTGCTGAACAACCAAAAAACTACAAGTTCAAAAATAATGACCACTACCAAGAAAATAAAGTGAAAACTGTGCATCTTTTTCTTTCTGTGAAGAAATGAGGTTGGTGCTGACTCACTTTCTTACTTGATTGCTGAATATTGACAACTGTTAGGAAATCCATTACAAGGCTGCTCCAAGTAAAGTATTTGGCTTCAAAAGTTGAGATTTTCATTATTATACAAGGAAAAAAACTGTATATTAAGCAGGTTTTTCAAATTATAAATCATGCTAAGTGTAAATGAATCAATTTGAGACATTATGTCTAGTGAACAGATAAATAAAAGTAGTAAATACAACTGTTTGCATTAATTTTTTTAATATTTTCCAATCTGGTTTATGAAACATGCACTGCAGTAAATATTCACATGTCAGATTGGGTCACTGGGCCAATGCTTGGTTTATACCGACCTAGGCAGTGTAGGATACTACAGGTCCTGAACCAGCAAGTCATAAACAGAATTTTCTGACAATGCATGTACAAGCCATCCACAAACTTAGGAAACAACAGATGGTGGGGAATTATAGGTTACTGTGCATATACTATTCTCTGTTTTCAGTCACAGTGACCACAACCTTTGACCCTTTTTGACACTGTACTCAAGAGTACTTCCTTTACCCTAAGTGCAAGCCAGTTTTGTAACTGCAGACTGGGGATAACTGTTCAGAAACCAAACTGCCAATACAGATTGGCAGACCAGTAACAATGATCTCTGCCGTATGTCTGGCATATACAAAATTGTTTCCCCCATCCAAACCAATTTCATGTAGTAATCCAATGCAACCTGGAGATATTTTGCTTCGATTTTGTTGAATTCACTTTAAGAAAATGCCAATTTGTTAACTGTTAAGTAAACAAATCTTCCATTTAAAAAGAAAATGTGAACATGAAACTTAACTTCAAAACTGAAAAGTCTCAAAAGCTTTCTGATTATACCAAGAATGTAAAAATAATACTGATCAATTATAGAAGAAAAATCTGAATTCTTACATTTTCTTTTGAACTAAAAAAAATGAATTCCTAATATAAGTTACAGTTAATTAATTAATATATTAATGACTTGAGGAATTAGTATACCCAAGAGACTTGGTATTGAGAATCTTGCATCTGCATCTGGACTTTTTTCATTTCCTTTTTTTAATGACAAAACTGACAGACATCATCCAACTCTAAATTACATTCCAACTGTACAAATCAAACATGCCAAATAATAGGTTTACAAACATCTGAAGTACAGTCCAACTGTACAAATCAAACATGCCAAATAGTAGGTTTACAAACATCTGAAGTAGTCCAACTGTACGAATCAAACATGCCAAATAATAGGTTTACTAACATCTGAATTGCAGTCCAACTGTACAAATCAAACATGCCAAATAATAGGTTTACAAACATCTTAAGTACAGTCCAACTGTACAAATCAAACATGCCAAATAGTGGGTTTACAAACATCTGAAGTACAGTCCAACTGTACGAATCAAACATGACAAATAATAGGTTTACAAACATCTGAACTGCAGTCCAACTGTACGAATCAAACATGCCAAATAATAGGTTTACAAACATCTGAATTGCAGTCCAACTGTACAAATCAAACATGACAAATAACAGGTTTACAAACATCTGAAGTACAGTCCAACTGTACAAATCAAACATGCCAAATAACAGATTTTTTTGTTTTAGGTGCTTTGATTGACTATTCATCAAAAGCACATTTTAGAGACCCAAAAAGCTTACAATGCAATGATTTTCATATGCTGTTCTTGTATACAAAAATGTCTACATGGAGCTGTACCAGAGGACCGACAGGATCTATTCAGGCCTTACACAACAGTTAATAATAATAATAATAATAATAATAATAACAATCAGGGCCAACAAGGGGGAGCAACTGGGGATATACCCACTAGGCTCGGCCCGTAAGGGGGCCCGAGTTAAGCAACACATTTTAATTTTATAAATGAAAAATTTTGTTTCAACAATAACTAGGAGAAACCCAGGTGTTTCTTACCCCAGGACCCGTTATCGGTCTCTACAGCCCTGATAATAATAATAATAATAATAATAATAATAATAAAAATAATAATAATAACAACAATAATGTGTATGCTCACAAGATGAATCCAACTACAAATTGAACAAAACCAGATCTTCCGCTGCAGATCTTTGTTGTCTGCAGTTTAAATCTAGTTGTAAGCAAGTATATACAATAATAATAATCGTAATAAAGACTTTATTTAAAGAAAAAGGTAATTTGATCAAATGACCAATCTTCCTTGAGGTCTTTTTATATTGACATGCAGATTAGGCACAGCTTTTACAAGTTTGTGGTGACTTCAGACAACAATGTTAATCAAAAGCTTGATAAAAGATAACCTACTATTTTCACAAAAAAACTTAAATTTAGAAGTTAAATATTTCAGGCCACCATGAAAAAGTTTAACACTGATGACAACTTTTCAACACATTAACCCCTGGTAGCAGGAGGTAGTAGCCTACTGCCGAGCTCTGTAGCGTCAAGGTCATGTATGATACACTAAAGTGGGTGGTATTATAAAAAGGTAGACAGATGTAGCTCTACAATGATACCAAATAGTTGGGAATATCTAGTTGCACTACAAAATACAGAGGGAAAAACCTCATTTTTTGGACCCGATTTTTTTCTACCCAAAATTTGCCCATGGTCGGAATCTGATTTTGTGTCTGGATTTTATACTTTTTGGTCTCAGATCTAGCAATGGGGTATCATGCTGCAGACATGTAGCATGATGTCCCACCCAGTCTTCACACCACACACTAATCTCTTAATGCTGAGCACCTAGTTAGCTTAGTGTTAGGACTGGTAGGCTTGGTGCCAGGATAATGTAACTGGGTGGGGCATGATGCCCCAGTACAAGGCATCACTATAAAACTGTCACAATGCAGACATTGTAGCGATATGACTGAAAAAATGTTAAAGCTATGTTAAAAATCCAAATCACACACAAACAGGCATGCACAAAAACACTTGCTTGCATACAATTTGGACATCTAAATTTAAACTAGCAGCATATTTTGTGGAAAGAACAAATGGCATTAAGCAATCAGACTTCCTTTTAACTTGATAACTTATGTATCTAGTATGAGTACATATTAAATGGTACATCATTTTGCAAGTAGCAAATCTACTATATAAAATGATAAAATACTCTTCCTCGACAACCCTTTCATCACTATTGACCAGTTTTCCGGTTCAGGTGAAGCAAGTCTGTAAACACTATGGACCGCTTTACTGGTCTGGAGCATGTTCTTCTGTAATGTTATAGTACCTAACTATATAAATTTTGGAGTACCTATAATAACTTCCTTCTTGTAATGTAGATAATATATTTGGATTATCTCGTGAGTTTAGCTTGTATACAACTAGAAATATCTAACAAATTAGGCACTTTTAATGAGTTTTCCAAATTATGAAATTTGTATCCAAAATGGCAGAGATCGAAGAATGATTAGATGAGAGTGAAGTGTCAGATTTTGACTTATTAGAGGATTTTACCAATTTCGACCTAGTACAGTTGGATGAAAATGAGAGAAGACGTTTGGAGAGACAATAGCATGTGCATGTGAGTGACAGTGATGACGATGAAGATGACTTTGAAGGAGGAATTGTACGCTCTACATAATTTTGTTTGGACGAAGTTGGAAAACCAAAGAGATTTGTTTCAGTTTTCTGTGAGAGTTGGACCCACCCGAGTGTTAGATGGCTCCAGGAAAGCTTTGGAATATTTTCAAATATTCTATTCAGATGATGTTTTTGGAAACATTGTCCGTCTAACAAATTTGAATGCGATGATCAAACGTGCCAGAGGCAATACAGGTGTGTGGACAGATCTCACCTAGGATGAAATCAAGGCATTTTATGGAATTTTAATTAGTATGGTCACAATGAAATTTGACAGGGATGAATTGTATTGGTCAGAAAGTGATAAGCACTGGCTTCTGGGATCCAAAATTGGCCAAGTTATGTCCAGAGATAGACTGTTTCAGCTCAGACACTACCTGCACTTCAGTGATGACAGGTGTGTTGCAAATGATAAATTACACAAGGTGAGATATTCATTAGACCATTTAAGACATGCATTCCAGTCTGAATATGTCCTACACAAACAAGTTATGGTTGACAAAGCAATGGTACCTTTTAAAGGAAGACTCAGCTTGAAACAATACATGAAAGATAAGCCAGTTAAGCTTGGAATTAAGATATGGGTTCTGGCAGACGCTGTGACATCTTAGTTATAATTTTGACATTTATGTTGGAAAAAATGCAGAAATTGTGAATGGAAACCTTGGCCTGTCATATAAGGTGGTAATTGCTCTTACCAGTGCAACCTGGAGACATACCAAACCAACTGAAATGAAGGGCTATGAGATATACACCAACAATTTCTATGCAAGCCCTCAGCTGGCTGATTAAAAAGAACAAATTTTAAAGATTATCCTAAAGCCCTGGTACAATCGAATGATGCTGCTAGAAGAATATGTAGAGGAACATCAGACTGGCTCATGAGTGGGCATCCTACTGGAAAGATAATCGTATTGTCTACTATCTATCATCGTGTCACAGACCAGTAGCAAATCAAACTAAAGAGCAGCGGAATAAAGATGGAACAAGAACTCAGCTTCCTTGTACACATACAGTGACAGATTAGACCAGAGCACAAGACTGAATAAAGAAAAGAAAACTATGCGATGATATCATTGGATAGAGATAAAATTGAGAGTGTGTGCATTGTACAACGCCTTTGTCTTGGAGGGTACAGTTGTGGACCATAATCCACCCAGAAAAAAGGCAAGAGACTTGTTGTCATTTTGCATGGATGTGGCCCATGAGCCGATCGGAAATATTCAGCAAGTAAGAAGAATCTTTAAAAGACCAAGATCACTTGAACGTTGATGAAAACTGGATGAGAAAGCAATTTGGCATGTGCCTAGTGGTAGTGCTGACAGACTGTGTGAAGTCTGCAACAAGAAGCACAAAAACTACCAGACCAGCCAACCAGCCATGTGTGTCTATGGCAGATAACCCCTTCAAAGCTCCAAAACTACACTAATGTGTGACAAATGTAAAGTTCCACTGTGTGTTAATGCCAGGAGCACATGTTTTGTGGATCTTCATACAAAGGCATATTACTGGCAGTGAAGAGTTACCTGTGTAGTCCGCAGGTGACAAATGAATAAAGATTACATGTACAGACATTATAAATGATAGATTCTTCTATAAATTCAGTTATCATACTGGTGTTATCAGCTTTATTTTACTTTAGGATAAAAGAAAAACAGCTTTGTGAAATTTATTGTTTTACTCATAATTAACTTTAATGAGAATTTGACAAGCTTCTACCTGTCAAATACCTGAAAGGAAGACTTGTGTTGCTACTAGAATTCATTAGTACATCTAGGGTGAATTGAACAAAGTTTTGGAAACATTCTAAGTTTTCTAAGAGGTATATAGATATCTTATATACTCGCATACAAGCCCATTTGCATATAAGCTGACCCCCCCCCAACTGAACAAGTATAAACACTGAAAAGTGCATGACCCGCGTATAAGCCAAACCTCAACTCCGAAACATCAAAAGATGCACCAGGTAAGTTCTAAATGCATTTAATCAGGCAAACTTATATTAACAAAAATGACATGTATACTTATCTTGAGGTTGGCATGCATTAAAAAGAAATGGTATAAACTTGTCTGAAAAGTAATTTATTTAATTTTCTGGGTTTTTTTTGTTGTTCTTGCTTAATTTAAATTGTGTAATTTGATCGAACGATGACAAGAATTTTGCAATTGTGATTTGTGATAACACTACCACTCCATTTTGACTTGATTTTTGTTTGTTTATGCATTACTGCATTGGACATTTTATATCAGTGCACCAGTAATTACATTTGTACTTTGCCTTGAAATTATAGGTTACTGCATTTGTGTGGGAAAATAGGAACAAGTTTTTTGGATGGAATACTGCAGGACCTTGGGAGGACAGTATATCCATCCGACAAAACAAGCCTGTCAACTTTCACACCGGGAGGGGAAAAAAAAACTTATTTTTGGGGTCGCTCCACGCCTACCTTCCAATTTCATATCTTCTGATTTTTACAGAGAATTATTACATCATGTCATCGATTTTCATTTCTCCAAAAACAGAAAAGACCTACATGTTCTGTTGTATCGCCTGTGAATTATTGTTGTGGCAAAATAATTCCTTTACAAGAAAGAATTCACTTCTTCACTAAATATAATGTTACGTTTAAACATTATTCACATAAATTAATGATATTTTTACCTCTAGAACAATAAAAAATAAAAAATAAACAGAACAAAAAATGAACCACAACAATAAAATCATCCACAATTAATTTGAATCCCAAGACTGATTACTATGAATGCTGTATCTGGCATTTTTATACCGTATATACCAACGTTAATTACCATCGTTAAATTAAAAGAAGGAATGAAAATACATACCGCGCAGCAAAGGAGACAATGAAACATCAAGCTTTCCATTTTGTGGAAAGTATAATGTTGTTCAGCCAAAACACAAAACTAAAATTAATTTGATGTTGATCTTAGTTGATCTTAATGAGAACTGTAGCCTTTATTGTTATCACTCTTCATGAACATGTAAGATATGCTGGTTATGTGCCTTGTACAATTAAAGGTGTGTACCTTTCCATAAATATTACCTCAAGTTATGCGACCGTTTACATCGTTCAAAATGAGTAGCTTATGAGCTAGCGATACAACATAAATGAAACAGCTATTAAGGACTAGCTGAAATGTTATATGGAAGAATGCAATTTGGTCGAAACAATGAATAAAGCAAAATCTGCATCTAATATGTTTGGAAATGAACAAGGATTTAAGTGACGCCATGTACGCTTTTCACTGTGTACTTACAGTACATTATAGTTCAGCCTGGTCTCCCATGTAAACTCAACCGGCCAACGAATTATTAAGTCTGTATTTACCTTTATTTAATTTCGTGTTGAAGAAATCAGAAAACATGCACATGCAAAAAAAAATAACAAAATCAATCACAGTACTTTATAATAGTTTTAAAAGTGTCGGGTCACCAAAAATGTTTTTTTTTTTTCATGCATACGTCTTAGGACACCGAAAAAATTATTTGTTAATGTCCCAAGATTTACAGTCGTCAACGAAAAGATTTAAAAACTGTCAAGTTTAGACATTGACCAGCGGATAAACTGCCCCCCCCCCCACTTCCGGTCCTTTATTTTTCCTAAATTATGCGGTTTATACGCGAATATATACAGTAATCACTTGTATTTTACCTTTTGTGTTACCTGTCTGCACCTGTATTTTAACGGTTGTAATAGATATGCACATTTTAGTGAATTAGTCATAAAATTTGATTTTAAACCTTGATTTTGACACCTAATCCAGCCAGATATCTTTAAAATTGGCAAAGTTATGTTATTTAAAAATCCACAAGTCATTTTGCTTTACAACTCCAAAGTTACTTAGTGATGCAAGGGTTAGGCTATATCAAGGAAAGAAGTAAAACTGTGCCTAGAACCAGAGAGAGCACATCTTTATAATCAAGCAGTGATTTAACTTGTCTGAGACAAAACTGAAATGGAGTTCATCAGATGAGATTGTTTATGTTCCTTGATACAGGATGAGGGGGCGTACTGTGCAGCAATTTCTAGTCAATAAGACTTCCTCCCACACAGTTCTCACCCTCTCAAACATGTCATTTCAGCACAAATATTTTGAATTTTCTTATAAGTGTGCTACCATACACATCAGTGAATAGGTCCTTCTATGGCAACAGTCAAATCTCCAGTTTCCTAGTTTTTCTAAACAGTGCCAAGGGTCTTGTGTAATCAGAGCAAAATCCTGCAAACCATGAATCTCTTTTTTTTCTCAATAAAAATAGACTGCGGCTCTCTTCATTTCCTTCAAAGACTGCTCACCTACCTAATAATCAAGTACACAAGTAAATGACCAAGAAATCCGAGTCAATAAGGTGCTTTCTGGAAGAAATTTCTTCTAATGCTGATGATTGAACGTTACAAGAACAACTGTTTCGTTTTATATCAGTGTTCAGACCAGAAATGAGAAAATTGGGCTCAAGGGATATAACCAGGTCAGAAAATGGTGTGCTTGTCAAACATGGAACACAAATATCTGTACTTTTTCTTGTCTATTCAAAATAATTAAAAGTTGAACCAATCAACCATGACTTTGGCAATGAGGGAGATGCATTCAATTCAGACGACCTAAAATCAACCATAATGGCAATGAGTGACATGCATTCAAATGACCTATTGCCACTTGCCAATCATGCTGATCAATTAACCAATCAGAGAGCGTAAATTAGACACACCTCCAGGCACTGCTTACATCCACCATTTTCCTCCGACAAGCTGCTTGTGGCAAAAATGAATTGATTATGGTAAGTATTTAAAAAATTTACAATGATTTGTTGATTTCACGATTGATAAGGGTAAAAATAAGTCAATGTGAGCCTTGTAATTCTGTCGCTATCCAGATCATCTAAATGGAGAAATCAGATTTATTCCTTTCCCAAAACATGGACAAAACTTTAACGGATAAAGACTTTTATGTGGTCGCATGTATGATCTGCTATAAGGTTAATTAATTAAGTGAACCTACAATCAACCATAACAATGGCAATGAGTGAGATGCATTCATTTCCTTGAACCTAAAATCAACCATAACAATGACAATGAGTAAGATGCATTCATTTCCTTGAACCAAAATCAACCATAACAATGGCAATGAGTGATGCATTCAATTCAGTCAACCTAAAATCAACCATAACACTGGCAATGAGTAAGATGCATTCAATTCAGTCAACCTAAAATCAACCACAACAATGGCAATGAGTGAGATGCATTCAATTCAGTCAACCTGAAATCAACCACAACAATGGCAATGAGTGAGATGCATTCAATTCACTCAACCTAAAATCAACCAACCATAACACTGGCAATTAGTGAGATGCATTTAATTCAGTCAACCTAAAATCAACCATAACAATGGTGGAGCCTACAGCACTTCAGTATCATTTCATTAACCAATAATAAAAGGTCTCTATGTCAGCATGCCTTCTGTCAAAGTTTGTCAAAATTCAGTTAAGTGCTCTTTCGAGGCAAAGTTGTACATGCATAAATGTTTTTCAACTTTAACAGCAATTTTGATAGCAGATTTACACAATAGCAATGTAAAAGGTCTTCACGCTTCAACTCCTTCTGTCAAATATGGTCAAATTATGTTGTGCATTTTTGAAAAGTTATTCAAGTTTTGAACTTTTTGTGTGACTTCAAAAGAAGCATTTTGAATGAAAATGGTAATTTTATATCATGGCTTATGTTCTTGACTTTCTTATCCCATGATGACCCAAGTGTCAAAGAGTATAGAAAGTATTTTTTGTCCATTTATATGAGGATTTTAGTGGGATTTCCAATTCAAAAAACATTATTTTGACTAGATTTACTAAAGTAATTGGGAAATTATGTGTGGTTATAATTTATAAAGTTAGCAAACAGTATTTGGCAAACATTTTTATCTACATTTGATGCAAATTCTGTGAACATGGATATTGGTGATGGTGTATTTGTTGTGGCATTTAACACATTAACCCCTAGCGACGACTTAATTGGGCAGGAGGTAGTAGCCTACTGCCGAGCTCTGTAGCATCATGGTCATGCATGATACACTAAAGCGGGTGGTATCATAGAAAGGTAGACAGATGTAACTCTACAATGATACCAAATAATCTGGAATATCTAGGTGCACTACAAAATACAGCTAAAAAACCTCATTTTTTGGACCAGACTTTTTTCTACCCAAAATTCACCTGTGGTAGGAATCCGATTTTGTGTCTAGATTTTAGACTTTTTGGTCTCAGATCTAAGGCAAACCGGTATGAACTGCAAACAGACAGATGAGCCATTGCAAAAAGTAGGACAAGATGGGGATTTGGAATAAAGAGTGGTCTCGATAGAAAAATAATGGCTCCATTTAGCACAACAAAAATAAACATAAATAAAATCCAACTTTTACTCTTCTGCTCATGCGCGAGTCAAATAGCCAATGAAAAATGATGTTTCTAACACAACTAGGCAGTATGTTATTGAAAGATCACCAGGTATTTGATGTTTTCGGATCTATTCAGAAATAGCTTTCAAAATGTGTTTCCTACTCGATTTTCAGGCGAAAATGACAAAAACCTCCAGGGGTTAATGTGTTAACATGCTGCAAACTGCTGCATGGCACATAATGTCAATCTTGCCAGCATAGACTCAAATCAGTGTAACAGGAAGAATAAAACGCATATTAATATCCTCTGAACTTGATTCCTGCAACTGAAATTCCCCCTTCCATCCATCACTTAATTTTGTGTGATATTTCAACTGCTTCGGTTTTTGCCATTTTAGCTTTGGAAGATATCACATTACATAGAAATCTCAACAAACTTTAACACAAAAGACAAATGGACCCTGTTTTATGATGACTGAGCTAAATAATCCAACCATAATCAACTTATCACTGTAATTTTTTCTGGGAATTTCATCTGAGCACACACACTATAATCAATGTGGACAAGCTTCAAACACTGAAGCCAACCAACCCTGGTGAAAGAATCGAAGGGACACTGTGAAATTAGAAAAGAGATCATCTTACAGTCAAATGAAAACAGGCAGTATACAATAAATATACTAAAACAGGCAGCATGGTGTGAAAAAAATGTATTTTTTTTAAATTTTCAATAATGTTTTGCATACATGTGATATTTCATGATGTGAGTGCCAGGATGGACAGGAGAGGCCCCTCATTTTGGGAGGAGTTACGTCAAGGGTTTAGTTGAATTCCAAATGTTTCGTCAAATTTGGTCAAATTTTGAAGAATGATTTTAACAGGGTTCCTGAAACAAATTTAAAAATAGATTCCAGACTTTTTCCATACCCAAAAATACAAATTTCCAGCAAAGCAATTTTCATACTAGAAACATTATCCACAACTCCAGAACCGTGCAGGAATCCTATTCTCTTCTTATCTATATCAATGATCTACCATTCAATAATGAATCCACAAACACAGATTTGTTTGCAGATGATGCAACCTTGTATACATCTAGTTCTGATACTGAAGTTATCCAAATGAGATTAAACTCAGACCTTATTAGAGTCCAAAACTGGGCACAACAAAACAGGATGATAATTAATGAAGGTAAAACAAAATGTATGATTTTGGGGACATCACAAACGTTATACAAGTCAGGGAACCCAAAACTATCTCTTGCAATAAATAATCATCCATTAGAAAATGTCAAACATGAAAGGCTTGTAGGTGTGTCTGTAGATAATAATTTATTATGGAATGACCATATTGATAAGCTTCGTAAAACACTGTCATCCAAAATTCCCTTCTCAGCAGAATCAAGAAATATTTACCTATGGAAACTCACAATCTATACTACAAGTCATATATTCTTCCAACAATGGATTATTGTTCTAATGTATGGGGAAACTGTGCTAAATCTGAGCTTGACAGGATTTATAAACTTCAGAAACGAGCAGCACGTGTAAATTTTAGATGCATCTGTTGATCATCCCTCAAAAGCATTATTTACAGAACTCAAATGGTTCACAATATATGACAGGATAGCTTTTCACAAGGCAGTTCTTTTATATAAATGTCTACATGGAACTGCCCCAGAATATCTTCAGGACTTATTCAGGCCTTTTTCAACACAATACCAGCTGAGATCAATATCACATGGAAACCTTCTAATACCAAAACCAAGAACAGAGCAAGTTAAAAAGAGTTTTCAATACTCTGGTACATTTCTGGGGAATAAGCTTCCACTACATGTAAAATCTGCTGAAAATATTAGAGTATTTAAGAAAAGATATCATGAGCATGTACATGTTTCTAATAGATAATGGAATTTAGTATTTTAATACTAAACATGTTAAAATAAACAGTAATTACTGCCATCTTCATATAATGTGCATTGTTATACTCTCCTTAAGAGGGCCTCTAGGGAGAATAGTCCTTGACTAATGAGTCACCCTCTATAAATAAAGCATTATTATTATTATTATTATTATTATTATTCTAAGAGATTATTTTGAGGTTTTAAAATCTTTTGGAATGATGATCCTATTTGATTGTGGAGCAGCATCAGTTGTATAAAACTCAAAGACGTCTATGCCAGAATAATATCTCTCACACCTGGGTCAAATTCTATTGTCATTTTTTAGATGGAGCTATTTATAAGTTTTTCTTCTTTTAGCAATGGCTGCCAGTTTCTTTGTCAAAGTGGTATCATTTTTGGGGGTACAAAACTGAAAATCATCTAATGCCAGGATACTTTCTAATTAGGTCAAATTATGTCGAGTGGTCTGTTTTACAAGTTAAAAGTTTTTCTGATTTTAGTAACAGCAACCATATCTAATGTGGCTCATCTACACTGATATAAAATTGAATGTGGCTCATCTACACTGGTATAAAATTGAATGTGGCTTGTCTACGTTTGTATACAACTGAAAGTGATCTATGCCTGATTAATTTTTACTTCAAATTTGGTCAAAATCTTTCAAGTAGTTTTTGACAAGTCATTTAAAGATTTTTGTTCTACTTCTAGTAACACTGGCAATATTGTATTGTGGATTGACATTCAGGAAGAAAATCTTAAAGGTACTGATGCCCTATGAACCCTGAAAAATCATGTGCAAATTGGTCAAACAGCTTTAAAAGTTACAAATTAAAATAGCAATTGTGAATCAATAATAGATGCTACATGATATAATTTGTGTGGGTGTAAACATTTAATTTTTCATCCACAAGATCAAATATATCCATTAATCACTCAAATCAATCAAATTTTCTTTTTATTTTATGCTAAAATATATTGGCTAGCAATGTGTACCGTGTGAATACTGAAGTACCCAATTTCTTACTGGATCCTGCGAGATATCAGAGGTTATGTTCTGTTGTGTTTTGTGATTATTATCTTAGACAATATACACAGTAACATAATTCTCCTTCCCAATTCGAAGTAAAATAGCATATAAAGAAAATAAATTATCTGCACCTTGCACCTTGCATCTGAACTTGAGCCATCTTTACTGGAGGTGACCATATTTACCGCAAGATGCACAAGTATCTACGCTACAAATATCTTCAAATTTCATGTACATAATGTTATCCATGTATACTTATGGCCAGTGGGTTTTTTTTTTTCTTCATTTCAGTGAAATATCAAGATTATTTCTCTCTGAATATCCTGTACTTCATGACCTAGCATAAATTAGATATATATAACTGTGATTCAACTTTAAATCATATACTTCTATTATGTATGCATCTGTCAAGTGAGGGAACCGCTCCGGTGGTCTAGTGGTTAGAGCATCCACATAGGATGTGGGAGGTCGTTGGTTCAATCCCCGGCCAAGTCATACCAAAGACTTAAAAAAATGGTACTAACAGCTGCCTTGCTTGGCGCTCAGAATTAAGAGGTTAGTATTAGGACTGGTTGGCCTGGTGTCAGGATAATGTGACTGGGTGGGACATCATGCTACATGTCTGTGGCATGATGCCCCAGTGCTAGACATCACTATAAACTGCCACATTACAGACATCATAGCGATATGACTGAAAAATTGTTGAAGTTACATTAAAAATCCAAATCACATCAACACATCACGTCAAGTGAGGATAACTAATGACTATTCCATTATCACTGCCCAATACATACAACCATATTCCTTGTCAACTGTTATTGCCATGTTATTTGCTTGGCTTGGATGTGAAAGATGAGACTGACAGATTCCAACAGTTTCAACAAAATTGGTTTTTCCAGTAATTTCAGCATGGGGTAAAGAACAGGCTCGATGTATCCTCCTGCAAGTCATAAGAACCAAATAATGGAGGCAACGAGTGCAGTTTATATCGAAAAATTCTGACCTTGTATGTTAACAATTTTCTCTTGTTTGACCTTGATCATTGTTTTGTATGAAAGCCATCATGGCTTAATGGTTACAATAATGTAAATGTGACCAGAAGGCGGCTGAGATCAGACAGTGATGTGTTGGGGATGGGGAAGTGGGGGCATGCAAATATCTGTACTGTCTCAGCATAATATAATTCTGATGTACATGTACTACTGTGTATAAAAGCACACAAACAAAACACATGTTTTGTGCTTGTTGGAGTAGTGTGTGCTTGTTGGAGTAGTGGGTCATTTTGTCTCATGGCACATATTTACTTTTCACTGTCTGCCTCTGCTTTTTTTTGGCATGGTTTTTGCCTTTACCAATTCTGCAATGTTGCTTCTGGTAAGCACTTTATAACCTTGATTGTTTTAAACCCTACCTACCTACCTACCCACCCACCCACCCATACATACATATATACATACATACATTTCATGACTGAGCAAAATATAATTTGATGCAAAAAGGGCAAAATATATGTGTAACATAATTTTAATAAGCTGCTAGATAAACAGAAACCTACCATGACTATGCATGTATTAGACAGTAACCTTACCTGTTAAACTGCTGATCTCATTTTGATTTATCCACTGATTACAGTCAGCT
This sequence comes from Sinohyriopsis cumingii, assembly GCA_028554795.2. Taxonomy (NCBI): domain Eukaryota; kingdom Metazoa; phylum Mollusca; class Bivalvia; order Unionida; family Unionidae; genus Sinohyriopsis; species Sinohyriopsis cumingii. Next base: position 9,398,080 of record CM068832.1, on the reverse strand, counting down.
GCAACAAAACATTGCATCAGAAATATTCAGTGCACAGTGGTGAGTAGATTCCCACATCTAAAGATGATATACATGTCAAACAAAAAACCAAGCATTTATACTAAATCAGCTGACTGCACTGACAGACAGATTCACAGGCACAGATTCTTGTAAAGTGTTCCCAACAGAAGTGCTTCAAGCATAAAAGGCAGGCAGTACTGGGCCAGCTCTGTTTATACTGATCAGCTGATTTGTATTGATCAATTATCATGTAGCCTCCCCTTGTACCACAGTCTCCCATAAGTTGACAACAGAGCTTAAATGTGGACAACCGGACACAGTGGTCACCTCCCATCAAAAGTGACAACTTTCAAATCCAACCTGGATTATGTTTACCCAAAAGTAATTTCCACATACAAGCTAGCCCCTGTAAACATACATCTCCCATTAACATCCAAAATGATTCTCTTTGTAAGTGGCTCCTGATGAGAGGTTGTACAGTATGTTTACACAACCCAGCTGATTATGATAATAGAGTCACATGTACAGAAAGACCAATACAAGCCCAGTGTGGTGTGCTATTGGAATGGAAGAGGCCAAGTCAGGAGCCTATGAAACTGAAATTAATCTTCTCCAATAAATAGGCCTCCTAATTTGTCTCTTGAAAGTCTATGAACCTTGAAGCTAAACCACCTTCAAAATCCTAATATTTTTGTTGTCAGAAGTTGGATAATCTTAAACATCAATCCCCATAACCTGTAGGTAGCAAATGGCTGACTTATCTGCATGAAAGATATAGGTATACAATATGTACAACACACCAAAGGAGGTTAGAATACAATATTTGTAGGAAGCAGAGGGAGAAAGTATTGTATAGTTCATAATAAGTAAAAACAAAGTCAACTACATTCAGAGGCTAAACTTGGGCTGTACTTGCTAGGTCATTGCCTTTTATAGTAAAAGATAAATAGACAGCTTACAGCAATCCTATCTTTTCTGAATAGAAAAATCATTTGTCATTTTATATACACAATCCCCACAGTTTTAATGTGAGCTTCTGGGAATCAGACTTGCCTCCAGTATCTGATCCAATAAGTTCTGCAATTTTTAGTAGTGATTACTGACGTTCAACCATTTTACTACTAAATCAATTTCTTGTCCAAAGTGCAAGCCATCTACAGTCTCAATGACTCTAAACTTATCGTACAAAAGTTAGTCTTCTCTGAGTCATTGTGAATGTTGACTTTGACCTTGGGACCCCCAAATCAATATTCTTTTATTTTTTTAATGGTTAATTTTCATCGCTTCGGCTGCAAAACCAAGCCAAGTTTGGCCAAGATATGTGGTGTTGAATTAAAAGCTATTTTATCCAGTAACCAAACTTAGTGAATTCAAAATGAATACAATACACATACAATCAGATTTCACACGTGTCATCTGTTTTTGTCATATGTCATCTGTGTTTCCTACTGTTTACTAAATATGACCCCATGAACTGGAAATGATTTATTTCAAGTTATTCTGTAATTAACCCCTTTGCTTTTAGCAGAAACAGTTTGCCTCAGATAAACAGCATCGAACTATATTTTGCAGTATTATTTCAATTCATGGATAAGACTGCAAGATAGCAGTCCCTCTCCATATGATATAGCCCCTCTGTATTCCTACCCTTGTAATAACACCAGTATGTTCTTATGCTCTTGTATCCCCCTCTTAAATTCATTAAATATATTTAATTCCATTAGTGCTAATTAATTTATTTCACTTGAATTAAGTTTTTGGCTTTGTAAACCAATTACATTATGTCCATAATTTTGTGTTATGTGCACAATTTTGACAAAGTCTCATTCAAAGAAACTGTGAACAAGGCGGGCTTATTCCTAACACGGCCTATATTTCTATGGCTGACATGAACAATGGATTTAAATGAAGCGCTGTATCTTGGGTTTTATTCTGGTTCAGATAAGGGATTCAATAGCAAAGCTGCAATCAAGTACAGGTCTCCCTCGATACAAAGCGGTAGTTGGGGTTGATAGCTGCCAACTAGGTCATATACTAAACCTGGTGCTGCAATGCTTAAACATGTAAACATCTTTGTTTAGTTGTGTGTGTGTGTGTGTGTGTTTTAGATCTTTCAGGTAGCTATAACAATCATATCGCTACGATGTCTGCAGTGTGGCAGTTTATAGTGATGTCTAGCACTGTGGCATCATGCCGAAGACATGTAGTATGATGCCCCACCTAAAGCTGTACTGATGTCACTTTTTGCCGATTATGCTGATACTGTGTAAAGACGATTATTAAAATTGCCGATACCGAATATGAGACCAATTATTTCATTATTATTTATTTTATAACAATGACTAGTTCAGAAACATAAACCTATTAGTATAAAAGTATTTTGGCGTGAGTTATATCAAGGTTGTGTATGCGGCAAGTGAATTTGAACTTCTGTACAAAAACAAACAGAAACCTGATAAGAAGTATATTGCAATTTATAGGAAACAACGATCAGACAAACATAAAACTTGAAAAACTTTAATTTTAACACTGATAAAACTTAAGGTTTGCCAATTCAAGATATAAATGAATGAAAATGCATTAAGCTAGTCTTTTAACTTATGTTCAGTGATGCAGGTCACCATTACTAGATTTCAATAAATAATTAAAAAATGTTAATAACGATAGCCCAATTATAAAATTAATAATATGCATGCTTTAAGACTAAAGTTAGATGTCACTATACGCTGGCTGCAGCTAATACTGAAAGAATAGTTGAGGTAGGTTGTATTTAAGCAACAGTAACATTTCTCCCTTCTCGCCAAGTAACGATCTAAAAAAATCTGAAACATACTGGCCTGTACCACTAAACAGCTGCTCACTCGGAACGCTTTAAGCTGGTGCAGACAAATACCGTCAAGCTATATTTGGCCAAGTAAGGAAACTGAAACCTGTGAGTGCTCCACCAGTAGTATATTCTTCTCATGGCAACAGAGGGCTGGCCAGATACAATTCAAGCATCGATCAATGGCGTCATCCAAGTAGGTTGTTTCGTTGACGGCATGGACAGGTTAATCACAGGCCACAGAAAACAAATCCCTAAGATGCGACGCTGATGGTCCAGTGGCATTTGTTTCAGTTTCAGTTTGTTTTTTTTTGGGTCGGGGTTCCTCCTGCTTGTCAGCTAACACAACTATGATGCATTCTGCTCAATCCATTCTTTGGATCTGGTCACAAGTAATTCTTTGCTGATTAGGCGATGTTTGAATTGTGGATCCAAGATGGTGGCCAAGACAAGCTTCTTGTTGCTGGCAACGTCTGCCAAGACTGTGTTTAGTGACATCAATATATCACGGTGCATTGTCTGAATACCTTGACTTGATTCAAGCTCTCGAGCCAGCAACATTCAAAGTATTTTGAGCATAGGAAGAATGATGGATACTGATGTTTGGCTATCACTTACTTAGTTGGTAATGTCCGCAAATGGGCCTAACGTGTCCACAATATTGTTAATCGTGTGTCCACAATATTGTTAGTCACATGTCCACAATATTGTTAATCAAGACCAACTGTTGAGCTGGTAGGCTAGGCATTTCATAGCCACCAAGACTTGATTTTGTTCATATAATGAAGCCAGCATATTGCAAGTAGAATTTCAGCGTGTTTGGACATCCTGGATGAGTTTGTTATGGGCAACGCCAAATTTTTTCTGCTGCCCTTTGAGATGCTGTTGTGCCAGTATGGAGTGCCAGAACTTGCTGACTATGGATTGCAAAATCGCCAAAACATCTTTGACAGCTCATTGCGAAAGAATGCCATCACTGACAATGAGCTGCAGCATGTGTGTAAAACTGCTGATGCTGACGATTTCAGCCGGACACACTGCTTTAGCTATGTTTGCACCTCCGTCACGCAATAGAACATGGATCTGAGTTTTGGGAATGTTGTATTCCTTGCTTAATTTGCCCAGTTTGCTTGCGAAATATTATCCTGTGTGTGATTCAAATTAAGCGTTGCTGCTAAAATTACATGTTTCTGCTGAAAGTCTTCCGTCAGCCAGTGTGCCGTAAGACTGAACAAGGCTATGTCGATGGACGGGTCTGACCATGCGTCAGAGGTCAATCTTAGGTCAGATTGGGCAGAAACTAAATCACACACCTTGCTTTGTATCACCTTATGCATGTCAGCTATCAATGATGTGGAAAAGTACTTCCATCTTGGAATTTTACAGAGCGGTTCTGCCTTGGCCATCATACGTCAAAATCCAATGTCGTCAACAACGGAACATGGTTGCACATCTACTGCCATGAGCTTTGCAATAGCTTTGTGCCAGTAATTAGCTATCGAGTTGTCAAATGCCAATGGCTGCTTTCGGTTCAGCGTGGCGTCAATAGTCAGAGTACGAGGACTTGCTCCATCTACTGAGGTTATCTGTGCAGCATCCTTTTCTTTTTTATCTGCCAGAAACAGGCCATGTTCGATGATGTGCATGCATCACAAGTGCTGGACAAGATTGGATGTCGTATAGTTTGTAGAATCCTTTCCACCTCTGGAAATGAATGCTTTGCAAAGTGTACAATTTGCTTTGGATTCGTCAACTGCATTTACTCTGAAGTAATTCCAGACTAAACTTGAGTGTTCCAAGTTCGAAATTTGCATAATCTTGGTAGTATATTTAATAGCTCAGCAGCTGGGTTATCCAGGGGTAACATCGCTGGTACTGGCATGACAATATCAATGCTGCACAATATCTGTATGTCAGTGTTCAACTGCTTCAGCGTCCGACCGCTATTCGTTGATAGCAGCATTGCAGGACTGGCTAAAGAACAGATTAACTATAGTGAGTTATAGTTTTGTAGCAGTTGGAAATTTTGCTAGCTATCTGCCTAGCTATCTGCTAATGTGCATGCTGGAAGTTCAACAGTCACACGAAGTTTCATTGGCTGTTTGGCTGCTGTGATTGAGATGAGTGCATAAATGGTATTGATAATTTGTTGTGTGCAGACAAAAAGTGGCAGTTTACAGCAAGTGTTTTAAAAAGTATTTACTTTTAAGAATATATTGTCTTACAATTAACCCCCAAATCAAATGTTTCTTCCTTAATTTTCACTATTTAATTCGGAGTTAAAATTCAAGCCGTGTTTAGATGAATGTTATGACTGAATTTATATTTTTGAAATTAGTTTACATCAGCATCGATTATTTCTGCCAATTCTGATTATACTGATTGTTCTAATAATCGACCCGATTATGAGTATGGCCAATTAATCGGTACAGCTTTAGTCCCACCCAGTCACATTATACCGACAACAGGCCGACCAGTCACAACACTAACCTCTTAATGCTAAGTGCCTAGCAAGGTAGCTGTTAGTACCATTTTTATTAAGTCTTTGGTTGGACTTGGCTGGGGTTCAAACCCATAAACTCCTGCATGGTAAATGTGTAAATGCCCATGCATCCAACTTTCAGTAATGCAAGACCTATCCAGTCAAATTAAGATATATAAATTACATACTTCCAGAGGACTGTTTAATCATTAAATCTTTTTCAAAATATGCATAATCTTCATACTGTAAGGATTTGTGTTAACTAAAATGCCCATGCATGATATATGAATGAAAATGATGATGGGTTTTGTTGCCCAATAGGTCATTACCTGGGATTGTATTATTTTTCCCTTTGGGGATTTAGAAATACTGATTCATGTTCACTCACTCATGCATGCACAAAGTGAGCATAGTGTGGAACCCTATTCCTTACCATTTGTTGGGAGCTGTGAATTGTAATCTTATGTACATCTAGATGCCATGAGATAAATAGTATGTATGTATGTTAATGCAATGCATATATTAGGTTTTGAACCATAAAATCAACATCACTATGTGTGTGACCATTATTCACATACTGATCCTACTTTTTCATAAATTACATTGATTTTAAATCAATACATTAATACACTTTCTTCATATCCAGTTAGCAACAATATCATTTTGTTATATTTATTGTTGAACTCTGTGTACATGTGCTGGGTGCTCATTTCATTCATCAGTCCTTTGAATTATAAATAAACATCCCAGTCAAAGTAACTGTTTAACTTGTTTCTGCTAGATCTAATTCCACCTTTCATCCTGTTCATCACATTACCCAACAAGTTGATTTACTGATAATGCTGATGAAAATTTATTGAACAACATTTGTTACCTTTTAACACATTAACCCCTAGCGACAACTTTACGGGGCAGCAGGTAGTAGCCTACTGACGAGCTCGGTAGCGTCAAGGTCATGCATGATACACTAAAGTGGGTGGTGTTATATAAAGGTAGACAGGTGTAGCTCTACAATGATACCAAATAACCTGGAATATCTAGTTGCACTACAAAACACAGATAGAAAAACCTCATATTTTTTGGAACCGACTTTTTTTCAACCCAAAATTTGCACGTGGTCAGAATCCAATTTTGTGTCCGGTTTTTAGACTTTTTGGTCTCAGATGTAAGGCAAACTGGTATGAACTGCAAACAGACAAAGGAGTCTTTGCAAAAAGTAGGATAAGATGGGGATTTGGAATAAAGAGTGGTCTCCATACAAAAATAATGGCTCCGTTTAGCAAAAAAAAAAGAAGTCCAACTTTTACCCCTCTGCTCATGCGTGAGTCAAATAGCCAATGAAAAACAATGTTTCTAATACCACTAGGCAATATGTTATTGAAAGATGACCGGGGATTTGGTGTTTTCGAGTCTATTCAGAAATAGCTTTCAAAATGTGTTTCCTAGTCGATTTTCAGGCAAAAATGACAGAAAGCTCCAGGGGTTAATGTGTTAAACACATATTTTGTGGGTGAAGAAACGCAGCTTGGAAGAACATGAAATTATTATCTGCAGTCTGTTTCAATTTTTTCATACTGAATTTAGAATCTACAATGAAATGCATGGTGCATTTACTGAAATAATTTGCAACCAAGTACTAAGATATGACAAATTCATGGTCATCAGGATTCTGATTGGATGAAGAAAAAAAAAAAATACTGTACATACTTGTATTTTTATGGGTATCATTTTATCTTGGTCTTGCCTGGCAATTTTTTTGTAATTAAATTAAATTTCTGATGTGGTAAAAGGTCTAAGTTGTCTCTGCAGAAGAACCACTGCTTGTTGGTCCCTACAAATTGTGATCTGTAACAGCCATGACCCAAGTCAGCTTTCATCTGGTACCCAAGGAAAATTGCAACTTCAAAATAACATTAAGGTACATGTATCATGATACATATTCATACCATATAAAGACTTCTATTTATAATAAATATATCAGGACCAGTGCACAAGATTCATATTATGTGACCTCTTTATAAGATACATGTCATGGTGACCTCTGTATATGATACACACATTGTAACCTGAGTGTAAGATACATATACTGTGATCCCTGCATAAGATACATACCATAAAGGGATTTCTGTACAAGACGGATATAATAATGTGACTTCTATATATGATACATACATTGTAACCTGAGTGTAAGATACATATACTGTGATCCCTGCATAAGATACATACCATAAATGGATTTCTGTACAAGACGGATATTATAATGTACAAGATACATCTATTGTGACCTTTGTACTGGATAGATATCACAATGTGATCTTCTATGCAAGACGCATATATTGTGACCACTGTATAAGATACACCAAATAATCAACTCTGTACATTGATTTTTACATAGGTTACCTCAACATGTCACTGATTTTTACATAGGATTACCTTAACATGTCAGTCAGATGATAGGAGTTGAATTAATGACACAGGATAGTACTGGACCAGGAAGTTCTGTAAATCTCTTGTAAATGGAGATTTCACTGTACAGGTAGTTTTCATGCCTGTCTTTCCATCAATCATCATTTCATCCATTGAACCAGCGAACCATACACCACTAAAATGTATGAAAAGCTTACCAAAATTGCCAACCTATTACAGTGGTAAATCAGTCAAAATGGTCCTCATGTAATGCGTTACTAAGTTGATCTGCACCAGCCATAGCTTCAGAACTGTTATGTGTAGCATACTCGGATCTGTTTACAATTCTGTACAATTTCACATAATTTTCAGTTGTGCAATGTCATTCTAACTGCCGCGACTAACCTTTCAAATCTTAGAGGGCTGAGCATCAACTGATAAAACCAGGAAGAAAAGGCCACACCTTGGAAACTAAATGGAATCAATCTATCACATTATTACCTCTGTATATAGTGCACACTGCAACTACAATATAAATTTTGTACTTGTGTTGCTATGCAACATAAACTACATGCACCAGAGATTTCAATAAAAAAAAGCATTGCCCTGTACTCTAAAGTGGCAATGCCATGAATTCCAAAAACAGCAATGCCCTTTATTCTAAAATCGCATTGCCCTGTATTCCAAAATGGCATTGCCCTGTATTCCTAAAATGCATTGCCCTTTTGTTATGTATATTTGATTTCATTATATCTGATCTAATATATATTTATTTCAATTTAATTGTTGTTTGTTAGTTTTTGTTTTTTTTAAATTTTCATTACATGCTATTGTAATGTACATTTATTCACTGGAGATGATACTTTTTCCAGAAAATAGTTTTACCTTGACTGTTCATTTTGTAAACACCAGGTGTTGACCTAACTCCTGACCTTGATTCAAAATTAGTAGCAACCACGTAAATAAGTTCTATTTTTATTTTAAAATGAATGGTTGTTGTCAAGGTCATGATGGGACTACTGATTTAAGATGTAAACAATTTTTATATATTTTTTATTTCTAAAATGATTGCTTTTTGTCAGGGCCACACTGGGTATACGTGATCTTTCACAAGTATATAATTTCGACAAGGTTCTGGAACATGATCACGTGCCCCCCTTTTTGCATTGTAGAATATGATATAACATTTGTTTTGGAGAGATATTCGCAGTAGTAGTTGGGCTTTTTCTTTACACTGGAAGGTGTACGAGTTATTTCAAATTACTTGGATTCGAAAAGGATTAATTCTTTTTCCCTAAGAAATATGTGCTCTTTTTAAATTCTTGACATCTCCAAGTTCTAAGCAAAGATTCTTTAGTTAGCAAAAAGGAATAGAATAATAAGCTGGAGCAATAGAGTATGATTGATGTGAAACTTTGACTTGACACAGTATTCTCAGAGTGAAAACAAATAGGATAATATTCAGGAGCAACAGTATCACACATGGCAACCCCAAGAGAGATATAAGCATAACTTCTGCTATGTAAGTGGCAACAAAGCGTAAGCTGAGAATAAATGTTGTAATCTATATATAAAATGTACATTTATTTTTGCTATTTAACTATATTATGATGCCCCAGTGCTAGACATCACAATAGACTGCCACACTTGCAAACATCGAAATGATATGACTGTAACTTGTTAAAGCTACATCAAAAATCCAAATCACACACACATACACATTTATTTTTTACTATTTAACCTAGATCTGCAGGTCCAAATACTTGGCAAAATGAGCACAATCCAAGTGGATTAGAACCAGAAAACAAACATAAAACATTCTGGGGAAAAAAACAGACAAGAAAAAGGGAGGAAAAGAAGAAGTGATTCATTCCAAACTGTGTCACCCTGCATTTCCTAATTTTGATTTATTAGCACATTAGGATGCATGGCCTCAGGGGCCATCTAGTTGAAAGGACACATTAACCTCCAGTACAAGTTCTGATCAGGTGCTTGTTGCCCAGACTAACCCTGGAGCTACTGCAGCTCTGTATTTTTGGAATTCATCTTGCATACTAGCAGTGTTCTCCAAGGACTCAAAATGGTGACTGAGATAGATTATTTCAGATTATCTGCACATTATCAAATAGTGAGAGGAATCTGAACCAGGTCAGATCTGATACTGCATATAATTTTTCCTTAAGGTATAAAAGCTTTCCCTTGAGGCTATTCATAAAAGACATTGAAGCTATCAAAATGCAAATGGTGCACATTATAGTTCATGTCTGACTTTAAACTGTACTGCAACTTCCGTCAGGTCAACATTAATACTCGTGTAGATTTTATAACCAAAGTCTCAAGATGTTTCAAACAGTGGATTTAAGCAATGAATAACAATTCCAAGTTCATTCTTCAAAAATTATATTAACCTGCAAATAAAAATTGCCCCAATGTTTCTGTGGTGTTCTGTCATCAACCCAACTGCATCTGCCCTTTTACTGATATAATGCTTCCTCTGGGGGACTAGACTTCTCTCTCTCTCTCTCTTTTATGTATGACAAAAAATTGATAACTGAACAAATACAAAATGGTTTCTCAATGTTTCGAGCTAAGGAAGTGCTTCATAAGGGGAGAAAAAAATATATAAAAGAAAACAACACTTAACACAAAATCTACGGAAAGTTCTTTACTACATGTTCGAATCACTAGCGGCAAGTTACAACGAAATATAACAAGACAAAGTTGTGCAGAAACCAAAGATGAGCAGGCTTTGCATCGATCACGTATCAAAGTAAAAAAATTCTGTCTCAAGCACTGTGTGCACAGGTTGGCTAAATGGCAAAACTTTCCAATTTATTGTATAGCTGCAGAATTTTAGTAAAATGTTATAGGAAAGAATCTGATCCCTTCCTATACACATATTTTCTGTACGAATATGATAGATCCTTGAGCTCTATAACCTGATATGTTACCTTGTTTTAGGATTGAAGGTCTACATCAACACCATTTGCTGTTATATATCTCATTGCAGAACTTGGCAGTATGCATGCAATTCAAAGAGGATTACTCTCTGAACCACCGCTGCCATTTAAAAAATAAAATATTTCATTAGAGCTTCATTACAACAACTCTCATCACTTCACACACAAAAAAAATCAGTGCAGGTATCCCATAATCTCTACAAAATCAAGGAACAGATGAACATATAAACTGATAAACATACAAATTGCCCCCCACCCCTTGAATATTACATACAAGCTGAAGGCTCTAGAGAAGTGCCAACACTAATATCCTGCTTATTAACTGTTTAAGTGGACACAACCTAAAGTCACTTGTACATCTATGTATACCCAGGAGATGTACATTTACCTGGGTCAAACTTACCACTTAATTACATCAAATACCATCAATACAAGAAGAATACTTTATAACTAAGGTTACCATTGCACATGGGTATTATTTTTCTGCCCTAACTGTGTATTTCTTCTTGCCCTCTTTGTGAATAAATCATATTTTTGCATAAGTGTATCATGAGGTTTCACTGTAATCATCTAGTTAAAAATGTATATATCACAGATCATTTTCAGACATACTAAGAACAATATAACATCTCACATTTAATTCAAAATACAACTGTGAAATGCATGGACCCAGATCTGCCATCACATGTGCTGCAGATCTGCATCTATGCTGTATGTTAGAAAATAATAAACAGGATGGCACATCAGGGTCTATGTTGCTTGCCACTGGACTTGACTCATAAGTGAGAAAATATGGTAATAACATATTTGGTATCAAAGATATTACAACCATCAATTCAATAAATAAAAAAGGATCTTGACATTTTTCATAAAAGTGAACTGCAAAAAGATCAACATGTAATCCATGTACAGCACCTTCTCTAATACCATTCATTAAAGCACAGCATTCATTTAGGACCAGTCTGACATCACAAGTCTTCTGGTGAAAAGCCCCTGGCAACATTACCTTTCATTCAGGAGGAATAGTGATACAAGTTTCAAGATGGCCATAATATTGGCTATACTGGTGGGACATCATACTACATGTCTGCGGCATGATGCCCTAGTGCTAGACATCACTATCAACTGTCTCACTGCAGACATCGTAGCGTTATGGCTGAACAATTGTTAAAGCTACATTAAAATTCCAAATCACACACACACACACATGCCACCATCTAAATTTAGGACTAACCTGACACCATAATTAGTCTCCTTACAAAAACCGTCAACATAGCTATCCATTCAGAAAGAGAAACCATAAGTTTGGTGGCCACATTGTATGTCAGATTGCTACCAATTTTATTTAGGACCACACCCACCCCATGCTAATACGACCATCCATTCATGAGTAGTGATCAGCACAGCTATTCTTGAAGTACTTAGGGACATGAAACGATAACAAACTCAAGTCAATGACCAATTAAGCTAAATATTCGTACAGGGGGAAGGTTTCGCTATTGCAGCACATTCAGAATCTCTTCTGCTGACACTTGGTTTTGTCTGCGATTTTAATTGGAATGATTTTCTTCACATTTATGAACTGAGACTGTGAATCTGTCCAAGCTTTTTAGCAAGTACATACATACAGTTAGTTGAAAAGTAGTTAGTTCCAGTCTAGTTGGAGTATTTATTCATTTTACAGTCTTCGGCATTCTGTGATATTGATGAATGAGAAAATTAGACCCAAGTACAGCACTTGAACACAACTGCATGTCTAGCTGCAAAGAAATTGCCTTTCAGTGGCAATCATCAGTTCTTGTCAATAACTTTGCACAATAAATCACAAACCAGTCTGCTCTAGAGGTAATTGTTCCATCCTGGATATCTAGACCAGCATGAGTCATTGATTACATTGTAACACTTGGCCAAGAATTGGGTTATGGCATCCACGCTGCAGCCAACTGAGTTCCTGTCTAGGAGAAATTTCAGAGAAAAGACTCAAATGCTCCTAATATTGTTCATCTACACATTACAGTCACAATCAAGGAAGGAATCAAGGCCTGTACAAATCACTAATTACAAGACTTTGCAGAAAACTATTGTATGGCATCAAAGAAGCAGCCAACATAAATGAGAATTTTCCAACAAGAGACCAAATACTGATCCTGAAATGGCTAACGTGTCTTACACTAAGTACAAGATAAACAAAAAAAAAAGTCAACTCCAGACATACGTGTCCAATTCTGGGTAAACAAGCACAAGCTATTACCTTACAACGTATGTGAAGATATAAACTGCCAAAAGTCACAACCTTATCTAAAATGCAGCAGATGTGACAAAACCCACAGAAATAGCAGGTAGTTGATGAGACCAGTGTACACACCAAACTGCATCAGAATACAATGGATGCTAGTTTCAAGATTTTGCTACTGTGCCGATGTAATATTAATGGATGAAGGGCAACAACTCCATCAAAATTTGACCTGAAATGATACACATCCATGTGTCCACACAAAACACACAGAAATTATTAACCCATACCAGACAACTACATGTGTAAATTAAATCTACACTCACAGCTAAAATCACTATCGATGTAGTGCAGGTGTCAAAGTTAAACTCGTGCGTAGCACATACCAGTATATATTTCTACACAAATAATAATGGAAGGAGATGGAAAGGCTTTGTAGTATTAACATATTAACCCCATGAGATTTTTGACTGAAAATAGAGCAGGAAACACATTTTGAAAGCTACTTCTGAATAGATCCGTAAACATTGATTTTCATTGGCTATTTGACTCGCGCATGAGCAAAAGGGTAAAAGTTGAATTTTTTTGTTGTTTTTTTTTGTTGCTAAACAGTACATTTTTTTGTATCAAGACCACTCTTTATTCCAAATGCCCATCTTATCCTACTTTTTGCAAAGGCTCATCTGTCTGTTTGCAGTTCATACAGGTTCGCCTTAGATCTGAGTCCGAAAAGTCTAAAATCTGGACACAAAATTGGATTCCGACCAAGGGCGAAATTAGGGTAGAATAAAATCGGGTCCAAAAAATGAAGTTTTTTAATGTGTATTTTGTAGTGCAACTAGATATTCCAGATTTGTTGGTATCATTGTAGAGCTAGATCTGTCTACCTTTATATAACACCACCCACTTTAGTGTATCATGCATGACCATGACGCTACAGAGCTCGGCAGTAGGCTACTACCTCCTGCCCCATTAAGTCGTCGCTAGGGGTTAATGTGTTAAGACTTTCATCATTGAATATATCAATGGTGACAAGCTGATTGGCTGAATGATTCTCTGATTTATGATTCTTTATTTCTTTTCCGATTTTATTTCACAAAATGGTCCTCCAAGCATTGAAAAATGAACTTTTTGGTTTTGGAAGTAGAAAGTTTTTGGTAGTCATTTATCTAAGGTTTTGGGGTGTTGCTGGTTTCTCTGTGATGAAGATTATTTCTCAAAGAAATCTGAAACACTTGACAGAAACTGTACATCATTTTAACTTTCTGAAGTTAAAGTTATTATTGAAATGGTAGGATTTTTAAAGTATACATTGCAGTGTTTCCCTTTACCCTCGTTTGTGTTTCAGAGACCCTCCAATTTTTAATTTGACCCCCAGTCTTGATACCAAAGTTTGTTTTTTACTCAGTCGAACCCCCAGTTTTGTCTCCAAGGAGATTGTTGACTCTCAGTCTTGCACCCCTAGGGGATACACTGCATTGCCTCTATGTTTTCAGTCTGCCCATCTAGTATTATATTATCTTATAGGCTCATTTGTGCAACCAAATTAGCGTCTTAATGCTACCATCAGATGTCTTTCCCCATATTATATTACAACAGTCAAAATAAGGGTGAGTGTAGCTTGTACATCTTCACTAGCCAAGGTTCATATGTGATAATCCTATCTACACCTTAGCGTATCAAGCAGATATTTCTGTGCTTCGAGTCTGTGATTTTCACTGGATGTGGCGGCAGGCATCCACATCAAATCAAATTAAGTTGTTCAAATCTGAACACTGTTCCTACATGAACGAGACAAGGGGAGCACACAGCTTGACAAATAAGTAATTTTCCACTGCCAGTCCATGTTTGAATGAATACCTTTTACTCCAATACACCTGTAATGGCTTCACTTTGGTACATAGTCATACTTTCAATGTTAAACTTACAAAGTATTCTTTTCAGGTCAATTGCCTCCATCATTTTCAGTCAAAAACACCGCTGCTACACACAATTGGTTAGTTGGCATTACATACTAGGGGAGGCAACACATGACATCCAATAGATGTCATTAGGACAAAGCACTAAAATATCTGTTCAATCCACCATGGTGTAGATAAGGTTATCATATCTGAGCCTTGGCTAACAAAGATGGTATCTGTAAAACATTACGAAGCATTGTTTTGCAATGAACATGCTGAATGGTTCTTAAACTATGTGGTTCAAGGGATCTGCCTTAGTGGAGATGTAATATTGATGAAAAAAAGGCCTAACACTCCATCCCAAGTGGGCTTGAAAAGAAGAAACATTACAATGTACATCTACATGTAATAGATAATGTTTACCAAATGGCATCCAATGATGTGCTGCAGAACTACGCTGGTTTTTAAAAATGTAAACAAATGGATAGACTGTTGTACAGATGGACAGTGGACAGATGCACAAATGGACTGGTGTACAGATGGACAGACAAGGCGATTACTATAAAGATCCCACATCACAAGGTCTTTCAAGGTGAATATGTTAGATATCAAACTGGCATTGGTAGAAGACAGGTCCTCAACCAGTTGAGCTACAACTTCTGGGCAAGTTACAACCTTTGTCTTAGGATATCTTCAGCTGTTCAACAGGACTTTGGACACTTGGAAAATTTGGACAACTTGAGTTGAAACAAACGACAGCTTATTCCATTTAAATAAACAAAATATCCTTATTGCAGAACTGTACCTAAATCATTTGCCATTTTGCATCAATGTTGAAGCTATTTTAACAAATAAAACCTTTATACATCCCATCTAGTACATCATATACCGTATGTACTCGAGTTCAAGTCCAGTCATTGCAACACACTCTGATCTGCCATGGTACAATATGCCAGCAGCCCAGGGTTTATGTTTGTTCTACTCATTACTCCAAAATAACTGCATAGACCCAGATCTGCTGGCACATTATGTAAATATATGTATATGGTTTTATTTAATATACTCATCTACAAGTTGAGTCAAATTAAAAACAACAAAGATTCTGATCTGCCAAGGTACAAGATCTGGGTCTATGGTGTTTATTCTACTGATTGGTCTTAAAAACTGCACAGAGATCTACCTGTACATTATGCTACAGCAACCAGTACATTATGCTACAGCAGCTCTGGGTCTGTGCAATTTGCAGCTGCACTTATAAGTACATACAGTATGCATTTCTCCTTGACTCTGTATATGCATATGGGATGCCGTAACTATGGTCACCGAATCTTTTCCAAAGAATGAGGTTCTAGCATAACGTGGTGACATTTCAACTTTTACTGCCGTAAGCAATGAGGTCTACATAGTCCAACACCAAGAAGCAAACACAGAAAACAAAGACTAATAAGTGAACACTGAATTTAATTCACATGGCTAGACTTCTACTGCACACAAACTATCATGAAGTTGGAAAAGTAGAGTGGATGGGTGGGGCAATACCTCCCTCTATGCCGCTGGTGTAGAACCCATAAACTGAAATGGGTTTTGGTCTATCAACTCATGTAAGACTGTCTTTCATTGATGGAGAAATGTGAAAATAACATTTTTAAAACAAGAGTCCCTTGAAGCGAATGATGCTCTATTGGCCAAAAATAATTTTCAAGAATTCAAGACACGATTATTTCTTCCTTTTAATTAATTAATAAGTGTTGAAACCATCACTGACATTCTTCAACAATAACATAAACTTCAAATTAGCTGCTGCTGTGAGCCTCGAGTGGCTGAGTGGTCTAAAGCACTCACCGTTACGAGTCACTGCCATCTCACCTCTGTCTGCATTGGTTCGAGTCTCAGGCTTGGCCAAAGCAGGTATGTGAGAAAGCTTGCTGGTAGCTTCTCGTGGGTCAGTGGTTCTTTCCGGGGTTTTCCCGGATTCTTCCTCCACCATTTATACTGGCCGCCATGTATAGCCTATCTTATGCTAAAAAATGGCATTAAACCCAATAACAACAGCTGCTGCTGTTATGGACCGACTTTTTGGACAGACTGATTTCAGATTGGCAACATTTTTCATTTAGGACCAATATATTGTATAGACCAACAAGACATCATGAGGTGTCTTGTGGAATCTCAAGGCTGAAATGGCTTTCATTTTGGACAAGTGACAATAGCAAAATTTTCAGTGCCATATTAGATATGAAATCGGCACTATTTCCTATTATGACCAACCTGATACTATAATTAGTCTTTTGGTGAAAGCAAAATATCAGTATGATCATCCACAAGATTTTCAAGATGGCCACTGTTTTAGCCATATTGGATTTCAGACTGGTACCATTTTCGTTATGGACCAAATCTACTTCATAAGAAGTCATTCAGTGAAAATTCCATTTTGCTATGACCATCCATTCAAGAGAAGTTTGTATATTTTCAACTTAATCACCATGTTGGATATATTGGGCATCAGACTGGAACCATTTTTAACGAACACCAACTAGACATCAAAAGAAGTCTTCTGGTGAAAACTCCATGTCGATATGAGGTTCCATTCTGGACTACATGTAGTAAGCTTTTCAAGATAGCTGTTACGGTAACCAAACTGGATGTCAGATCAGCACAAGAAGCCTTTAAGTGAAAACCCTATGCTGATATGACCATCTATTCAGAAGGAGTGGTGATTACAAGATTTTCAAAATGGCCACTGGGGCAGCCATATTGGATGTCCAAGCAGCATGGTTTTGATATAGGACCAACTAGACCTTGGGACGAATGTGTAATGAGTAAAAATAATAACTTGTGATAATGGATGGACAGAAATAAATGACAGACAACAGACCAACTCATAAGGTCTTCTAGTCTATGACCAGCAGACCTAAAAAGTCAAGTATTCTACAATCAGACAAATCTGTATCAAATGGAAAAGGATGCAGATCATAAATAAATGAAATAATGCAAGAAATTTCAAAATTTTTAATATCAACTTTTTGAAATAATGTAATGTAGACAGTAACTGCTACACAATATATGCTGAAAAATAACCACTTTTATTGAAGCCACTGTGCTTTGTTACGGTAGCTTTATACATAGTCATTGGCCAGAAAAACCAATGTTCTGACAATATAATTGGGTCATGTGACAAATACTTTGGCGCCAGGCATATGATAATTTTCAAACACAACTAATATTGGGTATTAACTGCCTTTGGGCCAGAATCTGAAATATTGGGTTGATATTGACCTCTTCTTTGGCTCAGGCCACTTCAACCTGGTGGTTCATATCCTGTCCTCTGAACGGTCCATACCCAATGATACTGCACTCTTCGTAAGTAATTCTTACTTAAACAAATATAGTATTCTATTTTACCCATTAATTTCATAGTGGACTGGATATATACTCTTAGCAAAAATTACACTGTGTTGGAGGGAACTGAATTGTATGGTTAATGGGATCTCTGATCATAACTGCAGATAATGGCTACCAGTTTTCCAAGTTCAACAGAAGAGCAATTATTTACAATTGATTTCTTCCTCACAGAAGACAATGCAAAAACAAAACTTCCCAATATGTCAATACATGCTGTTGTGGTGCTATACCTGAATGAAAACAAAATAGGAAATTCAAATCTAAAAAATCTATATTCATCCTGTCAAATAGGCCACCATGAAAACAATAGTATCAGCTGGCTGACTATTACAAAGTACTTCTTTCCACAGCATACTGTGTGTATCAGAACAATACAACATTAACCACCTTCTGCAACATCATAATTGTGCCATGTCCCAAAATTTTAAGAAAACCAGGAATGGGGTAATGACAAGACCATTTAAAGTAAAAATCCATACCAAGGTACCAAGCAGGGATGCAGCAATGGTAAGACCATTTAAAGCAAAAATCCATACCAAGGTACCAAGCAGGGATGCAGCAATGTAAGACCATTTAAAGCAAAAATCCATACCAAAGTACCAAGCAGGGATGCAGCAATGGTAAGACCATTTAAAGGAAACATCCATACCAAGGTACCAAGCAGGGATGCATTAATCGTAAGACCATTTAAAGCAAAAATCCATACCATGATAAAATGTGTAATCAATAAGAACATGTGTAAAATGTTAACATAATTGCCCACCTTTTTAAAATAAATACATTTTATAATTTTTCTAAAACAGGATATTCAAAACACTTGTCACAGAGAGCACTACACGTTTTGCCATGTAGCACATCTGATATATAGATATATATATATATATATATATATATATATATATATATATATATATATATATATATATATATATATATACTCGAATTGATCATGTTGTTAATGTTGCTGCTGTAATGTTGTAATGGAGTTTAACGCCATTTTTCAGCACACAATAGGTTATACATGGCGGCCAGTATTAATGATGGAGGAAGAACCCATGAAAACCCTGGAAAGAACGAACGATGCACGAGAAGCTGCCGGCAAGCTTTCTCACATACCCACACTAGTCGAGCCCGAGACTTGAACCCACGCAGACAGAGGTGACATGGCAGTGATCCATAATGGTTAGCGCTTAAGACCACCTGGCCACTCGGGGCCCCAAATCGATCATGATTTGTGTGTGTGTGTATGAGAGAGAGAATATGTGTTCCTATTAATATTACAAGTAACAGCATCTGAGCTCACTTGAAATTTCAGTTAAAAATTATCAAATAAATCAAGTTTTGTAAAATAACAAACATTGGGTCTCAAAAAACATTGCCCATGGAGTTATTTCACCCGGAATTTATAAAATAATTAATAATGCAATTTTTTTCTTCAAAACCAGCGAGTTTTGATAAAAATTTGAGTGTTACATCACTTACTTCTTGTTTGCATCATTTCAACAGCCTTTTAATTGAGCCAATTTCACCGAAAGAAATGGTTTCACTGGTGCAATTCTTGGGCCAATGTGCTAGTCATTATGTGGCTCTTGTCGTGATCTGAGTTTGAGACCGCTGCAGTGAACAACTTTATTCCGAAAATTTCCATGGATTATAAAATAAAATAGGATAAATGCTGTGAAGCATGAATAACATGAAAACATAACCATATTAAATGGCATTCTCTTCTTCATGAAGCTGTTTACAAGGTTTGTAAAATGTGATTTAACATTTTAGTCCACAGGCCTACACATATTAACAAGGCTTACTCACAGTAAAAAGGCCTACACACACTAACAAGGCCTACACATATTAGCAAGGCTTACTCACACTAACAAGGCCTACACACATTAGCAAGCCCTACTCACACTACCAAGGCCTACACACATTAGCAAGCCCTACTCACACTAACCAGGCCTATACAGATTAACATGGCCTACTCATACTAACAAGCCCTACACACATTAGCAAAGCCTACTCACACTAACAAGGCCTACACACAATAGCAAGGCTTACTCACACAAACAAGGCCTACACACATTAGCAATCCCTACTCACACTAACAAGGCCTACTCACATTAGCAAACTCTACTCACACTAACAAGGCATATGCAGATTAGCATGGCCTACTCACACTAACAAGGCCTATGCAGATTAACATGGCCTACTCACACTAACAATGCCTACACACATTAGCAAGGCCTACTCACACTAACAATGCCTACACACATTACCAAGGCCTACTCACACTAACAAGACCTATGCAGATTAGCATGGCCTGTTCATACTAACAAGGCCTACTCACACTAACAAGACCTATGCAAATTAGCATGGCCTGCTCATACTAACAAGGCCTACTTGCACTAAATATTAATAAATGAAAATGAAGACAATTCAAGGATGAATAGTATTTGTATATTTATCATATAAATATAAATTTTACAAAATCAAAATACTTTATGTAACAGTTGCAGACAATTACAAGTTTTGACATAAAATTAAATCTTGCTTGGATTTGTATAAATTATGTCTGAAGTGATTTTTTGCTTATGAACATGCAGCATTCTTGTACAAAATGTTTCATTCAATATCCATCTGAACAAAATTAAAATTTAGAAAATGAAATAAAACAAAAGCAATCTGAGGAATGCGGACTTGCATAAAAAAAAATTGTACATCACAACCATTATCAACAGTGAGATGTTGCAATACGATATCACGAGAAAAGAGTTAGCTGTCTTGGAGAATCTGGATAGATTTGACAGCATTGTGATAAATAAATTTCAGCCTATCTCTTGAATCACTAGTTTGTTGCAACTCTGACAACTGTTCAACATTTTACAATTTAGGGAAGATTACATAAGTAACAAGTTGGAGGGCAAGTTTTTCCTGTCCAGATTTTGACCTGCCTTCTTATCAAGTGAGGCCGCCTACATGTACATAGGTTGGTGTACCATTTATATTCATGTACAAGGAGTCAGGTCCAACAGCACCGACCCAGATCACCTGTTGCATAATGCGGTAGGAGTAATCAATTCAACAACATGGACCCAGATCACCTGTTGCATAATGCGGTAGGAGTAATCAATTCAACAACATGGACCCAGATCACCTGTTGCATAATGCGGTAGGAGTAATCAATTCAACAACATGGACCCAGATCACCTGTCGCATAATGCGGTAGGAGTAATCAATTCAACAATCAACATGGACCCAGATCACCTGCTGCATAATGCGGTAGGAGTAATCAATTCAACAATCAACATGGACCCAGATCACCTGTTGCATAATGCGGTAGGAGTAATCAATTCAACAATCAACATGGACCCAGATCACCTGTCGCATAACGCGGTAGGAGTAATCAATTCAACAGCACGGACTCAGATCACCTGTTGCATAATGCGGTAGGAGTAATCAATCCAACAACACGGACCCAAATCACCTGTTGCATAATGCGGTAGGAGTAATCAATTCAACAACATGGACCCAGATCACCTGTTGCATAATGTGGTAGGAGTAATCAATCCAACAACATGGACCCAGATCACCTGTTGCATAATGCGGTAGGAGTAATCAATCCAACAGCACGGACGCAGAGCACCTGTTGCATAATGCGGTAGGAGTAATCAATCCAACAGCACGGACCCAGATCACCTGTCGCATAATGTGGTAGGAGTAATCAATCCAAGAGCAAGGACCCAGATCACCTGTCGCATAATGCGGTAGGAGTAATCAATTCAACAACATGGACCCAGATCACCTGTTGCATAATGCGGTAGGAGTAATCAATCCAACAACATGGACCCAGATCACCTGTTGCATAATGCGGTAGGAGTAATCAATTCAACAACATGGACCCAGATCACCTGTTGCATAATGCGGTAGGAGTAATCAATTCAACAAATAACATGGACCCAGATCACCTGTTGCATAATGCGGTAGGAGTAATCAATTCAACAAACAACATGGACCCAGATCACCTGTTGCATAATGCGGTAGGAGTAATCAATTCAACAACATGGACCCAGATCACCTGTTGCATAATGCGGTAGGAGTAATCAATTCAACATACAACATGGACCCAGATCACCTGCTGCATAATGCAGTAGGAGTAATCAATTCAACAAACAACATGGACCCAGATCACCTGTTGCATAATGCGGTAGGAGTAATCAATTCAACAACATGGACCCAGATCACCTGTTGCATAATGCGGTAGGAGTAATCAATTCAACAAATAACATGGACCCAGATCACCTGTTGCATAATGCGGTAGGAGTAATCAATTCAACATACAACATGGACCCAGATCACCTGTTGCATAATGCGGTAGGAGTAATCAATTCAAGAAACAACATGGACCCAGATCACCTGTTGCATAATGTGGTAGGAGTAATCAATTCAACAAACAGCACGGACCCAGATCACCTGTTGCATAATGCGGTAGGAGTAATCAATTCAACAAACAACATGGACCCAGATCACCTGTTGCTGTTGTTGTTGTTGTTGTAGGGTTTAACGCCATTTTTCAGCACATGATAGGCTATACATGGCAGCCAGTATTAATGGTGGAGGAAGAACCCGGAAAAACCCGGAAAGAACCACCGACCCACGAGAAGCTACCGGCAAGATCACCTGTTGCATAATGCGATAGGAGTAATCAATTCAACAATCAGCATGGACCCAGATCACCTGCTGCATAATGCAGTAGGAGTAATCAATTCAACAACATGGACTCAGATCACCTGTTCATTATACGATAGGAGTAATCAATTCAACAAACAACACAGACCCAGATCACCTGTTGCATAATGCAGTAGGAGTAATCAATTCAACAACATGGACCCAGATCACCTGTTGCATAATGCGATAGGAGTAATCAATTCAACAAAAAACATGGACCCAGATCACCTGTTGCAAATTGTGCTGGCAGATATCTTGGTCTATGCGGAAGGAGTAATCAGTTTAACAAACATACACCCATATTGGTTGGATGCCTTTTACAACAACTGATTAGGATCTACAATTGAACCCATGATACATGTGATTATACATAACATTTGAAAACATTCTTGACACCAAATGACAGTACTGTATAGAATGTAATGTGTTCAGCAAGAATAATATACATTAAACTTTTGTATATCTTAATGAAAATAAATGAAATGGAGTTTATTCCAAAAATCCATATGCCGATCAGGCATAGCAAATAGAGCATCAATTGACTGGCTACTCTAATGCATCTGACACTTCCAACAAAGTGAAGCAGGACAACGTAGCATTTACTGTCTTCAGCACTATGAACATTATACCAGGGTCCCATATTTGCAGGAAAACAAGTCGAATCCAAGTCCACAAATCTAAACACACCATGCTATACTCCAGGAAAATACAATGGGTGAATGATTATTCAAAGCATTCTCTACTGCAAATGTTCAGGAACAGTAACAAGCTGACGAAAACTGGTCAATAACTCTGTAACTTGGTCTCTAGATCACAGTACTCCTCGATTATATCCAACCTAACACCATATACAGTATATTTGTATGTACAAGGTTTCACAGCACATCAACACAATCCTGACTATACAGTATCGTTTATAAGTTACCTTCTATGAATGTAAAGGAGGATTTGACAGCACATCAACACAATCCAGGCTATATAGTATCACTTAAATGTCAACTACAAATGTAAAGGAGGATTTGACAGCACATCAACACAATCCAGGCTATACAGTATCAATTAAATGTCAACTACAAATGTAAAGAGGATTTGACAACACATCAACACAATCCAGGCTATACAGTATCAATTAAATGTCAACTACAAATGTAAAGGAAGATTTGACAGCACATCAACACAATCCAGGCTATATAGTATCACTTAAATGTCAACTACGAATGTAAAGGAGGATTTGACAGCATGTCAGAACAATCCTATCTATACACTATCGATTAAAAGCTTACTTTTACGAATGTAAAGTTGGATTTCACAGCACATACACACAATCCTGGCTATACAGTATCAATTGAAAGTTAACTTGTATGAATGTAAAGGTGGGTTTCACTGTATGTCAACACAATCCTGACTATATTAACTTTTACAAATATAAAGATAAAATCTGTTCAAACCTTAAGGAACAGACTCTCTGAAATGAATGCAAATATCTAATCCTACAAGAGAACTGGTTTGGTTTGGTGTTTTACAGTACAGTAGCACAAGTAGGTCATTTAGAGCTGAGGCAACCGTGATCAAGAATGAGGTGCTGTAGCAGAAAAAAGCTGATCTAATGAGAAAGTTGCAGTTGAAATTTTGGTGTCGTGTGTCGAGTAATCCAATATCAAGTGTTGAATCAAATTGCGTGTCCTTAAAGTTACATTTTCTAGATCGAGATTTTAGATTTTATGTGTTGAATTATATGGTGGTGGTTTAAAGTTCTACTTCCTATGTCAACGTTTTGCAGTGTATTTTTTTAATTACACAGCGGTAGTTTTTAAATTTCAATATCATCTGTCGAGAATCCCTAATTCACATGTATGTAAATGTTTGTGATGAAAGTTCCATTTCATATGGCGAGTATTTATTTTTCATCTGTTGAATTTCACAGCAACAAGAAGCAGCCTCCTTGTTTAAAAATAATGTGGTCCGTTAATTAGCGTGACCTCTAGCAAAGAAATTCATAGCAATTCTCAACCTGTGAATGGTAACTTTTAAACTGTAAGTGCATGAAATGTAATGGTACCTAATAATTGAATACACGAATGATGTATCTTAATACTCTATATTATTTTGAATTGTTAAAGTGGACATTGTGTAATGTTACTTTTAACACCAACACATCATTTCACCATATATAAAATGACAATTCTGACAAGCACCATAAAATGTCCAATCACCGCTGTATAATTCAACAGATATAGTCTAAAAACTCAACATACGAAATGGAACTTTCAGCACAGTGTGATTCAACATGTTAAATAGAAACTCTCGACATATGACATTAAAATTTCTACAACCGCCATGTATTTCATAAGATACAATTTAAAAACTCGACATTGGACATAGAATTTTCAACCATGTGATGTGTAATTTAACATATGAAATTTAAATACTCAACATACGAAATGGAACTTTCAACATAAACTCTTTGAACCAAAATGTAAATTAGGAATTCTCAACCTATGACACTGAAATTTCAATCACCGCCATGTAATTCAAATGACACAACCTGAAACCTCGACATAGAAAATGTAACTTTCAACTACTACTGTTTAATTAAACAAATGCAATCTAAAATCTCAACCTAGAAAATGGAATTTTAAGGACAAGCATTTCTGATACAAAACGTGAAACTGGAATTCTGGATATATGACATTAAAATTTCAACTACAACATTCTGATTGGACCAGCTTTTGTCCGCCTCAGAGTAAAAGCACCTTGCACAAAGACACACCAAGACAGCTGACCCAGGTTGATTTAGTGGGAGAAGTTTAACTTGACCCTTTAGATCCCAAGTCAGCACACAAACCACTGAGCCACCACAGCTTCTTCAAACAAGATAAAAGAAAAAAAGAAAAAGATGTAACAATATGTAACAACTGAACAATAAATGTACCAATGAAAGAAAACAATTAAGTCTTTACAGCCCTCCAAGTATGTATGAAACTTTAGCAGCCACATGGTTCCCTGCTTGAAAACTTCAGTTGTTATTTTAATTTTTAAGGTGCTCTGCAGTAATAGTAATTTGGTAACCTTAGACATTGAAATTATCTGAGTGGGGAATTCATTGTCGAAAACGCCAAAAATTGGAGGTTTTTTATTTTTGTTACAGTAAATTGTTACTTTAGTGGGGAAAAAAGCATAAAGTTATTTTTATTAGCATAGCAAGATCTGTCTGACAAAACTGTCAATAGTTGACAGTCATCATTTGCTTGAACCTCAGGCAGCAATTAAAACTCACGGTTTTGGAGTTACCTGACCATCTCCCTACATGCTGCTGACCTTAAATTCATTGATACAGTAAAACCTGTTATGAGACCGCCCCTTCTGCCAACAAAAAATGGTCTCTCAAGACAGGTGGTCTCTCATAACAGGTTTGTACAAAATAACCAGTTTCCAAGTTCCAGTTTCACAACAATTTAAAGTAAAATAGCCACAATCACATTCACTGTACATATATTCTATTCTTTATTAATAGTTCTTGCTAAAATATGGTATGTATTTATCTAAAAAATCATATAGCAATAAAGATATACTAATAACATTAAATATGAATCATTTGCATTTGAAGATCAAATGTACATGTATTAGCATATGAAACTGTTTCTGATTTACTCCTTTTCCTTTTGTAACACCCTAAATTTGTTTTAAAGATGTTTAAAGTGCTATTTTGCAAGTGGTCTGCTCTTTTCACTTCTTTCAGTTAAAATAATTACTTTCTCCAGTGTTAAATTTATCTTTTTTTAGTTGGAGGTTCTTCCATTGTTATTAACACATTAACCCCTGGTGAAGAGTTTAAGTGGCAGGAGGTAGTAGCCTACTGCCCAGCTCTGTAGCATCAAGATCATGTATGATACACTAAAGTGGGTGGTATTATAGAAAAGTAGACAGAAGTAGCTCTACAATGATACCAACAAGTCTGGAATTTCTAGTTGCACTACAAAATGCGGAGGGAAAAACCTTGTTTTTTGGACCCCATTTTTTTCTACCCAAAATTTGCCCATGGTCAAAATCCAATTTCGTGTCCAGATTTTAGATTTTTGATCTCAGATCTAAGGCAGATCCGTATGAACTGCAAACTAACAGATGAACTTCTGCAAAAAGTAGGATAAGATAGGCATTTGGAATAAAGAGTGGTCTCAATACAAAAATTATGGGTCCGTTAAAAAAAATGTTTTAAAAAAATCCAACTTTTACCCTTCTGCTCATGTGCAAGCTAAATATCCAATGTAAAACAATGTTTCTAACACAACTAGGCAGTATGTTATTGGAAGATCACCTGGAAGTTGGTGTTTTAGGATGTATTCAGAAATAGCTTTCAAAATGTGTTTCCTACTCGAATTTTAGATGAAAACAACAAAAACCTCCAGGGGTTAATGTGTTCAGATACCAGGTGTTAACATTATTAGTGCTCAGTGGTAATATCAACTGTAAAGATGATTTAGACCAGGCTTTGGGAAAATATGAAAAATCATTACATGTGTATGACATATGTAACAATTAATGAAATAAAAAGACATCTCATCCAGAAACAGAATCATTTACTCAGAGACAAAAGTGAATGGCTGAATTGAAAGAAGACAGACAGGGTTAACTCAAAAACAAGTCTGTAACCTGGTCGCACCAACCTGAATAGATGACAGCTTGGTGACTGGGACATCGGATGAAACAAACTTCTATATAATGATATTGATTTGTGCGTTATGATTGTGGTCAGAAATGACAGGTGGTCACTCACAGCAGAGGCCACTCATAAGTTTTTATTGTAAAATTTTCTAGTGGTAGTAATGTTTTTGTCAACCTGCATATATCATGGTAGTTTGACAGTAATTTTACTTTTAATTCAGTTTTCTGTATTTGTCTCCATATATACATTTTTATCAGATCCATACCAATAGCTAACATCGAAGGTCAAGTACGAGACCAGCCACAAGTAAAGATGGCAACTTAATGCAAAAACTAGCAGTCTCACAATCAAAAATGGATTACATCAGGGGTCTCAAAGTTGCTAAAGTCATCAGGATCTCAAAACAAGTGCGTTTATGGTGCAATAAAAATGGTGTACAAACCATGGACAGGCACGAAGTTGGGACAGTCTACCTTTAAATATCATCACTGATTCTTAAATAGGTCGCATGAGAAAGGAGAGAAGTGTCCTACCTCATATTATTATATAGTACATGTATGACAAGTAAATTGTAAGCAACTATACTAGCCCCAGTAATGATGAATAAATGCACACACAAAACAAACTTCTGTAATTGGTATTCTGTGTCTCGATCTGAACATGGAATACTTTTTTTTATTTAAACGGGTACCCAGTTGTTCATTTTATTACATGGGTTATTATCAATGGGTGGGTACCCGAATATCTGGGTACCCGTTGGCATCTTTATCAAAGTTACCAGTCAGCTGAATTAAAGAAAGTAACCAGTCAGCTGAATTAAACAGTCAAAGCTTCCAGTCAGCTGAATTAAACAGTCTAAGTTACCAGTCAGCTAAATTAAACAGTCCAAGTTATCAGTCAGCTGAATTAAAGTTACCAGTCAGCTGAATTAAACTTACCAGTCAGCTGAATTAAACAGTCAAAGCTTCCAGTCAGCTGAATTATACAGTCCAAGTTACCAGTCAGCTGAATTAAACAGTCAAAGCTACCACTCAGGTGGCACTATACAGTTTCGCATTTCCATAGGGTTAGGATTTTAAAGAAAAAGAAAATTCCCCGGCTTTCCTCACTGATTATACTGGCTATTTAAAAAAGACCTTGTATAGCTTAGGTATAATGCAAAGAACCTTTAATTCCTTTATTTTGGTGTATGATTGATGGGTGTACTATGGGTTATAGAGTTTACAGCTTGGCCTTACTTCAAATGTGCACCTTTCAAAAAAGTGCTAGCTCTACTTGTCATTTTCACTTCCTGAACTTCAGAGGTAAATTGTATAAAAAAGAGCCAATAACTTTTTTTACATTTTATATATTTGGTAATTCATTCATTGCACTTTCAGAAGCTGGTATTGTCTAGTCTGGCAAAATTCATTTTCCCTATTTTAACAACTGCTATGTATAGTGTACTTTAGACTAATTCAGGCTGATTTTTTAACACAAGGGAGCAGTCATTTTAGTTAGCAGCGTGCTTAAATCATGTAAAATTTCCAAAAGTACAATATCCAAAGAAATATCATCCACATTACATTACTGTAGCATATAGGTATGGCAACATTCTCTCCAATGTGCATGTTTTAAATGCAAACTACTTCACCTTACATACGTCACTCTCTCTAAAGTACATATTAATTGGTGAGCGCCCCCTCAGCCGAATTAAAGTTACCAGTCAGCTGAATTAAACAGTCCAAGTAACCAGTCAACTTAATTAATAAACAGTCTAAGTTACAAGACAGCTGAATTAAACAGTCCAAGTAACCAGTCAACTTAATTAATAAACAGTCCAAGTTACAAGTCAGCTGAATTAAACAGTCCAAGTAACCAGTCAACTGAATTAATAAACAGTCCAAGTTACCAGTCAGCTGAATTAAACAGTCAAAGCTACCATTCAGATGAATTAAACAAAGTTACCAGTCAGTTGAAAAAAGGTCTAACTGTAGGTCAATGATGAAACAATGGTAAATCAGACCATAAAGATCTTTCATTGAATTATTTCCAATTCAATGATCAATTCTATTTCTTTACTTACCAAAAGCTGATAGTGTACCTCCTTTATGAAAATGATGGTTTCTCACAAAAAGTCCACCGCATCCAAAATGGTGCTCAAAAAAACAACTTTTTATGTTGAAAAAAATATACAAAAAGCTGAAAGTTCAATTTTCAGACCTATTATATCATAAAATATATACTGTAATATATACTGTAATCAGTAAAATTTCAACTCAGAAACATCAAGCATAATGAAATGCAAGCAGTCAAAGAATCCAGAATCTGGAATCTGTCCTAAATATGTGGGATATCTCAAATCCTATTGGTTCACACATCCACCTCCATTCAAAATTTGACATTGTTATGTTAAGATAGTGTTTGATACTAATTGGTTCATACTTCCAAAACCTTTTTATTCAGAAAGAATATTACATAATGTCATAGCAACAAACTCTGAAATTTCCTTTTAGGGGAGTTACCATACAGAATTTCATCAGCAAATGACACATTTTAAAATTATACAGTATCGATTTAATATCGAGTAAATGTGACATGCAGGTCACAACGTAAGTGTAATTCATTCATCTACTGCATACCAAAGCAGAATCAATAAGACTGGATGAGGCAATGTAACACCGTTGCTATAGTTACTCTGCCTCTTCCTTGACATGACTTGTCTGATTGGTCTTTGATACTTCTTGGCAAAGTAAATGCCTATGATGAGGTAATCACATTTGCATTGATCGCCTTTGAATCAATTGCTGTCAAGGCCATCATGAGCCAACAGCCTTGTGCTGCTGTTTTGAAATTATGTTACCCTCATAAAAAAAGTGTGAATCTATTTCAAACTTGTGATGTATAAATTATGTAATTAAATACTTTAGAACAAATGCTTTCAATATTTGGTTGTACTCAACTTATACTTTGCATACAAAATATACTGATGGAGAAGTCCAGTCCAGCTGCAACCCTGCTTTACTAGCACATAACATGGCAGCAAATCAGGGTCTATGTTGCTTGTTCAACTGATTAATCATAACTGCACTGACCTAGTTTTGCTGGCACATTATGCAATGGTAGATCTGGGTCTATTCATTTTGCAGTTGGATCTAGCTTGCATGCTGTCTATGTTGGTACTGTATTTACCTCTACATAGAACCTGTATGCTGTCTGTGTTGGTACTGTATTTACCTCTACATAGAACTTGTATGCTGTCTGTGTTGGTACTGTATTTACCTCTACATAGAACTTGTATGCTGTCTGTGTTGGTACTGTATTTACCTCTACATAGAACTTGTATGCTGTCTGTGTTGGTACTGTATTTACCTCTACACAGAACTTGTATGCTGTCTGTGTTGGTACTGTATTTACCTCTACATAGAACTTGTATGCTGTCTGTGTTGGTGCTGTATTTACCTCTACACAGAACTTGTATGCTGTCTGTGTTGGTACTGTATTTACCTCTACATAGAACTTGTATGCTGTCTGTGTTGGTACTGTATTTACCTCTACATAGAACTTGTATGCTGTCTGTGTTGGTACTGTATTTACCTCTACATAGAACTTGTATGCTGTCTGTGTTGGTACTGTATTTACCTCTACAAAGAACTTGTATGCTGTCTGTGTTGGTACTGTATTTACCTCTACACAGAACTTGTATGCTGTCTGTGTTGGTGCTGTATTTACCTCTACACAGAACTTGTATGCTGTCTGTGTTGGTACTGTATTTACCTCTATATCTAACTTGTATGCTGTCTGTGTTGGTACTGTATTTACCTCTACAAAGAACTTGTATGCTGTCTGTGTTGGTACTGTATTTACCTCTACACAGAACTTGTATGCTGTCTGTGTTGGTACTGTATTTACCTCTACACAGAACTTGTATGCTGTCTGTGTTGGCACTGTATTTACCTCTACACAGAACCTGTATGCTGTCTGTGTTGGTACTGTATTTACCTCTACACAGAACTTGTATGCTGTCTGTGTTGGTACTGTATTTACCTCTACAAAGAACTTGTATGCTGTCTGTGTTGGTACTGTATTTACCTCTACATAGAACTTGTATGCTGTCTGTGTTGGTACTGTATTTACCTCCATGTAGAACTTGTATGCTGTCTATGTTGGTACTGTATTTACCTCTACATAGAACTTGTATGCTGTCTGTGTTGGTACTGTATTTACCTCCATGTAGAACTTGTATGCTGTCTATGTTGGTGCTGTATTTACCTCTACATAGAACTACATATCATGCTGGAAACACAGAAGAGATCTGCTTTCTCATAATGTGATCACATATGGATAATGAAACACCAACCCCTTCTTTAACAAGTGTGGATATAAAAAAATCTTTTTATGAACACAGCCTGTGGTCCATGCATTGACAGCTTATGTAAAATTCCATAGACCTATCTTGGTTAAATATTTGCAAGACAAAAAAAATATAACAAAAGGTATGTCAAAATATTGGTCTAAAGCTACAGGTGTACCTTGTTTGTAAATAACATATGGTATATCATATTCTTGGTAAATAATGAAATCCAGTGAAAACCTTCTTTCTCTCACGTACTACATTCAGAAAGCTCAAGCCACCCAACTAGTTCTTGTCATTCCATTAAGTTGTAAATTCACACCATTATTATTTTAAAGAATTCTTTTCATGGAATTTATGTACGGATCAACAAAACTTGTAACAAGCATTCCAAGTGATACAGCATCTCACATGCAATGGCACTCTGATGGACTAACTGGTTAGTGCATCCACCTTGGATGCAGGAGGTTGTGGGTTCAAACCCTGGCCGAGTCATACCAAAGACTTATAAAATATTGTACCAGTAGCTGACTCTCTTGGCCCTGCGCATTAAGAGGTTAGTATTTGGACTGGTCAGCCTGGTGTCAGGATCATGTGACTGGGTAGGGCATGATGTTACATATCTGCAGCATGATGCCCTCATTTATTGACATCACTATAAACTGCCACACTGCAGACATCATAGTGATATGACTGAAAAATTGTTAAAGCTACATTAAAAATCCAAATCACACACACACAAAGGCGATATAATGATATAGCTGTCTGCTTAAACTGCAGAAACAAGAACCAAACCAATATCAATGTACAAAGTTAAGGCATATAGAAATAATGTACCATAGTTTCAGTTACTGACACTTTAAAGATGACATAAAATACAAAAATGGCTAAAACTTAATCCTGGTGAATGGATATCTGTCCAAAAGGAGATACACTGTATCCCATCAAGTGATTCCCCACCAGTAAATATTCTTTCAACCTACCTTAAATTGCCCCATTTCCTGGATAAGTAATCTTTAATTTCTTCCTCAACCCAAAAGTCTTATTTCTTAAAAGGTCACCGAGTTGATGTATCAAAATAATTAATATAACATTTCTTTTCAAAGGATGTGGGATATAGTGAGACATTATGCTGATGGGAAATTGCTGTCAATAACAAAAGCTAGTTTGGTCCATGGCTGATGCTGAATTAGGCTCCATCATTCCAGGTGGTAGTTCTTCAACTTCATACTGAGAAAACTGCTTCACAAAAGAAATCCAGCATTACAACACTGATGAAGGGCCTCTCTATCACATCTGCTACAACAGCAATTTTAATAAGAGGTTGTGTCCATGTTGTTACTGTTGTTGTAGGGTTTAACACCATTTTTCAGCACAAGGTAGGCTATAAATGGCAGCCAGTATAACTGGTGGAGGAAGAACCCTGTAAAACCCAGGGAGAAACCAACGACCCACGAGAAGCTACTGGCAGGCTTTCTAATGTACCCAAGTTAGCCAAGCTTGAGACTTGAACCCACACAGACAGAGGTGAGATGGCAGTGATCCGAAACGGTGAGCACTTTAGACTACTCAGCTACTCAGAGCCCAGTAACATGTCCATGCTTAAGGATATAACTACTTCATGTCGTATTAAAGGCTTTTACAGAGCTGAAGGAGTCAGACTTTTCTGTAGGAAGCTTACGTTCCTGAATGAAATGAGCTGCTTGACAAACCATCATGTCTACATATTTCTTCATGTTGTCGTGTACGCCATTGACAACAATGAAACTTAAATTGCATGTCTTGCAAAACGCTATATATAAATCAGGCATGGACACTTCAGGAAAAAGAACCTTGGAAAAAAGATTTTTTTTAACTTTCCAATTTCATCCAAATCTTCCTTTCTTTTAGACAGTGTAGAATAAGTCAATGAAAAAAAGGATTTAACTCTGCAACAACTTGAATGTGATTTTAAATAACGTCTGTGCTCTTCCAGTCACTCTCTGGGGAGTTTCAAATTGTTTTTGCTTTAAACAAAACAAAATTCAAACAAATAAAAAATGCAGAATCTGGGAGTCTCCCACAACAACAAAAAACAGGTGGGCTGGAAGGTCTGGTGTACCTTAACATTTTTTTTTTTCAACAGTTGATGAACTTTCACCATTTGTGGAAAGAATGGACAAATTCAAATTTGATGACATCAAAAACTTAGCAGGTTTCTAAAATGCATACAGGGTGCATTTCTTTTTTAAAAGCAGCATTTAAACCAGTGGCAACTAGTCCAACAGCTCAGTGTTTGTTCCAATACTGTCAAAGTGTAGTAAAGACGTTGGAGACATTCATATTTGCAGTTTGAGGATTTACGAAGCAATGAAGATATTGATTATGAAATCGAGAATTCAGAAGAACTTGTTAATTCATTAATTCTATGATATATTATTTTATGATGGAATATAAAAAGGAGAAAACTACAACACTTTTTTTCCTATTCAACTATATTTCTGGTTAATGTCACTCTAACGTTATTATGAACAAATAAGCCCATATTCTGGTATTTATGTAGGCCACTGAAATTTAGTCTGGGCCAGTGCATTTTGTAAGTTCACTGGCCCTGTGGGCCAGTGTCTTTAAAACTTACTTGTGAAGACTGCAGCCTTTACATAGATATTATGATACATTTATCTTGATTGGGGAGGGGGGAGACAGACAGAGATCAAGGAGCAGAAGAAAACAAAATATGAAATAGACCTAAATATTGAAATACATGTATAAGTTTAAGAGCATATTTCCTATATGTATTAGAAAGAGAAAATAGTTCAAAAAGTGATATGTGTATCACCATTGTAGCAATATCATTTTACTCCCTGTGGTACATTTCATGTATCTCATTATGAAATGTGGTCCATTACAATATATATCATTACAAAATGTGGTATACTTCAATACATCTCATTATGAAATGTGGTACATTTCAATATATCTCATTATGAAATGTACAATAATAGTATTAAATGCATCTGTACAGTAACTTTCAATTCACTATGAAAAATCAAGTACCTGCATCAGATACATTGACCCAACTTGGAAAGGAAAAACCCAGCACTTAAATTAGAAAAACATGTGAAATAACGAAATCTTTATTTCTTTAACTGTAATAGGCATAAAATAACCATTACTGTGCTGATATGCCATTAAACATATATGTACAATGAAATAATTGAAATAATATAAATATGGCAGGTATCCTACTCCCTTAGCAAGTACAAGTCATTAATGGTCATGTAATCCCCCTCACTAATATCAGACATTTTTTTCAATCTATGTTATCCAAAGTTTACTTCTTGCCTCATTGAAGATTATCAGGAATTTGCTGGATTAAATATTACTGATCTCTATTGATTTAGAAATGGACACAAACTGACATGATGTCACACCCACCTTTCTTAGAAATGCCCCATCCTGACGACACACAACTTTTCCAAGAATGAAAACAATCCTTCTATTTTCTCCACACATCAATTTCTGTTATTTCCCCTGTCATATTAGGTGTTACTCTTTTCATCTTTATTATGCTTCTAATGTGTCTATCGCCAGTGAGGGACAAAGTCCATTGCCATATCACGCTGAAGTATCACAATATATCGATATTACTGATACTATCTATATGCATACACTGTGATAATGCACAAAGTGTATCCTGAGTATTATATTCAAAAACACAAACAATTACGACAAAAACAAATGAATGTCATAAAAATATGATAATTGCTTATAAGTTGGACCCAACTGAAAAAAAGAGATCATAGCTGTCATCACATAATAAGCCAGTATATCGGGGTCTATTTAACTGCATTGTACTAGATCAACCAGTGCATTTTGCAGTGGCTGTTATCGGTCTATGCAGATTGCAGTGGGATCCAAATTGCACAGGAGTATATACGTTATTTCATGCATAAAGAAAATGTATAAACCAACCAACACAATCACAGAAAGTCAGTGTTCCACTGTATGCAGTTTATCAACCTCTTATAACCTAGGAAAATACATGCACATAAAACTTGTGATGCATTTACATTGAGCCATGTGCCATGCATTATCTGTGCATTTTGAGGAAAGTAGCACTTTACAATTTGTGTTCTTCTTCTCTAGGTCCCATCTACTCAGCTCCAAGTCTAATATTTTTCTTTTGTGAATCATTCTCAAATAAGTAAATTTTCTTGACCACAAAATCTGACACAGGGAATAATTCATAAATTATATTATTAAAAGCATGCATTACTATTTTTGGTAGAAAACATAAATGAGAAGGATTCTGAAATATGTTAAATCTTAACAATATTACAGTTACTAGCTATGGTTTACAAAGAACATGGATTTGTATCTAATATGTGCCTAAGTAGGCATAAATATCAGCCAAACTATTAAAGCATTGTAAGATAATAAGGTGTCAACAACTTCACTAGCTAAACTTCAGATTTGTTAACCCTATCTACACCTTGGTGGATAAAGCAGATATTTCTGTGCTTAGCGTCTGTGAATTTCATAGGATACTAATCAAGATTAAATTGTTCAAATTTGAATGCTGTTCCTACATGTTTGAGACAAGTGGAGCACAACTTGAATGGACACATAAATAAGTAATTTTCCAATGAAAATCCATGTTTGTACAAATTCCTTTCACTCAAATACATCAGGAATGGCTTCTCTTTGGTACACAGTCATACTTTTCAATGGGACGTCATTATATCATGCTACGATGTCTGCAATGTGGCAGTTTATAGTGATGTCTAGCACTGGGGCATCATGCTGCATACATGAAACATGATATCCCACCCGTCACATTATCCTGACACCAGGCAAACCAGTCCTAACACTAACCTTTTAATGCTGAGCGCCAAGCGAGGCAGGTGTTAGTACCATTTTTATAAGTCTTTGGTATGACTGCCAGGGTTTGAACCTGCCACCTCCAGCATTCAAATAATTATTTAGTCAAGTTTTTGTAAATATTATCTTCATCTATTTCTTTCTTGCAAATGGGTACAAGGACTTATAAAATATCACTTCAATCAATTAGTCTCACCTAGAGTACAGAGTTCTATAACCATGAACTTAACTTTCTGCTACAATGCAATTATTTTGCAAACAGATACTTTACCAAACTATCCCAATCCATTTCCGTATGGAATTTTTTTATGGAATTTGAAATGTTACCAAATTAAAAGATAATGAAAAGATTTTTTAAAACTAGTTTAAGGTATCAAAAACAATCAGGCAACAACAGTAATTCAGCGGTCAAATTTTCATGAGGCGTTTGTTGTTGCATCTGAAATTTTAATTATTCCCTAGGCAATGACTTTCCCTTATTTCATAAGACTGAATAATCAAAACAAGACACCTGAGCTAAAACTTCAAAAGAATAGTGTCACATTTCTTACACAGATTGTGCTCTGTTATTCAAGCCATGGATGCTGCACAAATACCAACGTAAACACGTATCTCAAATGAAAATCTATAGTGAATATGAATTAATTATGAACAGGAAGTATTGTTTATAGGAGCAAGAAAAATACATGCGAAGCTCTACAGAAATTATGTCCATATGCTGCTGTATTCAGTCAAATAAACTATATTTTCTTTTATATACATGCATAAATGAGCAATTATATTATTTTTCTACCCAAAATTCACCTATGGTCAGAATCTGATTCTGTGTTCGGATTTTATACTTTTTGGTCTCAGATCTAAGGCAAACCGGTACGAACTGCAAACAGACAGATGAATTTTTGCAAAAAGTAGGATAAGATGGGCATTTGGAATAAGAGTGGTCTTGATACAAAAATAATGGCTCCGTTTAGGGAAAAATATAAATTTTTTCACCCTTTTGCTCATGCGAGAGCCAAATAGCCAAAGAAAAACAATGTTTTTAACACAACTAGGCAGTATGTTATTGAAAGATCACCTGCAATTTAGTGTTTTTGGATGTATTCAGAAATAGCTTTCAAAATGTGCTTCCTACTTGAATTTTAGGCGAAAACAACAAAAACCTCCAGGGGCTAATATGTTAAGCCCCAAAACAATATCAACTTCAACAAGTTTTGGATGTCAGATAATGTTTTCTTGTCTGTCCAGAGATCTGCAAATGAAATAGGGTTGTCATTAATTAAATAACAAAACTGGCATTAGACTTTGAATTGAGCCTTGTGGGACTCCATACCTGATTACTTCCAATTCTGACAGAACACTGTAAGGTAAAAATGTTGAGTTCTCTCAATTAAGGATTAAGTAAACAATTCATCTGTAATTTTATCTGACTGGCAGAAGTTTAGTACTGATTGATGGTGTATAAAAGAAAATGAAAGTATGAAAAATTTAAGATAATACAGTTAGAAAACAGCGTTTGTAAGATAAACCTTGTCAAAACAAATATTTCATATGATCCCAATATTATTCATCGCTGTGAAAGACCAGTGTACATTCAACCAAATATTATTCATCACTGTGAAAGACCACTGTATATTCAACCCAATATTATCCATCAATGAATACCACTGTACATCCAACCCAATTATTATTCATCACTGAACCCACTGTACATTCAACCCAAAACTGTTCATCAATGAACCACCACTGCACATTCAACCCAATATTATTCATTACTGTTTAAGGCAACTTTAAATTAAACCCAATATTTATAGGTTACTGCATTTGTATGGGAAAATATGAATGAGTTTTTGGATGGAATACTGCACGAACTTGTGAGTGCAGTATATCCTTCCGACAAAACGAGTTCATATTTTCCCATACAAATGCAGTAACCTTTTTATTATATGCTCATTTTTTTATTCTACCTAAGGTTTAATTATATAAACAAAATACACTACAAGAAACATTGTAAATGAATGAATGCCGTATTCCAAACTAAATACACAAGCGCAGATTTGTCATTACACAATGACATCATTATTAATGCGCACATAACTCCGCCCAGATAAATTTCAACTTAGTCGCGCGCTCGACATAACTTTCGAAAGAAAATGGCATGTCTAGTTAAAATTGAAATCTGCAGTCATATTGTGAATGAATGCACACTGCAACAACTTTTCCATTTGATCTGGAATTAATATATTTTGGTATTTTGTTTCAATTCGACGAAAGTTGGTGATTTTGGACTGGATTCATCCGTGCAAATTATACATGAAATACGTCGGATTGAAATGGCGCAGGAAAAGCGTGTTTACATCTGCAAATTGTTTCTGTTTCTGTCACTGAATGTTTGAAATCATTACGTGGGAAAAATATGAAGTCTTTCCATTGCAATTATCAAAAGGACACTATGGACTTTGATGCTTATTTCATTTTAAGTGCAGTAAGGAGGATGCAATTGCACTTATCATCGAAATTACAGCACAATTTCGAAATGTGTAATCCAGATTGAAAACCTATGACATGGCTCGTGTAATTCAGATTTGCAGAATTAAGAAAAAACATTTTGCGGAAATTCAGGATGTAAAACTGTAAGTATATTTTATTTTGCCATTCTTATCACCAGATAAAGAAGAAAGTATATGACTTGTCACTTGTATGTTATTTGTAAGGACCTAATCTTCTGTCTTTTATATAATGTAGCTAGCCTAAATCCGTAACATTGTATCAACGCGGAATGTGCCAAAATAGCTTGGCTTTATTGCAGTCCATAAAACATGTTTTAGTGCATTCAGAAACAAATTTAAACAACCACAACGTAAAGAGCCTCTTATGCGAGTGTATATGATTTGTTTACAAATCAAAAGTGCGTCTGCATCATTGTTTGTTTACAAGAGAAAGTAGTTCCTTTATTCACGTGAATGCTATATGTGTATTGTCACGCGCGTCCAGTATCGGGGAATACTGAATGATTCTGACAATGTAAAGTTAACGGGGAAAAAATGAGCACATAATAATATTCATTACTCTGAAAGAAAACCGTACATTCAACTTAATATTATTCATTGCTGTGAAAGACCACTGTATATTCAAGCCATTATTCACCACTGATACAGCTCTCCCAATTATAACACACCTCATTATACACCTCTCCCTTGATAACTCGCGCACAACGGGGTCCATAAACATAGACCGCACTATAAACAAGGCGCGAATTATCAAAGGACCTCCGAAAATTGGGAAAAAATCGATTTGACATCGAGTAAACCATAAAAGGTGGGGGGGTCCGGCGTTAGGGAATTGGGCTGTTTAATGACTGAATGACTGAATCCTCATTTTACAATCATGTCAATAATAATTTGTAATAATGCGCTTTTTCTAATGAAGTTGTTCGTTATTCTGTTAAAATAACATTTTTTTCTCAAAATATCCAACATATGAAAGATCATTCCAACTGGTTTAAACAACCATCACGTGTACACGAAAAATCTGTGTATTACATCACTGCTTTTTGTTTTCTTGATGAGTCTGGTTCCCATAGTGGTGTTTATAGTATCTTGCCGAATTGGTAGTCCATAATTTGGGAACTAGACTAACTGTTGATACACCATCAAACAAGATTCCTTGTTTTCAAAAACATGCGACATTTTTTCGTGATACGTCTACGTCAAAACTAAATTTTTTATTGTTCAGTTAGTATAATGTTAATGTCGTGATTTCAGTGGAAGTAATAATGAAATTTTTTATCATCCCTGAGGATATCTCTAAATGCCATTTCAATAATTCTCTGAACCTCGCTTGCCCACAATGGTCCGTATCGGTGAAATCTAGCTCGATATTTTACGAAGTATTCATTTCGCTTGGCTGCCTTGTTATCTTTGATCACACTTATGAAAGAGTCGGTTAATTTAAGGTAGTTTCTGTTACATACACAATAACATTTATTACAGTGTTCGATTGATCAAATGAAATGTGTTCATCGGACATACGACTGAGGCCGCTAGATTTTAAGTTAGTCCAATTTTTGTGCCTTTTAACTTTTCTTTTATTCCACCTCCTTTTTTTAATTCAAAAGACATAATTAACATGATAATACAAAGGAGGCCAGCTTTTAATTCAGTGCAACAACACAACAAATACTTTCGCAATTCAGTTATCAAAACACGGTCGGTAGTTACAATCTGCAGAGAAATGATCGCAGACAAAGTTGTTATGGTAGATTGACGCATTTTATGTTTAATTACAAGAGGACACATTGTATTTATGACAATTACACTTAAAATGAAGTAAAAGATGGAACTAGAACACAAATTTCAATTGATTAAAAAATTATTCAATTTGTATTTATTTATTAAAGTACTGCCTCCACTCGGCATAAGTGACATTTTCATTGATCGAAATTTCCTTACATATCGTTAATTGCGGGGTACTAGGAATGTCGTTTGGATAGAAAATGTAAAAAATTGTATGGGCTATATTTAAATTTGATATTTCATAATGTTGATTAAAATTTCCAGGTCCTATCTACCGTTTTCAATGATAAAACGAGCGATACATCAAAGTTTCTGTTACCAATTTTGATCGCGATTTTCTTCAAGTTCAACAAATAGGGATAAATATTTGGGTTTTTTGGGGGTTTAAAAAATGGGATCCAAGCCTGACACTGCATTATAAGTGGGTTCGCGAGTTATCAGGGCACGAGTTATCAATGGAGTGGTGTAATGTGATTCTAGATATTTGCTATACTACTATGGACTCAAGGACCAAGATCATGCCATATGTATAACAATAACAGTCAAAAGGAAATGGTGAAACTTAGTCTTGTACCTTCATTTCATTTTCAAACATCACTATTCAAACATTTTTGAAAGTGTCTGCTATAACAAGGTTCTGTATATTATGATATTCTAAATATATCAGTTTCTTGTAAATCAATCTCCAGGGTAAATCTTGGTTTGGTATATGACATGCTCAGCATTGCTGGCCCCTGATATAACAATGGAAAACTTTATTTTATCACATAGTCTGAACACTTTACATATAATGTGTGCAGTTTAATATATTTGACACATTAACATATCACTTTATGTTATGATTGGTCCAAACAAGCCCATAAAATTCTTGCACAATATTCTATTTAATGAGTGGCCATGATTGTGGGAACATTTTCTTTACTCCACCCCATGGAACCAGAACATGACCCTAAGTGGTAGCTGTCAGATCTTTACATAGGACGGCGGAGACCCTAAGTGGTAGCTGTCAGATCTTTACATATGACAGTGGAGATCTGATTTTAATAAGACAGACCAGAACTTTTTTTTCCCAAACCAATGATTTACTTTTTTACAAATCTGAGCATCAATATTTTTAAAGCTATTTGGGGGCTCCAACAAAAAATGGCCAGACCCTAAATTACAGTGCACAACTAATGTATATTAATGATGTTATTATTATCAAAATAATATAAGATGAATTCATAAAGCCAATTAACCAAGCATTCAATTATGAGTTTCCATATTCAATTAAAAACAATTAGTTTAATTTTTGGAAATTCAAACTTTTAATTTGAATGTTTTTATTGTGTCACCAAATTTAATGCTTATGATATGAACTCCTGATAGGGACTATCTGAAGACAGGTAGTTCCCAATCGCCAGTACTAACCAACTGTAATTTTCTTGAGGTAATGTTACCAGATGATGAAGACAATTCACAAATCTGCTGTTTTAAACAAACAGTAAGCAGCTGAGCATGTGAAAATAAAGTACAATTATAAGGCCATGATTTTTAAAAAAACTTTTTTAACTTTTGCTATTATTCTTAACTAGTTATTATACTACTATGCAACAAGTTAAAATGGCCTCAATTTGTTATCTTACAACTATGCAACAAGTTAAGATGGCCTCAATTTGTTATCTTACAACTATACATCAAGTTAAAATTGCCTCAAGGTGTTAATGATAACTATACATCAAGGTAAAATAGCCTCAAGGTGTTATCTTACAACTATGCATCAAGTTAAAAGGCCTCAATTTGTTATCTTACAACTATGCAACAAGTTAAAATGGCCTCAATGTGTTATCTTACAACTATGCGACAAGTTCAAGAGACCTCAATGTGTTATCTTACAACTATGCATCAAGTTAAAATAGCCTCAAAGTGTTATCTTACAACTATGCATCAAGTTAAAATGGCCTCAATGTGTTATCTTACAACTATGCAACAAGTTAAAATGGCATCAATGTCTTATCTTACAACTATACATCAAGTTAAAATAGCCTCAAAGTGTTAACTTACAACTATGCATCAAGTTAAAATGGCCTCAATGTGTTATCTTAAAACTGTGCATCAAGTTAAAATGGCCTCAATGTATTATCTTACAACTATACATCAAGTTAAAATATCCTCAAAGTGTTAACTTACAACATGCATCAAGTTAAAATGGCCTCAATGTGTTATCTTACAACTATACATCAAGTTAAAATAGCCTCAAAGTGTTAACTTACAACTATGCATCAAGTTAGAATGGCCTCAATGTGCTATCTTACAATGATACATCAAATTAAAATTGCCTCAAGGTGTTACTCACTACTGTACATCAAGCTAAAATAGTTTTAAGGTGTTAAATGACTATTGTACATCAAGTTAAAAAGCCTTAAATTATTAACTGACTAATATGCATCAAGTTAA
This sequence comes from Sinohyriopsis cumingii, assembly GCA_028554795.2. Taxonomy (NCBI): domain Eukaryota; kingdom Metazoa; phylum Mollusca; class Bivalvia; order Unionida; family Unionidae; genus Sinohyriopsis; species Sinohyriopsis cumingii. The sequence goes on along the minus strand of CM068832.1, from coordinate 9,354,563 downwards.
AATCGAATTTTCCCTTACTCAGAGCATAAATATCACAGATATCTTAAGATTTTTTAATTTTTGGCAATATCAGACTGCCCTCATCAGCGACAGTCTTGATCACATTACCTACAATGGTTACATGATATAAAGAGACTGGTGGAGATGGGTGGTAATTCCAGCCCCTCATCCCTGTTTAGTGTTGGCCTCCAATGTCTTATCCATTGTTTTCACCTGACGTTTCAAAACGTGTGCACTTCCATATCTGCCATATTGATTCCCTAGCCACACAAAGTGACACATCACAACATTGTATTTCCCACATACTTATGAAGACACATATCATTTTGTGTGTAAGGATATCCTAATATACCACAATCTGTTGTGTATGTCAACCGCACTAGACCGAATTCATGACTTTGCCCCTATTTTCTTTAATTAAAAACCGATATTTCAATCATGTTTGTTATTCTTTCATAAACAAATAGATCCATCAATAAACAGACACATACATAAATGGATAAACAAACAAGTGCAACATGTAATTATTTTCAATTTTCATGGCCTGAAATCAATCATCTGCTTAATGTTCAAGTTAAAAAGTAAAGTATAATATATAATTTCATATTTCAGTAAGCATTTCAAGAATACTCTATTTTGACATTCAACACAAAATCATGTTCCGTTAGGCATGTTTCATTTTAATACACTGAAGGTGAGACATCCTTGGTCAGTTCCCACTTTTATTCAATATCATCCTCCATCCATTATCTCCACCACCAATACAATATTTGACCATGTCAATTAAAACTGATTTGTCAACTGTCTTTGGCACAAATGCTTGCTTTCGTGAAACTTATTTGTACATAAAAGTTCTGGCATAATACACGTGCAATTAAGTTTTAATTCTGTTATCTGATAGTGTATCCCAAAGATAGTTGTCCTGAAATGCTTGTTCAAGATGACAATCTTGGGGACACAATACAAAATAATTTAAACAACAAAATCAAATCACAATACTGTCTGTCAGCAATAACTTCATTGCTATTTGATAGTAATATGAGTGATTACGGTTCAACTTCAATATTCCATCTTTTGATATAAGCCAGAGAATTTCCGACTTCATTGCCTTTCATGCTAAGGGATCTCTTAATTGCAAGTATAATCTATGTATTATTTCTATGAAGTAAATAGTCTTATCGACAAATAAATCCGATTTTTATCGTGAATATATGTGATGACTGATGATGACAAGTTTGACAGGGACTCAAAATGGGGGCACAAGGTGCAAGCATGTTGCATTTTAACATTTGTGAAAACAACCCATTTCACTTGCCTCCTTCACCTTCCTTTTCCATGTTTTGTCCTCACATCTTATGACCTTGGTGTGATTGAAAAAGATAGAATTTCCCACGCTGCTACAATGTGCACGTGTTACACAATTTTCAATAAACTACCAAGAATGAAAATAAGCTCCCCGCCTTAGCAAGTTCAGTACAATGTATAGTAATATAAATCATAAGATAATTGTAATTACTATTTATTTTAATGTCTTTAGTGTATAACAGCACACAACAGAATCTTTCAAAATTGCAAGAAGAATTCACAAAGCTATAAGTTGGCAGACCATGTGTACATACAACAACCAGAAAACAACAAAATTAAACTCCACAACTTGTGAGGCCAGGTTAGATTGAGTAACTATCATGGAATTATTACTTCTAATCAGATAATTGACCTCTCCTTTATTTAAAAAAAGGAAGACATAAACTGTTTCTTGCAATGCCAGCTCTTGCAGAAAGATAATCCAAAATATTGATTTGGTATTGAAGTGATTATATAACCGACACCCTGTCAGTGCCAAAGTGGCCATGAATGGAGGTCACGCTCTTACTGAATATTACATTTAAGTAAACCTAGCAACATAACAAAGGATAAGAAGTCTACTAGTGTAAATCCCATGCTGACATCATCATTCACAGAGATAACAATATTTTAGGGCTTTCATTCAGAGGTAAGTAGTAATGACAAAATTTTCAAGCTGCCAGACTTATTAGACATCAGATTGCCACCATTTTCATTTAGGACCAACTAAGAATCTACTGAAAACACCATGCTAATATGACTTACCTTTCAGTGATAACATCTTTAAAATAGCCACTGTTTCAGCTATACTGGACTTTACATGAACGCCCTATTCATTTAAGACCAACTAGACATCAAAACAGCTTTTGTTGAAAACCGAATATGACCTTCCATTTAGCAGTAGTGACAGTAAGATTTTCATGAAGCATGCTGTGGTGGCAGATGTCAGAGCAGCACCATTTTCGTTTAGGACCAACCAGATATCATAAGAAATCTTTACAAAAATAACTTCATGTTGAAACAACTAGACAAGTGACGCGTGACCAAAATCAAGTATACATTTTAGAAGACTTCTGCTGACATCTTATGAATAATCAGATCAACAGAAATTGGTTAAATTTTACAGAAATTAGGGGACAAACCAACATGAAAAACTGACCACTCAGTGGACAAACATGAAAAACAGACCACTCAGTGGACAAACCAATATGAAAAACTGACCACTCAGTGAACAAACCAACATGAAAAAATGACCACTCAGTGGACAAACCAACGGACCACTGAAGGACTCTAATAGATCATATCTATACAAAATGGAAGAAAATGTGACAAAAATACATATTCCAAGGACTTATTAATCACTTCCCAATTTTGCTAACCAGAAAATCTGGCTTAAAAATAGCTATAAAATCCAAAACTCGTTAAACCATAACATACAGGTCATTTAAGCATAATGATGACTGCAAATTTCAGGAAGATATCAGTTGGAGTGTTCCCTGGAGTATGGTATCTATGTTTGGGTGATAGGATGATATATGGACCAACTTTCATACAGGTGGTTGATAGACGTATACCTTTGAAAACACAAAGGTTAAAATTGGACTTCCAACCTGATTGGTTGACTCCAGACATCCGAGATGCCATGACAACACATGATTATTTCAAACATGTTGGTCAACAAGCACATTACAAAACATGGAGAAATAAAGTAACCAAAATGACCAATAGGGCACATTACAAAATTTGGAGAAATAAAGTGTTTTTGTTGTGATTTGGATTTTTAACATAGCTTTAACAATTTTTCAGTCATATCGCTACAATATCTGAAGTTTGACAGTTTATAGTGATGTCTAGCACTGAGGTATAGGGGGCCCCGAGTGGCCGAGTGGTCTAAAGCACTCACCGTTCCGGATCACTGCCATCTCACCTCTGTCTGCGTGGGTTCGAGTCCAAGGCTTGGCTAGCGTGGGTATGTGGGAAAGCCTGCCAGTAGCTTCTCGTGGGTCGGTGGTTCTTCCCTGGGTTTTCCAGGGTTCTTCCTCCACCAGTTATACTGGCCGCCATGTATAGCTTATCTTGTGTTGAAAAATGGCGTTAAACCCTAGAACAACAACAAGCACTGAGGTATCAAGCTGCAGACATGTAGCATTATATCCCACCCAGTCACATTATCCTGACACCAGGTTGACCAGTCCTAACTGTAACCACTTAATGCTGAACACCAAGTGAGGCAGCTGTTAGTACCATTTTTGTAAGTCTCTGTTATGACTCAGCCAGAGATTGAACCCATGACCTCCCACATCCAAGGCGGACACTCTAAATCTTAAATCACATCAATTTAAGATAAATTTCAGCTAACCGCCTTTCTATCCCAAAACCAAATGAAGAACACTTTAAGAGATGTTTTCAGTATTCAGGATTACTAACTTGGAATAGAATCCCAACAGAAATTGGAGAAAGTACAAATATAAAAGCATAACTGAAATCTACTTCAATCGATGAATTATGCAACCTGTTCAATTTGACAAATACATTACAACCTTTAATATAAATTCATTAACCTTCCACTTTGTTGATCATTAGTAATTTCCCATACTCAAAGCACAATAATGTTCATAATTCAAAAGTTTCAGCAATATCACACTGCCTTCATTAGCGACTGATGTGACCTATAATGATCGCCTGATATGAGCATACTGGTGTAGATGGGTGGTAATTCAAGCAGTGATGAAGGCAGTGTTTATAATCATTTAAGCTCCGAGTATGAGAAATTACTAATGATCATGAATTATCCAGTGTGGGAAATTACTAATGATCATGAATTATCCAGAGCAAGAAGCGGCCTTTTCGGCTGTTTCCACTTTGCTGTCTCACTATATACACAATGTACCTGGTTGGAGCATGTACATTTAAATTTCTCTTTATTATGTAGCAATATCAAACTTGTGCTCAAGGACAGACTGACCACAGATGCCAGACAATGCCACAGGCTCTTCTGGTCAATAACCAACCGTGCAAAACAAATAATGGCAGAAACTTGTTTACATTTGCTGCCTGTGGATACAAGACTTTTTCACTATTTCAAACAATGCATCATAAGTAAGCAACAATTTCTTTCCTACCAAAACGTTAAAATCCCTAAAACTTGAAAAGTACTCAGATACAATTATTATGTTGAAACTTTCAAAAAACTATGGTCTAATTCTGATGCAACCTTATCATTATGGACCATCATTTAATTAGCATCTATTTTACCAGCGGAGCCATCTACTTTTATAACACAGTCAAATTTTTGCACCAACCTGGCCTAGTAATTTAAATTTAGAGACAGCTACTTAAAAAGATAATAAGACCGCATGCACAGCGACAGACAAGGCTAATATTATATGCTAAGTTCAAGATGGCTCATTAAAACAAGAGCACAAAGAGGACCGAGATCTCTCACTTGTGCTATATATTTAATCTATACTGTGCACTTAACTTTTATCCTTGATTGTAAGTAATACTTCATAGTCAGAATGTTTACATAGTATTTGAGTTCAAGGCCAGTCTTGTTTACACAGTATTTGAGTTCAAGGCCAGTCTTGTTTACAAGAAACAGAACACCCTTATCATAATGCAATGGAGCAGATGTAATACAGTATCTGGAACTTCCACAAAATATCTTTTGTTCCATTTACACAGACAATATAGCAACTTATAAATACAAATATTACCCACAACAGATGAACCTCAATTAATTTGAGAAAAAGCTTGCCAATTTCAAAATTATCAAAAGGAAGACATGCAATGGCACTACTGTGGCTATTACATTACTGTTTATTACCTCTTTCACAAGCCATGTGGTCCTGCTGATAATCAAGCAAAACTGTTCGTAATGATTATTTCAAAAACTTTGGTACAGAAAATGAACTGACACATAAATCAATGTTCTTTATGCCACAATGTAATGGCCTAAATTGCCTTTAACAACCATACTCCCAATGTCATGTTGTCATAGATATGAGAACCAGGAAGCGTCCTTTGTAAAGTCTATTCTCCAACTGAATAAGATCAAATTTGATCTCCACACCTGCTGCATCCAACGTAACTTTCAAAAATAAATAACGAATGACTGCTATTAACAATCTCATTATCGTGAAGATAAAAAGTGCCAATACTTTCTTCTTGTAAATGTGGTTTAATAAAGTTCAAATGGAGGGTAATTCGCTTCTGAAACACTATGCTTACTGTGTAAAGTCATTATGACATCTGCTCAAAATGATGTGAGCATTATATTGGAATGTCACTGATATGACATCAGCTCAAAATGATGCAAGTATTACATTGGAACATCACTGATATTACATCAACTCAAAATGATGCAAGTATTTCACTGGAACATCACTGATATGACATCAACTCAAAATGATGCAAGCATTATATTAGAACATTACTGATATGACATCAGCTCAAAATGATGCAAGTATTTCATTGGAACATCATTGATATGACATCAACTCAAATGATGCAAGCATTATATTAGTACATCACTGATATGACATCAGCTCAAAATGATGCAAGCATTATATTGGAACATCACTGATTTGACATTATTTTAACCTAGATACAGCACTGTGAACTCAGAAAGTGCAGATCTCTTTTTACATGCAAATAATGTGAAAAAATTCTTATACTGTAATCTGTAACAACCATGCCAAAGAAAATGACGACGTTAATGAAAGGTATTCAAGACATCTAGAAAGCTGTAGTAATTTATGGTCTGATGTGAACTGGCCAGAACACTTTTTTGACAAAAAAATGATGCCATCTCCATGGCTGCATCATAAAGGAAACACCAGGCTTCCCTTTTCTTTTTGTATTTGAATGTCTGACATTCAACCTATGAAACTCTGATCAATTTTTTAAATACTCTTTTGCTATTACTATACTGGCAATAAGTGATGGTGGGTTTTTTTCTCAATAATATTGTATGCAATGACCCATGACTGGGATGAATATTCAAATAAGAGTAGCACACTTACCTATACATTACTACTGATCTGCACTGCAATGACCCCTTTTTTTACATAAAATATATTTATCATGGCAAAATACTCTAACACAACAAATGATCACATGATCATCGTTAAAAATGACATGTCTTGCTTGTAGTCCTATTGTTCACCTGTATATTACTGTTTCCCAGTTTAACACAAAGGCATATCTTTCAAAAAAGACATTTTCCCATAAATTTTATTCATTAAAGGTCTGCATCTGTGCTACATGGAATCAGTTACCACATTACTGTTACATATTCTTTAGTGTGTTGGATATTTTTTAACAGAAGAAAAATTCGTACCGAATGTAAGATATATTTGTCTCTGCAACAAAGTGCTACATATAACAAAGAATGTTGAACTGACAATCAAAGATTTCTTAACAATGTGACTTTGACACCACACCCAAAAGGTCATGAATGTGTGTCATGGAATAAATTGCTTTTGCTTCATAACAACCCATCCCAATTAAAAAGAAACTCTGTCAAGCAACAAAGAAACGATAAGCAAATCAACAAAAAAAAAATAACTAAAACCACAATACAGATTTTCTATGAATGTAAAAGCACTCATCTTGCATCCCACTGTTGCCACCACAATGACATCTGCCTAACAGATGCATGCAAGAGAATCCAGGTCAACAGGATGCTTTCTGTAGAAATTTCTTCCAATACTGTAGACTACAGTGTTGCACACAGGACCCCAATGGCTGGGGACACAGAGTCCCCCATGTACCAAATTTTGGGAGACAAAAATATTTTACAGGACAAGGAAAATAATTTAAAAAAGTGCACTAATAGTACTATAAAAATATAGTCTTATTTACATTGACAGTTTCATCACCTTAACTTTGTTGTCTGCACTGTACAATCATGACACTTTCATTACTGCAATAAAAATTCTATCACATCGTCAAGTAACTGATGAAAACGTTAACATGTTTCAATATCTGATAAACCTGAAATGAGCTGTACCATGGAATTGTCCTTTCCAGATGCTCTCATTCAGCATGTATTATAAATGTCATTGTTTTCTGATAGGCTTTTCATTCAGAATTAACAAATTATTAATTAAATGACAAATTGTGTATCTACTCAATCTTCCCTGCCAAATGAGCTACTTTAACATTCAAAACAGGTTCCTCAAAAGCCTATCAAATTCTTATCAACACTGCAATTGGGCTGAATACAACAAACTTTGTATGTCTTCACACCCAAAGACATTGTTTAAAGTCTATCATCTAACAGCTTTTATCACCTTTCATGACTGGTCACAAGTAACAACAATATAAACAAAGATGGACATAGACGGACATCCACTAATGAAAAGTTGTAGCATATTTTACAATTTTTTAAATAAAAAAGTACATGGGGGGAGGGGAAAGCAGGGCCAAGATTTGGTGGGATATGGAAGGAATATTTGCAGGACTGCAATTTTACGCTTGACATGCAACACTATATGGCTGCCTGAAAACAATATTTTAAAGGTCTATCTTTTTTATGCATCTTCATCGATAACTGATAGCATATCAACATAGTGATTCTATTGTTGGCATTGGCAACATCCTCCCGTGCATGGGTCGGATAAGTAAGTTATAAACACAGTATGATGTAAATTAATGCATAAAACCAGGTTACGGGTCAGATCTGATGTGCAGGCAAGATTTTGCCCACCCCTATTCTAATGTATTCAAGGCCCATATTCCATCAAAGTTGGACAAATTCCAGCATTAATGCTCACTTTCATGACTGTGGTATATATACCCTGCAATGGTCAAAACATAAGGATCCATGGATATATCAGGGGATATAGCAGTCTCAAAATAAAAAACCAGGTATTTAAAGGTTAATATGTGTCAATTGTCATGTAATACGTATAATTCATGACACACAATCAATTCGCTTTACTATGACTTAAGGTCAAATTTTTTTTATTCCTAACCGTAACCATAACCGTAACATATACAATTTAACTATCAGACACATTTAAACATTCCCATTTCATTGCATGCCAAGAAATATCCATGTGACAAATTTATCTTCAAAGAGTGTGAACTATAGTTTCTAGAGCTGAAACAAATACTAAATATCCCGAATGTTGCTTTGCCTAAAATATTTTGAGATCCAAACAAACATACATTATCTTTTCATATCTGAAAAGCAGCAATTGCAATATTGTGTGACAAATAATTGTAATAAAAATGGGGGGGGGGGGGGGGGGCAATTCTGGGCGTATGGAAATTGAAGTTAGTACTAATGAAATTTGAATCAGGGCTTGTGAAATTTTAAGTCACCAGCCCTGTGCCTGTGTCTAAAAATATTTCTTTTTGAGCACTGTAAGATATTCACTGATGTTAATGTTTATATTTTATTCTATTCTGTCTTCTCATTTTTGGTGTACCTTGATATTTAATGACAACTTCCCACAACCTGCACTGTAATCACCATGAATTTGCATCATAAACTAATTAAATGACAAATTAGGAACCTTTTGAATTTTATTTTGCATTCTGAATAATATTCAAATGAATGGAGATGCTGTATTCCCCATTTTATCTTCCAAACTTGATCGCTCACCTTTTCAGTCAAGAACTGATTAGGTTCTTCCATACCCATCTCCACAATGACTGACAGCAATAGATGAATACAGTTGTGAAAAAAAGTCTTCTTAAAATCACAGTAATCTAGACTTTTTCAGCTTTTGATCCTAAAACTGGCAGAGCTCTTTCTTAGTCCAGGTGCAAGCCACACATAATGTTTGGTATTGTGGACAACCAGAGTTACTGTGCAGAAATGAGATCAGTAAAAGAGAGATGGACAGACAGACATCATAACAAAATACACTCTGCCTTGATAGCAGGCATATAAACATTGTTGGAAACGAAAGAAATTGACCCCAACCAGCAATTTTTTAAATCCTGACCAAATCAGGTTTGTGACAGCCATGGCATGTGTCAAATTGTCTCTTCATGATATAATCCTTCAAGTGCCATTATGGCAAATGCCAAACGTCATGATATAATCCATCAAGTGCCATTACGGTAAATGCCAAACTTCATGATATAATCCTTCAAGTGCCATTACGGTAAATGCCAAATGTCATGATATAATCCATCAAGTACCATTACAGTAAATGCCAAACTTCATGATATAATCCTTCAAGTGCCATTACAGTAAATGCCAAACTTCATGATATAATCCATCAAGTGCCATTACGGTAAATGCCAAACTTCATGATATAATCCATCAAGTGCCATTACAGTAAATGCCAAACTTCATGATATAATCCATCAAGTGCCATTACAGTAAATGCCAAACTTCATGATATAATCCATCAAGTGCCTTAATGGTAAATGCCAAACTTCATGATATAATCCATCAAGTGCCATTATGGTAAATGCCAAACTTCCAAGATATAATCCTTCAGGTGCCATTACGGCAACTGTCAAACTTCATGATATAATCCTTCAAGTGCCATTATGGTAAATGCCAAACTTCATGATATAATCCATCAAGTGCCATTATGGTAAATGCCAAACTTCATGATATAATCCTTCAAGTGCCATTATGGTAAATGCCAAACTTCATGATATAATCCATCAAGTGCCATTATGGTAAATGCCAAACTTCCAAGATATAATCCTTCATGTGCCATTATGGCAAATGTCAAACTTCATGATATTATCCTTCAAATGCCATTACGGTAAATGCCAAACTTCATGATATAATCCTTCAAGTGCCATTATGGTAAATGCCAAACTTCATGATATAATCCATCAAGTGCCATTACGGTAAATGCCAAACTTCATGATATAATCCATCAAGTGCCATTACGGTAAATGCCAAACTTCATGATATAATCATTCAAGTGCCATTACGGTGATGCCAAACTTCATGATATAATCCTTCAAGTGTCATTACAGTAAATGCCAAACAACAAGAACATGACAAAGAACAGTATCAAGAGGAAATGAAATTAAGTATCCTTACCTTAAACTGCATATGCTGAGAGACAAAATTGCGGTCAGTCCAAGAAAACAATATCCACATCCATGTTTTGTAAACAAGTGTTTCTATAGCAACTGGTGCAACAACCGCAATGTCATAGGAATAATAATGGATAACCTCTTTTCAACTCAAATCATACTGAACCTGTAAAAGATATTAAAAAAGAAAAATAAATCCTTTAAAAAAACATTTGTTCAGCTCCTTAAGGTGGTGGTCAATTTACTTTCAGTCTATAATCATGTTTTGGGATGTATGCAGGAAAAGTCTGCAACATATTTCATGTATAACTGGTTCAGGAAAATGCCAATACTTTGCAAAATTAGTAAAGGTATAAGCATACTTCCAAGTGAATGTCGGTGATGCAGAAACTACCCTTTCCAATTAAATTACATATTTCCAGGAGGACTATTTAAGATAATGTCAATTCTTTTCTTAAAGCATGTGACTTTCACACACACTGAATCTCGCATCACTAGGACAATGCCGAAGTTGAAAAGACTCTGTTGCTGACTTTCTTAGATGGACCGATTTACTGATACTGTTGACAAGTTTAGTTTGATTTTAGTATTTATCTTTTTAAAAACGTGTTTGTTAACAGAATCCTTAATTAGTAACATTACATTTTAAAGAAACAGTCTTTCAAGCCACCTACGGTCTCCAAATCATGGTGTACCCTACCAAAGTATCCCATCTGGTTATCCTCAGTATTTCTGTTGCATTATTTTTGTTTCATCATGTACATGTATGTAGTAGTAGGAAACAACACCACAATGATCCTCGGGATGTTTTTAAGAAATGTACTACACAAAGATACATCTTACACAATGTACTCCTACAAAAATACATCTTACATAATGTACTCCTACAAAGATACATCTTACATAATGTACTCCTACAAAGATACATCTTACATAATGTACTGCACAAAGATACATCTTAGGTAATGTACTCTTACAAAGATACATCTTACATAATGTACTGCACAAAGATACATCTTACATAATGTACTCCTACAAAGATACATCTTACATAATGTACTCCTACAAAGATACATCTTACATAATGTACTCCTACAAAGATACATCTTAGGTAATGTACTCCTACAAAGATACATCTTACATAATGTACTCCTACAAAGATACATCTTACATAATGTACTCCTACAAAGATACATCTTACATAATGTACTCCACAAAGGTACATCTTACATGATGTACTCCACAAAGATACATCTTACATAATGTACTCCTACAAAGATACATCTTACATAATGTACTCCTACAAAGATACATCTTACATAATGTACTCCTACAAAGATACATCTTACATAATGTACTGCACAAAGATACATCTTACATAATGTACTCCTACAAAGATACATCTTACATAATGTACTCCTACAAAGATACATCTTACATAATGTACTCCTACAAAGATACATCTTAGGTAATGTACTCCTACAAAGATACATCTTACATAATGTACTCCTACAAAGATACATCTTACATAATGTACTCCTACAAAGATACATCTTACATAATGGACTCCTACAAAGATACATCTTACACAATGTACTCCTACAAAGATACATCTTACACAATGTACTCCTACAAAGATACATCTTACATAATGTACTCCTACAAAGATACATCTTACATAATGTACTCCTACAAAAATACAACTCACATAATGTACTCCTACAAAGATACATCTTACATAATGTACTCCACAAAGGTACATCTTACATGATGTACTCCACAAAGATACATCTTACATAATAAGTTGGTCACAAAAAGCAGTACAAGATGCACAGCAAATGAAATAATCACAAGCTGAGGGTAGTGTGACCTGTACTTCATCACAGCAATCTCAAGAATGTGTGTGACTTAGATTTTTAATGTAGCTTTAACAATTTTTCAGAAATATCGCTATGATGTCTGCAGTTTATAGTGATGCCTAGCATGGAAGCATCATGTTGCAGACATATAGCATTATGTCCCCCCACCCAGTCACATTATCCTGACACCAGGCCGACCAGTCCTAACAATAACCTCTTAACGCGGAGTACCAAGCGAGGCAGCTGTTAGCACCATTTTTGTAAGTCTTTGCTATGACTCGGTCTGGGTTCCAATCCATGATCTACCGCATCCTAGGCGGATGCACTAACCACTAGGCCACCAGAGTGGTGCAGCCTCAAGAAACATATATCACAAATAATTTTTAATGAATAATAATGAAACTTGATTGTCATTAAGCTTAAGGGGAGAAAAAATTAAAACTATTGAAAGTTTGGATAAACGCAAGAGCCTCATCAACAAGACCACTTAACAACTGATTCCACCATTCAATTATGAAAATTTTATTTCATTAAACACATCTTCTCCTTACTGAAAATACAAACTGTAGTTTCTACCAGATTTTCACACACCCTCTGGCATTTGTATAAGTGGGTGATTTTTTTTATGGGAAGCAATTTTACATAAGAACAGTACTATTTTACAGATCCCTCAAGAAATGTAAAAACTTCTAATGAATAATGATAAAACTCGGTTGTTTATCTTCAAAATCGTTACAGTGACAGCAATCAGACTTTGACAATGGCACTGCAGTGTAACCTCATGTAACAGCTGGCACATTACCAATAAATACCAAATCCTGCATGACCACCATTGTACAGCTTCACCATGTGCAGTTGGTAAAATGCTTTTAGCAATTAAATAATCAATTAAATCATCTCAGTGCTATGAAAGTGCTATGTACTGCGCATAATACACCTGCCCAATGTTTAATAGTCTACTATTTAGACATTAGGCAAAGAGAAAGAAAGAAAAAAGTTTCCACTCAACCAGCCATCCCTGTTTCGCACTGCCAAATAAAGCTATCAGAATTTTAGAAGTCAACCAGGTACCCATCAATCATAAGGATCGGTTACCCAGGTATCCAATCAAAAGGTAAATTATTTTAAATGTGAACCTGAACTGCTCTGTTGCAAGTTCATATATGCCAACCCCCAAGAGAGGTATAAGTGTAATTATTACTAACATAAGTGGCAAAAAAGCTTAATCTGAGCATAAAATGAATAATCTATACATTACATGCCATAATTACAAAAAACCATTAAGTAAAACATACATTTAATTTTGCTTCTTACCAGGATCTGCAGTTAATTAAAATTCTCATCACAAATTGGTTAAATCCATGTGGATTAGTACAAGCATACAGACACAAAACAAAATAAATTATTTATACACAACATTCACTAGTCTACAGATGTTTCACTTTTGCTGAAAGATTGCAAAGTCAAATCCAGAGATTCACTATCAAATTACTCTTTCAAACTTTGAAAAGCACTATTAATTTCTCCTTTTCTTGATGTAACATTTTCTTCTGTTGAACAAATTCCCTCTTCTCTAACATTTTTCAGTCAAATACCATATACAAGTCACATTGATAAGGCCTGTTTCAGTTAAAATTATGTAATATGCCCCAAACAACCATTTTGAATTAACAAAACTCTAATCTAATGGTTCCTCAAGATTGAAGGAACAGCTAATTATTTTCTGCCAATGTAGCCTGGTAAATAAAAATGGTGAATGGAAAATGGGTTGTATTTTAATGTGGATTTTACAAGTTACCAAACATCAGACTTTACCCAGAAAATATGCTGCAAAGATCCCCTAAAGACCCTTTCTGTAGACTGTAACTTAAGGGCCACAAGAAATACCAGGAAGTGTCTATATGCAATTAATATGACCACTCAAGCATTGCAGACATACCTGTCAGCAATAATTCCTGAGTTTTATGAACTGGTAAGAACAGACCCTAAACCACCCAACACATGCCAATACAGGTTCAGGACTGATTTATTCTGATACATTTATGACACTCTCATTTATCTGACTTTACCACACTGACCCAACCTTTTGCTTTCAAATTTGAAGAGTTATTTTAAAATGATAACAAGATGGCGGGCTACCTGCTCAGTACCGGTAGGTCATTCCCTTTGTTGATGAAAATAAAATAAAGCCTCAATGAACAACCCAAGTTAAAGCCCCAAACCATTATTCCAACCAAAACCTACTATGAAAATTGCCTGATGAATTCATGTCCTACAAATTGGTAAGATTCTGAATGATTGCAATCATCTGTTATTGTTTCCATTACTGAGCAAGAAATATTAACAAAATAGTAGGTAATGAATTTAAGTTTTGTGTAATAGGTTATGTATGTTATGTTTGTGACTATATATGCATATATATATTAGCATTTATAAGTGCACGATGAAATTAAGGGTTACGGGACTGCCCATTATAACTGGGGGGAGGGGGCTAGGATTTTTCTCTGATCCAGGACATTTTGGTACCGTTTTACCTCAGCATCATTTTCTTTCTTCATCTAATATCATGGATATGTTTTTTTCCTATGAACCCAAGCAAGAATATTATATTCAAGCTATTTGGGGTTCGGAAATTGTTGTCTGAAAAATTTTAGCCCACGCCCAAAATTTATATTTGCTCCATAACAGTACAGTGTTCAGATCAGCTTACTTTGGGAATACTCTGGTAATATGCATCACTGGACAATCACCTTTGAAATCATAGATGTCTTGCACAAAATGGATACAGATCAAATGTAACAACCAAGCAGTTCAAATTTTCATTAGAATATTGCAAATCAACCTAACAATAGGACCAAAACATTCCATAACCCTTGCAAATTTTGGTAAATGTTATCTCCACCAAAATTTTTTGAAGAAAGGTTATCACCAAACGAGTCAAAAAGCTCTCAAAGTATGCAGGCAGTAAAAGGTATTATCAACCACATTATGGTCAGCACCATGCTTCATTAGATTTGTATTATTAATGCAATACAGACATAAAAAGTAATTGTTACATTTGGGTTCAAAGGACATACAAACACCAAGTAAGGGTCCTACAAATTTATGTAAAATAAAGTTAAAATCTTCACAAAAACCAAAAAGCAGCATTGCTTACAGTACCAACCCCAGCTACGTAACTGCCTGCTCTACCACTCTGCTCTTGTTTTAGTAAGGGTTATAGATAAGGGTTTTTAATTAATTTAACATTTGTGCCTTAGCCAAGGGCATGAACTGGTCCAGGCTCAGTTAGCCATGGGAAGATAAACAACAGAATGGAACCTGTTGTCAGTCTTTGGTATCGAATATCCATAATGCTGGGATTAATGTTCAGGCCAACTGTCACTACTAACAGCTAGAAACTGATACAGGCACTGAGAGTGAAATGATGCTGATAACAGTAATGCTCTGGTTGATGCGGGTCTATATTTTTAACACCATTCACCATTGGCAGTGAGTCATTCTATGTATCGTTTGACAGTGTTGACAGCATAACAAGGAAGCTCATATTGCTTCACAGCATGTAGCCCATGGCAAAACTACCACCACAAAGAGTCTTTTGATGGGACTAAGGCCCCACTCACTGTCCTGGAACTTATCCAAGCCATGGCAACCAAGAACATATTTTTAAGGTGAACAGGCATGATAAAACTGTGATTACCAGTACTGGTATTCATCATGGTGGTGTCAACTGAGGAACAAGATAAACAGGTGACAATACTGTGCACGTCTGAACTGGAATAGTTGTCCATGCATTCACAACAATACATTATTTTGATGGAACTAAAAACCTCCCCTCCCCAATGAATATTTAAATTTAAACCACCAGGTTTGTATTTTAAGGACTTACATAATGGTAAATCAAATACATCTTGTTTTTCATTCTATTCACTTACCCTTAATATCTACATTGATAGTTCTTCTATAGCTCCAGAAGAAACCCGAAGGACAAATTACAAATCCTAGTGGAGCCAGTACTATACTGGCATTTACTGCATTATTAATATGTGGAAGGTTTCCATAATGCAATGTAGACTGAAGTCTTCCCAACTCCCACATGTCAGGTTGAATAAGAACTGGTGGATGGGATTGGATTATGCATTTCTCTAGATACACACATCACTTGTCATCCAGTGCTTGTCAGGAAAAAGGAATGGGGTGCATGACGGATTGAAAAAATCACTCAAAATCAAGTTCTATTTCCACCCACCATTTAAATAAAATGAAAATATGTGTGAATATAGGAGATTTAATGGAAAATAAGGGAAATGTCATGAAAATCTCATGCATGCTCTTAGCACATTCAGCCAATTTTCAATGCAATGTTGGTGAAATCATGTAAATCCTGCATTTGCATATCCATGACCCTACGAAGTATGAATTACAGTGGGAGGGAGGGGCACATCATCCTGGCTACAGAGTATTGATTCAAAGCTTTCATGCTTGTCAAGAGACAAAATTTCAACACCTTCATTAAAATAAACCCTTCTAAATAAAGGTAAATATGAAGGCCAACAAGATAATATATCATTGCTAAAGCTGTCACCAGTGATTCCCAAATAGTTATTCCTATCACTATTTCCTAACATAAAAAGCAATAAAAAAAAGCCTTTAAAAAAAACCAGCGAAACAAATCCAGATAACATAGTGAGCTAATAAAGACCTGATCTAGTTGGGCTAATAAAGACCTATTCTAGTGGGCTAATAAAGACCTGATCTAGTGGGCTAATAAAGACCTATTCTAGTGGGCTAATAAAGACCTATTCTAGTGGGCTAATAAAGACCTGATCTAGTGGGCTAATAAAAACCTAATCTAGTGGGCTAATAAAGACCTATTCTAGTGGGCTAATAAAGACCTATTCTAGTCGGCTAATAAAGACCTGATCTAGTGGGATAATAAAGACCTATTCTAGTGGGCTAATAAAGACCTATTCTAGTGGGCTAATAAAGACATTTTGTATTCCAACAATAACAAAGGCAAGTAATATAAATAACTATGAACTTTAAAACTTACCTTTTTTTGTTACATGTCATCACAGATTATTTATCAAGATTTGTGAACTATATCATACTTTAAAGCTAGAAATGCCTCCATATGCAAGGATGTCATGTAACAGATCCTTTTCACATCTCGTGTTTGAAGCATATAGAGCACACGCTAAAAGGTGTAAAGCAACTGCCAGACTTGCAGTGCAGCACTAAGTAAACATTATAGGTGGTTCCAAATGCTAATGCATCAAGCTTAAAACAATTATCCATTTAGTTCATTCATGCATATTTTTAGTTCACATTTTCATCAACAAACTTCTATTAACCTTTCTACCCTTGCAAGTCACTGATCAAATCAGATTTTTTATTTAGTAATTTATTTATTGTTCATGAGAACTTTTCTAAGATGATTTCATATTAATTTTTTTCATTTCATTTTTTTAGTCAAAACAAAAACAAAATAAGCTTCATAAATGGCTAAAATTAATGGCTTGTTAGGTTATGCAATTTCAAGTTACACAACCATCACCCTAGTCAGTCGTCAGTTAAACACCTCTCTACTGAAAATCTGCACACAACGGTGTCCAAAGACACAGACTGCACTATAAGCAAGTGCAGCAGTTACAGAGGGACCTCCCCAAAATAATCTCTGGAAATCAGAACAGGGTGGGGGGGGGTGCAACCTCTGAAAAACTGTTAACATTAATCGTAAGTTTCAACAGCCTTCATGTACATACGAAAATGATCTGCATTAGGAAACTGCTCATTGTCATTCATTGACAACCACACAAAATTCCTATTCTCACTGTCATTCATTGACAACCACACAAAATTCCTATTCTCAATGTCATTCATTGACAACCACACAAAATTCCTATTCTCAAAAGTTAAGGACATTTAGTTTCTGAAACAACTACCAACCTCAAAATTTGGTTTTCTTTAACTGCTGTATTAGTAAACTACTGGTGCCATGATTTCATTGCAAGTGAAATTGAAACTTATTTTCCTTCATTAACTCAGAATGCCGATTCAGGAATTTTAAGTTCACTACAAAACTTGCTTCTTCACAACAAAGAGTATCTGAGAAACAGCTTTTTAGTTCTACATATTCAATTCACTAATTTGCATTGCTATCTTTGATCCCATTTGTGAATGAGTAAGCTATTTTTTAAATAGTTTACTTATATAACATACACAATAATATTTACAACAGTGTTTAAATGAATCAACTGAAACAAGCTGACCTGACAAACAACAAGGGCAATTAGCTTTTTATGCAGGTAGGATTTGCATGCCTTTTTGTTCTTTTACTCCACCCCCTTTATTTTACTTGGTACAAAAGACACAATTAACATAATATAAAACAGGATTGAATTTAATTTGGTTCAGTATTACAACATATACTCTTGCAAGTATAATTTCAAAACCTGGTTAGTACTTAATTTACACTTGTACATAGCTGTTATGGTCAACTCATGTACACTGTATTCCATGTTTGAGAATAAGAGAGCACATTTATAATTATGAAGATTACATTTAAACTGAAATTAAAGAACTAAAAGACAAACTGCACTTGACAAAACTTATTTAATTTCTATTTATTTATTAAAGTGCTGCCTCCAGCAGCATTAGTGAAATTTCAATGATCAAAATTTCATTTAATATTGTTACTTACAGAGTACAAAGAATGTTGTTTGGAAAAAATACCAAGCATATATGACTTCTTATTAAAAGTTGAGAACTTCATGCTGATTCAAATTTCCTGTTACTACTGGTTTAGATGATAAAAGAAGTGATTCATCACGGCTTCAGTTGTCAATTATGATCGCAATTTTCTTCACATTCAACAAAAGGGGTCAATTTGGGGTTATCTTCTACTTTAAAAAATGGGATCCATGCATGACCCCATGTAATAAGCAGGTTCACAAGTAACCAGGGCACAAGATATCAAGAGAGTGGTTTATTTGTTTTTTTTATTACCATATATACATGCATAGCTTGATCCGACTGCAAGCAACACAGACCCTGATCTGTTATTACATAATGTGCAAGTAGAACAGGATCAGTCAGATTACTCGAAGTAAAATGCATTGACCCAGATCTGCTGGTCCATTATGTGATGGCAGATCTAGGTCCATGTAGTTTTCAGTTAGATCCAATTAGTATGCAAGATATGATGCATGAATATGATGGCTTTGTACAAGTCAATATGACGGTTTTGTACAATCAATATGATGGTTTTGTACAATCAATATGATGGCTTTGTACAGTCAATATGATGGCTTTGTACAAGTCAATCAAAGAGGATGTATCCAATATGATGGTTTTGTAAAAGTCAAAGAGGGTGTGTGCCCAATATGATGGCTTTGTACAAGTCAACCATTTTTATAGAGCTGAGCACTTTTACTTTTATAAAGTTTTATTTTCAAATTCAATTCCTTCCTTTTCTCCAAACTAACTCATCTATCCCTCTTACAGGAAGAGAATCACATTTTCTCTTGGCAAACACAATTGATTTTTTTTTCATTAATTGTATTCCTGTATCCTCAATGTACTGCTGCTGCTGAAAGTTAGAATATGGAAATAATTCAGTGATTAATATAACTAACAACCTTAGTTGTCAGATAAATATCATAATACATAATAGGTGACTATTTTTATAAACCCGCCTGACTCCGGGCATGCATATATTTCACAAAACAGTTCTAAATAGACTATTAGCTATTATCTTTGGTTGACAGACATAAGCTAAACACACATAGCCCAGCCTTGGGTTATGCAGTGAAATATCAGCATGGACTAATAACTGATGGGCAAACATGCCATGTAAAACAGAAGCCACAACATAAATCTATAGGGAAACAAAAATATCACATTTTACCCAAATTTTCCTACTATAAATCTACATATCAAATGAAATTTCCATTCATGAAGCCCTAACAATGTTATTGAGCTGAAAATGATTGGCAAAGAACAATGCCAAACAAGGGCCATAACTCAATAGTTTTTTCTCTCGGAAAATGCTGAAAATTGAGCTTGAGCTAGGTTTGTGAGAACAAAGTCTGATACCAACCTCCATTAAGACTTTCAAAAGGTATCAAATGGAAACAAAATTTGGATTTAACATCATTTAACATGAAATAACTGGCATATGATTTCACAGAAAGAAAAGGCCAGGCAACACAGCAACATCTGGCCTGAAAAATGGCAGGAGACATTAAAAATAGAGCAGTCAACGAGTACCCAAGTACTAGGGTATCTGCCCATTCATAATTACCTGGGCAATAAAAGTAGCATCAGTGAATAATCCATTGAGTTCATTAAAAAAAAATCATGTTTCCAAGTTCAGATCAAAGATTATATCTGGTAACAACAGAAGTGAACAAGAATAACGTGTGCTGTGTCAAGGCTCATGTCACGTGACTAATGGCTGCTGCACATTTATCCATCATAGAATTCCATCTACTGATCTTACAATTTCAACATGTGCGACCATTTGGTCGTGTACATTGAACAGTTTCCTTTTTTCTGTTTATAGTATATGACATGTTTCCAAAAACAACCAGTTTCTTAAATTGAAAACATGTCAGTCATTATTTTTTTTATATACACTTAGGTAACAGACCAGCCTATACTGGAAAAAAATGGACCAAATACAGTGTGACCCCCCTAAAACAAGGTAGTTGGGAGCTATAGCTAATACAGCAGTTTAAAAAAATTTAAAAAATTGAGGTTGGTAGTTTTTTCTGTAACAACAGATACATTTCATGCATTTTATATCAGGTTTGCGGCTTCTTTTCATGGGGCCTCTGAATTTCTCCACTCTAAACCAATTGTTGTACATACAGGTTTAAACAGCCAACAATGTTGCCATTAAAAACAAAATCACCAGATGGTATATTTTGCCAATAAGGAAAATAAAATTGCAGCTTGCTACACTGATGAAGCCCTACACCAGGGGTGTCAAACTCAATCGCTCAGCGGGCCAAAACTCAAATCACACGTAAGGTTGCAGGCCGAACAGGATAAACATTCAATAAGCGGAAAATTAAACCTTTTTTAAACATTAATATAAATTAAAACAGAAAAAAGTTTTAATAATAAAAAATCACTGGCATACCCATTTTCGCTCTTAAACCAATTTGTCAGAGCTGGATGTTTGGCAAGGCTGCTAATTAGGGAATTTGATTTGCACTTTATATCGCAGGGCCATTAAAAAATATTTTTGCCTAAAATTCTCTCTTGGGCCAGATATAATTGTACGCCGGGCCTGATGTGGCCCGCGGGCCTTGAGTTTGACACATGTGCCCTACACAATACTAGAATAAACATTTTACACTTTATTTTTCGTACTTTTAAGAAGAAACAATTATTTTGTCATGTACGAGAAAAATACATATAAAATTTCAAGAGCCATGCCATGATCATCTTGTATTATTTGTGTGCGATCTCTTCCCCAAATAAACTTTTTTTTTCTTCGTACATTTCAGACTTTTTTTTTGGTGTGCAAGAAAATCGTATATAAAATTTTGGAAGCCACACCACAACCATGTTATATCCTAATTCGTGTTATAATTAAGCGTGCTATAGCAGGGTCACACTGTTTTAAGCAAAACCGGCTTTATCGCTGTGTTCATATGTCTGAAAAATGTTGGAAAAGAGAAAGATTTTGTTATAACGAAGAACATGTTGCACCATGAAAAGGACAAATCAATAGCATTTAACAAATTTGGGAAGTGGAATTCGACAGTGATTTAATACAGCATTCAGAATATGTGGACTTCATGACTATTCTCCAAAAGCTGGACATGTAGACAGTGAATGTTGTGTATAAATAATTCATCATTTTGTTTTGTGTCTGTATTCTCAAACTAATCCACTGGGATTAAGCTGATTTGTGATGAGAATTTTAATTAACTACAGATCCAGGTAAGGAGCAAAAATAAATGTACATTTTCCTTATGATTTTGTGTAATTATGGCATGTAAATATATAGATTATTCTTTTTATGCTCAGATTAAGCTTTTTTGCCACTTATGTTAGTAATAATTACACTTATACCTCTCTTGGGGGTTGGCATGGATGAACTTGCAACAGAGCAGTTCAGGTTCACATTTAAAATAATTTACCTTTTGATTGGGTACCTGTGTAAACAACACTGGTCAACAGTGAAATCATTACTGACTTGAAAAGGCCCTAATCTGTAGTATTTTGGTGTGCCGAACACGAATATAACCGTGAAAAATTTGTATTGGCTCTCGTTTTGAAGATATTCATATACCTCATTTTCTATGTTTCACTGTGTAAATTTCTCCAGTAGGACTGCAGCAACATCCGGAATAATGATGTAACATTGCATAATACCATCATGCTCACATCATCCACAGTTGATTGGATCATTTTCTGATGCAATGCAATACTAATGCCATGCGGCTGCTGAAGTAAGTTGACGTCAGCAGTGTACTATACATGTGTAGGTCTATTATACTAATGCCAGGCGGCTGCTGAAGCTGACGTAAGCAGTGTACTATATAAAGCCCAATCAGATAGGTTCAGCATTTAAAATATTTTAGACGTTGTGCGAGACAGTTCAAGCTACTGTTACATAAAACTTATTATTTTATCCATTTACGTACAATAAAGAACAGTAATGCCTCGAAAGTGTGTTAATACCGCGGACAATTTTTGCTATATTTGTGGGGAAGTGACATTTGCCAACCAGAAGAAAAGTATCAATTCTCAAGTGAAGAAGGCATATCATCTTTACTTCGGATGCAAGGTTGGTGACCAAGACAAGCCTTGGGCTCCGCATATATGCTGTGCTACATGTACAACACAGCTTTCACAGTGGTTGAATTGCAAAAGGTCATCAATGCCGTTTGCAGTCCCAATGGTGTGGAGAGAGCCAAGCAACCACCTAAATGACTGTTACTTCTGCTTGGTTCCTCCTCTTTCCGGCGGAATAACGAAGCGAAACAAGTTGAGAATAGTCTACCCAAACATTCCGTCTGCATTGAGACCAGTTCCACATGGTGAGGGACTTCCTATTCCAGAACCTCCAGCAGAATATTCTCTTGATTCATCTGACGAAGACAAAGGTGAGTCGACCTGTTCTTCTCCTGGTCCATCAGCATGCAGTGATCCAGATTTTCACTGTGGTGCATCATCAACCCCACACAGAATAACACAGGAAGAACTAAATGACCTGATTCGTGATTTGGACTTATCAAAGAACAAGGCAGAATTGCTAGGATCAAGACTCCAACAATGGAATCTTCTAGAAGAAGATGTCACAATTACTGCATATCGAAAGCGCCACCAGCAATTGGAGCCTTTCTTCAGAAAGGAAAGTAATCTGATATTCTGTTCCGATATTGAGGGCCTCATGAATGCTTTAAAAATCACTCATGACCCACAAGAATGGAGACTATTTGTGGACTCTTCGAAACTGAGTCTCAAGGCTGTGCTTTTGCACAATGGAAACATTCTTCCATCTATTCCAGTAGCGTATGCTGTCCACATGAAAGAGACATACGATAACTTAAGGCAGCTACTGAATTCCATTGAGTATAACAAGTACAGCTGGCACCTCTGTGGTGATTTGAAGGTAGTTGCCCTTTTAATGGGACTGCAGCAAGGATATACAAAATACATGTGTTTCTTATGCGAGTGGGATAGCCGAGCAAGGGAAACGCACTACATGAGGAAGGAATGGACTCACAGGCAGAATGTAGCCATTGGAGAGAAGAATATCCAACACCCAGCTCTGGTTGAGGCTCAGAAAATCTTGCTACCACCCCTTCACATCAAACTAGGTTTGATGAAGAACTTCGTGAAAGCCATTGACCGGACTTTGCCAGCATTCCGATACCTGCATGAAAAATTCCCTCGACTCAGCGAAGCAAAGATTAAAGAGGGAGTTTTTGTGGGTCCTCAGATTCGAGAGCTTTTCAAAGATGACCGGTTCAACAACTTGCTGGAAGGTGACGCGAAACAAGCATGGAATGCTTTTCGCCTAGTTTCTACAAACTTCCTCGGAAATGTTAGGGCAGAAAACTATAAGGAACTAGTAGAAGACATGTTGATGAAGTATAAGAAACTTGGCTGCAATATGTCTCTAAAGATTCACTTCCTTCATTCCCATTTGGATTTCTTTCCTAGCAACTGTGGTATTGTTAGTGATGAACACGGCGAACGTTTTCATCAAGATATCGCAACAATGGAACAAAGATACCAGGGAAAATGGTCCACTACAATGCTGGCTGACTACTGCTGGACACTCCTCAGAGATGCTACCGAACAGCTGTACAAGAGACAGGCGAAGAAATCTAAGATGTAGTCAATGACTTGATTTTTTATAGGTAGGCTATTACAGTTGACCTTTTACTATTGGAATGCATTTCGTTATGTAAACATTAATTTCTTGCAGATTACAAAAAAACTAGAGCCAATTTTGCAATTTGACTGTCATATTCGTGTTCAGCACATAAAAATTGATAAGAATTGACTAATTTTATTTCAGTAACATGACTTTTGTAAAAATTTGTTGTCCAGTGCAATCATAAGGATTGGCAGGTACCTGGAAGACATTCCTAAAATTTTGACAGCTTTAATTAAAAAATAGTGACTTGAACTAATTCAGTTGGTAATAGATCAGACTTGTAGAACAAGGGTCAAATATTTTATACATGCACAGAATAGCACATTTCAGTTATCAAGTTCTGTCCCAGATACATTTGAAAAATGTTTTAGAGTAGATAGGTTGGTAGACTTTTTTGAGTGCTGGTATAGAGCGATTTAAATGAAGCAAAAAAAACTAGAAAAAAAACAGTTGCATCCTATTTTAACTTCAGTCATAGTTACATCACTTTGTAAATTTTTCGCAGCCCCGAGTGACCTAAAGCACTCTAAACCTGTCTGCATGGGTTCGAGTCTCAGGTTCAGCCAATATGGGTATGTGACAAAGCTTGCCAGTAGCTTCTTGTGGGTCAGTGGTTCTTTCTGGGGTTTTCCCGGGTTCTTCCTCCACCATTAATACTGGCCGCCATGTATATCATGTGCTGAAAAATGGCTTTAAACCTTACAACAACAACATTGTAAATTTTTCCTCTAAATCTTTTTAGTTCTGTTCCAAATTTTGTTCAGTTTTTTCATACAAAAAATGTAAAATAGGCAGTAAAAATAGGCTTAGTCTGGTAAACAAAACCACACGTACTCTTTGAAAACTTGGTTTTGTAGACTAATACATTGGCATAAAATCTACACTGTACTAGTAACATTATACATGCCTAAAATTTAGAATTTTGTTAATATACTATTCCTCTGATTAGGCAAATCTTGTTTATTTGTCACTGAATGTTAATTTACTTTTTCAAGTCAAATAAAACAAGAGAGAGTGCCCGTGATGCTCAGATATGAATAATATTCCCCCTTGCTCACTACCAACCAACCCATTCAGATGTTGTCATGATATATGCACTGATAACCAACCAAGCTATTCAGGTATGTCATGATATATGCACTGATAACCAACCAACCCATTCAGATGTTGGTATGATATATGCGCTGATAACCAACCAACCTATTCAGATATTGTCATGATATATGCACTGACAACCTACCAACCCATTCAGATGTTGGTATGATATATGCACTGATAACCAACCAACCTATTCAGATATGTCATGATATATGCACTGACAACCAACCAACCCATTCAGATGTTGGTGTGATATATGCACTGACTACCAACCAACCCATTCAGGGGTTGGTATGATATATGCACTGACTACCAACCAATCCATTCAGAAGTTGGTGTGACATATGCACTGACTACCTACCAACCAAACCATTCAGAAGTTGGTGTGACATATGCACTGACTACCAACCAACCCATTCAGAGGTTGGTGTGATATATGCACTGACAACCAACCAATCCATTCAGGTGTTGGTGTGATATATGCACGGACTACCAACCAACCCATTCAGATAGTGGTGCAATATATGCACTGACTACCAGCCAACCCATTCAGAGGTTGGTGTGATATATGCAATATTATAATAGCAAACTGCAATAATATTTGCACCTCACACTACATGCTTTTTTAACCGTGTACATCAAAAGTGCTTTTTGGCAAATTGTTGTATGAAAATAGCAGCATACTTCAAAGCTTGTTATGTTTGAGACTATTTCACACTACATTTCATAAAAGAAGCAAATATATTTCTGACTTTTTTAATGGATGTTTCAGTTAAATGTCTTTAGTCTCTTTTCCATACAATTAAGATGAAACTGCTTGGTCTTACACAGTGACAGAAACACGACAATATCTATCAAGATAAAACTGCTTGGTCTTTTACGCACTGAAAGACATGAACAGATCATGACAAAACTGCTGTCTTACAGTGACAGAAACATGACCATAAAGATGATGATGGAACTGCATGGTCTCAGTGACAGAAACATGACCATACAGATGATGATGAAACTGCCTGGTCTTAAACAGTGACAGAAACATGACCATACAGATTAACCCGTAGTGACGACTTTACGGGGCAGGAGGTAATAGCCTTGCGTATTTAATCACTTGTGCATCGACATTGCACATAAATTACAAATTTAGCAATTCCCTGATGATTTGTAAAAATAAAAATGAAAATTCCTGTTAACACATTAACCCCTAGCAACGACTTTACGTGGCAGGAGGTAGTAGCCTACTGCCGAGCTCAGTAGCGTCATGGTCATGCATGATACACTAAAGTGGGTGGTATTACAGAAAGGTAGACAGATGTAGCTCTACAATGATAACAAATAATCTGGAATTTCTAGTTGCACTACAAAATACAGATAGAAAAACCTCATTTTTTGGACCAGACTTTTTTTTAACCCAAAATTTGCCCGTGGTCAGAATCTGATTTTGTGTCCAGATATTAGACTTTTTGGTCTCAGATCTAAGGCAAACTGGTATGAACTGCAAACAGAGAGATGAGCCTTTGCAAAAAGTAGGATAAGATGGGCATTTGGAATAAAGAGTGGTCTCCATACAAAAATAATGGCTCAGTTTACCAAAAAAAAAACCCTTCTGCTCATGCGCAAGTCAAATTGCTAATGAAAATCGATGTTTCTAACACCACTAGGCAGTATGTTATTGAAAGATGACCAGGGATTTGGTGTTTTCAAGTCTATTCAGAAATAGCTTTCAAAATGTGTTTCCTACTCGATTTTTAGGCAAAAATGACAAAAAGCTCTAGGGGTTAATGTGTCAACCCTTTACCTCATAGAGCATAATGACATAGTGCAGAGCGCTATAAACAGAACACCCGTTACCTAGTCAACAGCATACGCATAGGCCTGCCTGTGAACTCTTAACCAATGTAGTGTATGTTATGTTTAACAGCAGTTTTAACCATTTTACATTTTTGGTACACATCTATTATATGTGGACAAATTAAAGAATAAAGTCCAATTGTTATAGCTGTGTAATTATTTTTCATGGAAGAATTTTTTATGTGCTTTAAAATCGAGAGAGAACTCGATCACCGTCATGTCAGTGAGACCGCGTGACCAACCGTAGCTGCCATTTCCCATACTCGAAATTTACGTGTTTTCCATCTGCGTCTACATCACTAAGTCATCTGAATTTGATAATCAATAAAAACTAATTGCTGCCTACATAAATATCAGAGCCAGATTCCTAAGTTATTGAATCTTTCATAGTTGGGATTCTAATCGTGAAAACTTATTAAGTACTGAATGAAATCCTGCCTGTGATCTGTTAAGTAATGTAGTGTATGTTACGTTTAACAGCAATTTTAACCATTTTACATTTTTGGTACACATCTATTATATGTGGAAAAATTTAAGAGTAAAGTCCGATTGTTATAGCTGTGTACTTATTTTTCACGGAAGAATTTTTTATGTGCTTCAAAATCGAGAGAGAACTCTATCACCGTCATGTCAGTGAGGCCGTGTGACCAACCGTAGCTGCCATTTCCCATACTCGAAATTTACGTGTTTTCCATCTGCGTCTACATCACTAAGTCATCTGAATTTGATAATCAATAAAAACTAATTGCTGCCTACATAAATATCAGAGCCTTTACCTAAGTTATTGAATCTTTCATAGTTGGGATTCTAACTGTGAAAACTTATTAAGTACTGAATGAAATCCTGCCTGTGATCTGTTAAGCAATGTAGTGTATGTTACGTTTAACAGCAATTTTAACCATTTTACATTTTTGGTACACATCTATTATATGTGGAAAAATTTAAGAATAAAGTCTGATTGTTATAGCTGTGTATTTATTTTTCAATGAATTTTTTTTTATGCGCTGTAAAATCGAGAGAGAACTCGTTCACCGTCTTGTCAGTGAGGCCGCGTAACCAACCGTAGCTGCCATTTCCCATACTCGAAATTTACAAGGTTTTCGTCTGCGTCTACATCACTAAGTCACTGAATTTGATAATTTATAAAAACTAATTGCTGCCTACATCAATATCAGAGCCTTTACCTAAGTTATTGAATCTTTCATGGTTGTGATTCTAATCGTGAAAACTTTGTACGTACTGAATGAAATCCGTGGCTGCCATTTTGGACAGTGGAGATTACAACCCAGTTACTTTAAATAGCAGATCTCGACCAGTACATAAATAGCGACCACGTGATTTGATGTAATTGTCATTCGCAGAAACGAATGTAGTATCTAATAGGGGGGTTTTCCCTGAAGGTGGCACTTCGAAAACCAGGTCAAAATGGCTGATGTTTACAGCTGGCGTCAAAAGGCGCTTCCATGCGAATGGAGTAGAGGCGTCAAAAGGCGCTTGCATGCGAATGGAGTAGAGGCATCCAAAGACGCTTGCATGAGGTAAAGGGTTAAACAGTGACAGAAACATGACCATACAGATGATGATGAAACTGCATGGTCTTAACTCATTCGGTCCCGATCCCGTCTGTAGGCATGATCTGGTTTCTGCATTCAATGGCTGATCCTGTCTCCAGGCATGATGAATGTGTGTTAGATACAACGTCTCTGATTGGTTGGAAATGGGTTTATTCCAAGAACTAAACAACTTACAAACCAATCAGAAATGATTTTACTTTATTTTGTGGAAATTTGATTTGTTCAGAAGCCAAGGGCTACTGTTTGAGAGCGGTTTAACTACACGTGTTCTGTTCATGAAAAATCGTAAATCATGGCGGACATAAGAGTGATTTTTGTTGAGAGCAAAAATGAGGAGTTTCTCGGGTTTGATCTTGAAAATATTGAGCAAGCTGAGGAAAGATGTGTTCGGCAGTTGGATATTTTGTTAGATTTAGATTCGGACATAGAAGTTTCTGAGATTGAATCGTCCGAAGATGAGGATGCTGACAGAGATGATGATAGAGTTCTTGCGGATAAACATTGCAAAGAATTTTGTAAATACTGTATAAATAAGTTGCATGGGTCGGTGGTTCTTTCTGGAGTTTTCCCGGGTTCTTCCTCCACCATTTCATGTGCTGAAAAATGGCGTTAAACCCCACAACAACAAAAACAAAAAAAATAAGTTGTGAAAGACATGGACAAATAGGGGAAAAAAATTACATCACTGTGTAGACAAATTCATTTGGAATAAATGGTGAAAATTCATGGATTTTAATTGGATATATGAAGAGAAATTAAGGTAAGAGTGAATGCATGTGCACGATGTTTTAAAAATTTTTAAAACAGGTAAAATCTCTGGGGCACAAGCAGCTAGACAACACTTTGTGCTTCTGAGGCATAGCAGCAGAGATACTGATAACAGTGCTGGGGCCGAATAAGTTAAACAGTGACAAAAACATGACCATACAGATGATGATGAAACTGCCTGGTCTTACACAGTGACAAAAACGTGACCATACAGATGATGATGAAACTGCCTGGTCTTACACAGCAAGAGCAACATGACCCTGAGCTGCTCTTACTGCTTAACTTTGATGACACAGACAAGCAAACTGCAGTTTCAATGTACAGCTGAAGGTATTTTCTTATATGTTGACAACAACATTTACATAGGTCACTGGTTTCAGTCCTGCAGGGGACAAGCAGCTCCTTTTATGAACATCTTCATTAGCATGTACAGGTGTGCTATCTGTCTGAAAGGGATCTTAACCAAGAGTCACCTATGCAGGGGGAATCTCACCATCCCATTGTAATGGAGAAAAAAAAGTATCACCACCATGAGTTTTTCCCCCTACAAACTCCACAGCTGTCACTGATACTTGATATGAGGTGTGGCAGTAAATAGCAGATACAAGGAAAGGCAATCATGCATGACACTCGTCATGATCTTCATGACAGCCCATCTTACAGCTATTCCACCAGGTATGTTATTAATAGACTGATTATGTCAACACACTTAGAACACTTTTTACAAACCCTGAACCACTAGTAAACATCAAGGTATGTTAGTAAACATTACTGGTATGTTAAAGTCAACGCAATACAGATGAGGCCTAAACAAAATATTATCATCCACTAAAATCAGCATCTCTCTCTCACACACACACTAATTATCTGCATGTCCTATATCATGACATGATAGCGGAACTGAGTACCTGTTATTATACACCAAAATGTATATCAAAATGTATATGCAGTATGCAATCTCTACTTTTGAGGCTTGAGCTAATGAAGCTTGTCAGTGCACACATTTCTCATATATGGCATTCCGTAGCTTATGTCTTCAAGACGGCTGTTGTGTTAGCTATACTATATAATAGACCAGCAACATCATAAAAGGTCTCTTAGTGAAAACCCAATGCTGAGTTGTCCATCCAATCTGGAGACATAACAATAACATGATTTCAAGATGGATGCTGTGGTACCTACATATTTACTTGATATCAGTGTTATTTTCCCTTGCGACACACTAGACCTTGGGGAAGGCGGTGTTGTAGTTGTACAGTTTAATGCATTTTTTAGCACAAGATAGGCTATATATTGTAGCCAGTACAAATGGTGGAGGAAGAACCAGGAAAACCCCAGAAAGAACCATCTATCCACAAGAAGCTACTGGCAAGCTTTGTCACATACCCACATTCAGTGAACCCTAGACTCAAACCCATGTTAGATGAGATGGCAGTGATCCATAACAATGAGCGCTTTAGACCACTCTGCCACTCGGGCCCGACCTTGGGGTGAAAGTATATGTAAAGTTTCATGGCAATTCTCCATGAAGTTTAAAAGGAAGAGCTAATAATTAAGTTTCATAAAGTTTACAGATAATAATTAATGTATGTACTCAACATGATTATATACCATTAATGTATGTGTTCAGCATGATTATATACCAATGAGCTCAAAATATTTTAAAACTTAATCCCAAACGTAATATAAATTGGCCAAAAACTAACTGTATCACTGGCATTTTGTTCAACACCACATCCCCATATTGTTACGAACATTAGCTAAATTCCCAATCACTCTCACTGTACCACGGTTCAATACATAACACTGTCTTCATTTATGGCCATAAAATACCATGTAATAGATGGATTCCATTATAACCAACAGCTTGTCCAACCAGCAAAAGACTGAAGTAGTTCAAACTCCATCACTTTTGTTTCTTATTTGCTATTGTAACTCTATACTCTTTAACTGATCCAGTTCAGGGAGACAACTGATACTTTCCACATTTCTGAATAAAATCAAATTTGATAATATTCCCATGGGTATAAACTGTTCTGTCCTTTGAAGTTGAACATTAGAGAGTCATGTCAATGCTTGCCAATTAATCCTGGGTGTAACCAAGCTGAAGCAAATCCAACAAATATCATTTGCTAACACACTATTAGTTTGGTGGCAAAATACTAAAAAACATGAGCATTTTCTGCAAAGAGAAGGAAATCAACGTGGAATCTTTGTCATTGATGGGTTTTTTTTCCTCCATTTTAAAAGTGTGGGTGATGGTGGTGTTTAGTTTGCTGAGCATTTTTTTTCTTCACTGAAAGCCCAGATGTTGATATCACCCTCAATTCAAGAGTGGCAATAAAGATTTTCAAGATGGCTGCTGTAGTGGCCATTCAGTATTTTCATTTAGAAGAAATCAGACATCATAACAAGTCTTCTGGTGAAAACCCACGTCGATATGACTTCATACTGAGGAGTAGCTATAACAAAATTTTCATGATGCCGGCCATATTGGAGTTCAGATCAGCATCATTTTAATTTCGGACAAACTAGATGTCAGAAAAAGTATTTTTATTGAAAACCTCGATAAGACCATCAATTCAGGAAGGGTTGCAATAACAAGATATTCAACATAGCTGCTTTGACAGCGATACCAATTTCATTTAGAAAAGACAGACCATGGTATAAGTGGCGGTGCTTGATTTGGATTTTTAATGTAGCTTTAAACAATTTTTCAGTCAGATTGCTATGAAGTCTGCAGTGTGGCAGTTTATAGTGATATCTAGCACTGGGGCATCATGCTGCAGACATGTAGCATTATGTCCCTCCCAGTCACATTATCCTGACACCAGGCTGACTAGTCCTAACACTAACCTCTTAATGCTGAGCGCCAAGCGAGGCAGCTGTTAGTACCATTTTTATTAGTCTCTGGTATAACTCGACCGGGTATCGAACCCATGACCTCCTACATCCGAGGCAGACACTCTAACCACTAGACCACTGGAGCAGTACAGGTGTAGGTGGTAGTGAGTAGTTAGTTACACGAACTTGTGTAAAGTTTCATGGCAATCCTTCATATAGTTTAGGAATAGCCATAACAAACTTGTGCTAATGGATGGATGACAGACAACATACCTTTCCATAAGCTCTTCTAGAATATGACAAGTAAAACATGAATTGGCCAGAAGTGTTTTAATAACAAGTAAACAGAATCAAGAGTCCCTTGGTGGAGTTCAAAAGAACACATAGGAATTTCAAGATAAAACCATTTCTTCTTTTTAAAAACAGTGTTTAAACCATCTATCATATTCTTGTGCAACAAGATTTTCAAATTACCCACTGTGGCAGCCATACTGAAAAAAAGACTGGCACCAATTTTATTCAAAGCAAATTAGGCACAATAAGAAGACTTTCACTAAAGAAAAAAAGAATTAGTGACAAGATTTTCAAAAAGTTCCTCATGGCAATTATATTTGAGGTCGGATCAACATTTTCATTTTGGGCCAAGTTGGCATCATAATAGTCTTCAGGTGAAAATCCCATGCCATTCAAGATGGTGCCATGGTAGCCATACTGGACATCAGATTCCGCACCAATTTCATTTCAGCCCGAGTAGACATTATAAAAAGTCCTTTACGAAAGCCACAATTTTGAATTGATCAGCAATAACATTATTTTCAACACGCTAAGCCAATACATTTTTATTAAGAACCAACTAGACATCATGTCTTCTAGCAAAAACCTGATGTTAATATGATGTTCCATTCAGGAGAAATAATAACAAGTTCTTCAAAATGGCTGTCATGCAAGTCATAACGAATGTCAGATCAGCACAGTTTTCATTTAGGATCTGATGGACATCATACGAAACATCTTTTAAACCTACATGCAGATAACACCATATTTAGGCAGAGAAGCATAAAGATAGCTGCTGTGTTGCGATAGTAGACTGGACAGCAAGACAACTTTTGTTCCAAATAAACCAGGAAATCTTTTGGTGAAAATCCCATGTCACTATGACATTCCATTCAGGAGAAGTAGCTTTAACAAGATTTTCATCCCAACTACCATGGTGAACTTTCACTGGATTTCATATCAGCTGCTTTACAAACAACTGTAATAACTGGACCTTGAGATAAAGAGGGTCTGTAATTTTTTCAGTACAATCCTCAAAGTAGTTTAGGAAGAGTGCCAATAACAACATGTTTTAATGGATGGAAGGAAAACAGAAGACATTTGTTAGGCAATAAACAACTAGTGGTCAACCCATAAGGTCTATAGTCTGGAGGAAGAAAAAAAAAACATCAGACATAAGCCCAATCCATCCTATACATTCCACAATCCCTAGGCAACATCAAAGACCCAAAATCTTTGTACCCATCCTAGTGTAACACCAGATCAGCGCTGCATATCAGTTCAGCTGGTCTCCCATCCCCCAATCATGATAAAAATATGGAAATTTCTTAAGTTAAGAAGGACATTGCAGACTGGGGTGAGGAACTGTTCTCTAGCAACACTCATGGAACACAACACTAAATATTATCATCTCTCTTATTCATTGGAGATAAGAGTTCAGGTTGCATTAACGACAAATTTAAGGCTACACACATGAACAGACTAGTTCCCAACCTACCACTGCAGGTAAGAGATGTCATTTTTATTTTTATTCAAAGTGTGCACAATCTTTATAATCATGATGTACACTGTAGGTTTAAGTTCTGTTTAATGGCACATATCTTAGGTCAAAATGTTATCTTCCATCATGTGTAATGTCAAGGTACTGTCAATTATTAGTGATCTTTTATAAATAAGCCTCATAAATTAGACAAGTCCAATATATCTGACAACTGCAAAACTCTTCACGAAAGGTGGGGCAGTCAATCTTGCATAACATAAATCTGATTTCTAAGTGGGACAAATCATTTGACACATTAACCCTAAGCGACGAGTTAATGTGGCATGAGGTAGTAGCCTACTGCCGAGCTCAGTAACGTCATGGTCATGCATGATACACTGAAGTGGGTAGCATTATAGAAAGGCAGACAGATATAGCTCTACAATGATACCAAATAATCTGGAATTTCAAGTTGCACTACAAAAAATACATAGGGAAAATCTCAATTTTTTGGACATGATTTTTTTCTACCCAAAATTGGCCCGTGGTCGGAATCTGATATTGTGTCTGGATTTTAGACTTTTGGTCTCAGATTTAAGGCAAACTGGTATGAACTGCAAACAGAGAGATGAACCTTTGCAAAAAGTAGGATAAGATGGGCATTTGGAATAAAGAGTGGTCTCGATATGAAAGTAAGAACTCCAACTTTTACCCCTCCGCTAATGTGCAAGCGAAATAGCCAAAGAAAAATTATGTTTCTAACACAACTTGGCATTAGGTTATTGGAAAATAACCTTGAAGGTGATGTATTAGGATATATTCAGAAACCGCCCACAGCATGGGTTTCCTACTCACATTTCAGGCGAAAAGGACAAAAACCTCCAGGGGTTAATGAGTTAATAGCACACGCTGGGCCAGAGCATCAGTACTAATTACCCTTGATTTGCCTTTGGCATAATTTCCTCCTGTGCATGTGATGTCAACAACAAATTTATGTTTGCTGTTCTACTAGCATCTTCACCTTATCAGGCAATAATATTGTTCATGTGCAAACTCAGTATAGGCAGAGCTAACAGGTCACCAGTGTCATGCTTAGGTGGGCATAACTTAATGAACAAGGTTGGACTGTTTTGAGATTATCTTTGACCTTTATGACAGAATCAGTTGTGACTCGACTGAATTAACATTTCATCCAATATCACTGTTAGGTTGGTTCCCTGTCACCATACACATGATTCTACCAGCAGTAGGATAAAATACTGTTATAAAATCTATCTGCCAGACATACAGTGTACATATATGAAATCTACCCAAATGCTTTTGAAAATGACAGATTATTATTATTATTATAATAAAACCAACAGATCCATTCTCTGCTTTTCATCCCCACATTAATTCCAGAAATTTTAAACCTGTGCAATTAGGCCTAGTATACATGTGGCTGAGTAATCAGATTACAAACGCTAACATGTATACACAACAAGCTATTGATTGGTTACATTACTGTCATGATCTTTGGAGTTTAAGGCTGAATACATAATGTTTTAGAAAAAGATATAACAAGTAATTATGCGATCAAAAGCGATAATTGTTTTCAAATCATTTAATGAAAATCAGCTGATAGAAACTCAATTTTTTTGTAGCAGAAACATCTTTGTTGGTATTTTCAATTTTTGGGACATTAATTGTTATCGTATTGTTCAAAATGTTTTTAGAGGAATTATCTAAGGCAGTTAATACATGTATATGTGAATACCCTCAAACTCTAAGAAAATGTTGGTAACAATTCGAGGAAAATGAAATTAAATCTCAAAGATATAAGAAATCTTAAGCATCAGATTGCCCCACAAATAAGGAACAATTCCAGTTATGAGCTTGTGACCCGAAAGAAATCAACTCTTCAGAGTTTCAAATTAACTTCTTGAGACTTTGGTATCAAGAGTCAAATGGCTCATAAGTTTTAAAATAAATTAAGAACCACACACATATGCATGCATGTGCACACACACCTGCAAACACAAAGAAAACTTGTTTGTGCATGGTGTAGGTGTTTCCAGAGTTTCCTAAAAAGTTTATGGCTGTCTCAGCATGTAATGGCATGTGAGGCAGTTTATAATAAGTAATTAAGCAATCAAAAGCGGTAATGGTTTTCAAATCATTTAATAAAAATCAGCTGATAGAAACTAAAAAAATATTTTGCAGAAACATCTTTGTTGGTATTTTCATTTTTTGGGACATTTTTTGTTATTGTATTGTTCCAAATGTTTTTAGAGGAATAATCTAAGGCAGTTAATATATGTATATGTGTATACCCTCAAACTCTTAAGAAAATGAAAGTTGGTAACAATTCGAGGAAAATGAGATTAAATCTCACAGTTATAAGAAATCTTAAGTATCAGATTGCCCCACATATAAGGAACAATTCCAGTTATGAGCTTGTGACCCAAATGAAAACAACTCTTCAGAGTTTCAAACTGAGTTCTTGAAACTTTGGTATCAAGGGTAAAATGGATCATAAGTTTTAAAATAAATTAAGAACCACACACATATGCATGCATGTGCACACACACCTGCAAACACAAAAGAAAACTTGTTTGTGCATGGTGAGTTTCCTAAAAAGTTTATGGCTGTCTCAGCATGTGAGGCAGTTTAAAATTACATACAAGGCTTTAATACTGATAACCACTTTTCATTTACATGAATGAAATTATGTATGTTAATGAGTATTTCTCGTACACACCTATTTGAGCACTAATTTATTATGCACTTATAAAATATAAAAAAAACTTATCCAAGTTAATTCTTACCTGACTGGTGTAATTCTCTCCTGCCTTAAAGCCAACTGATAACCGTAACATCACAAAATGCAAATATCCTTCACATGTCATGAATTTATGACCATATATCAAAAATCAAGCAACAGTATTGTACTGAGGTCACAGGCATTGCATTATTCTCTTGCTCTTTCTCTCTCACACACACGAATACATGTACACCTACACAGACATGTACTTGCTAATATACAACCACAATATGTGTTGTGATCAGTGAAAACAGAGGCGAATAGAAAGATTGCAGGTCAGTATGCAAATCTCCGAAACTGGTACACCAGATAAATTGTTAAACAAGACACTGACAAGGGTGTTGGCCTAATCCTCAACATGACAGCATTAGACAAATATTCATGATTGTTTTGGGTGCAAGAGCAATGATGTTCTTATTCTTATAATATACTGTAGGAATCATATTAGTAACAGTAATTCTATTCTCAAAACCCTTCAGAAGATAAAAAGTTTCCAAAGATTTCAGAGCAATTAGAGTATAGTAACTGTAGATGGTGGGAACTAATCATAAGAAGTCTACTGGTGACAGCCTCATCTTGATGTAGCCATTCCATATGGCGTGTGTGTGTGATTTGGATTTTTAACGTAACTTTAAAAAAATTTCAGTCATATCACTACAACGCCTGCTGTGTGGCAGCTTCCCAGCTGTACATTTACCAAGGTTATGTTTGGAATTTTGACCTAAAACCTTGGACATCCGAGGTATTTCCATGGTTTTCCTAGGAAAACCTAGGAAATCTCAAACAATGCTGATATTTTGTCTAAGTTTTTATAAGCAAACCTTGGACATTATCTCGTACATTTAAAAAACCAAGGAAATACCTTGGACAAAGCCTTGGAAATAAGAACTTTGTCATGTTTTAGCTTGGACATAGCTTGGAAATTGTTGTTGTTGTTGGGTTTAACGCCATTTTTCAGCACATGATAGGCTATACATGGCGGCCAGTATTAATGGTGGGGGAAGAACCCGGGAAAACCTTGGAAAGAACCACCGACCCACAAGAAGCTACTGGCAAGCTTTCTCACATACCCACATTGGCTGAATCTGAGACTCGAACCTGCGCAGACAGAGGTGAGATGGCAGTGATCCGTAACAGATAGCGCTTTAGACCACTCGGCCACTCGGGCCCCCCCATAGCTCGGAAATGTAGACTTATGAAATTTTTAGCTAGGACTTGGTCTGTTTTAACTGTGCACTTAGAGATTGCTCTATATTTATTCAGAACAACTAAAAAGTCTAAGAATTGAGATAATAGCACAGTTAATGGAAGTTTAATCCCTTTTAAAATGATTTGGGAAGAATGCAACAAACACTTGATTCTGTTTTCTGACAACAAAATGGGGTTGTACTCTGCTTACACAACACTGATTCCATCTCTGAAGCACATATAATCCATTTGGGGATTTTAAAACTATTACACTTTACAAAGAAAGTTGGCTTTTGATGTTTAAACAGCATGAAAAATGACCTCTAAAGTTATTGATGACATAAATTTGAACAATTTTTTCACTTTGAGTTTAAACCAGTGTAAAATCATTTTTATTTGCAATTAGTTCATATAAAATTCAAGTATCCATGAAATGTAAACAAACAAGGTACTGTAAAATGCATTTTCCAAGAAAAAAGGCAACATTTATAATCCTCATTTAAGCTTTCCAAAGCCACATCTATCCTTTCAGTGATCAAGTAAAAATGTATGTCAATAGTTAAATTGTATCAAAATTGTGAGAGTTAAATGATCAAAATAAAAAAAACATGCTTGTGTTAGTTGATAAGGATTTTGATTTATAAACCTAAATTCTAACACCTGAAGATGAACTCTTCCTTCTACATTTCCTTCGGACACAAATAGTTTCTCAACTGCAAAATCATGTCAAGTTTATCCATGGAGGAGTTATCTCTGAACTTCAATAGCTTTTTCTCCAATATATTTCTTTTCTTCAAATGCATTTGTAAATTAATTCTGCTTCTTGACCTTGCTTGTCTTAAAAACACTGATAATGACGGTGTTTTGTTAAAGTATCTTTTGTATATATGTTTATGAGAAAACCCCACCCCAAGTGTCTTTCCTAATGCATTGGTACTAAGCACTTCAAGTTTTGACAGGAATTTTTAAAATAATATTTTCATTTTTTTGTATCTTTAATCTGAGGAAAAACTGCATGGGTCTGAAGCATAAGCAGCGAAGGTTGGCCAACAGGGAACTTTTCTTTGTTTGCCCTGATATGGCACTTCCGGTCTGCGGACGATCAGAATCTGAGAGAAAATTTAATCTTATAAATCAAAATTTTGATAACTGAAGGACCCTATGCAATGCTCGTAGCAGGTGCTTATCTACTTACTGCTTTTAAATTAAAAAAATACTTAAATTGTGGAAAGTTCTGGGAAATATTTCTTTCGCATTCTTCCATTTGTTTCTGAGCATAGAATTATCCAAGCACAATAGCCAATTCATTAATCTTGTATGCGCCATAATAATAAATTCAAAAGTGGTCCGTGAAAACTTGCATTATAAAGGAGTGGATTCATCAACTGCCATAACATGTTTGTGTTATGTAAATGATAATCCTAATACCGGAAATGTTCATAACCTCCTAAATATTGTTCAGCTGAGAAAGGCACTTCAAGACTACAAAGTTGGAGATTTGGGATTACAGAAGGAATTATTGAAGGATTGGAGGTAAGTTCATTTGTTTTTTTATATTACGTTAAATTTGAAAGAGATAAGAACATTTATTGGCTCTCATTTCATAGGCTGGCTGTACAATGAGTCAGTTTTTCAGTCTAATGCTTCTGTTTTCAGTGGGAATGGGGTTGTTTAGTGGACTATAAATACTGTATGTTGTTATTTATCTACTAGGCATTGCGTCATCAGCCATATTGTTTTCAGACAAACATGTAGGTCTACAGCATTCAGTAAATTTTATTATGGTTTTCATCTTTATCTCACTGACAACTTATGTGTTGTCGAAGAGTGATTTAAAAAGAAAATTGTCGTGCAATAATGGTATGGAAATTGGACTGAGTGTTTCTGCTTCTATGTATTGTTTAATCCTTACAGATATATGAGAATCATAATAATAATGATAATAATATAAATAATAATAATAATAATACATGTAATAGTAATCTCTTATTATTGTTGTTGTTTTTCTAATTTTATCTTTGTACAATTCAGTTGTAATTCTTTGGAAGTGAATTACAAGACTATAGTACCTGTTAATGATAAAATGTCCACTTTGAATAAACCAAAGCAAACTAACCCATTAACATTAGTTGAATTTATAAGAAAAGAATTCATGGTTTTAATTATTTATTATTATTATTAAACATGAAAATGAAGTCATGTTTAAAATCATTGAAAGAACAATAAAATCTGAAAAATATTTAATGACTCAAAAATGGATCTTAGAATAACTGTAAATAATTAGTATAGTGCATTAAATCAGAAGAATAGGTTAAAGACATGTAAGAATAAAACAACATCCATGCATATAGGTTGCTAGGCAGCAAGGAAATCTACAAAGCAATCAATCAGATTTATTACTGCTTCAGTATACTGATGAAAAGCCTTATCCATTTTCTTTAAGTACAATATTTTATAATTTAAATAATTGTACTGGCCAGCCATATTATCATGTGTTTGTCCGAAATTGCTTCTGCATTCTACTTTGATACAGGAGGTAGCGATTCATGACATCGCATGGTGGCTACAGTTTAACAACTTTATAGACCTTGCAAACCCAGATAGCATATGCCTTTCATTTTGAGTGTAAATTTGTGCACCATATTAAAATAATTAATGCTCATGCATGTCATACATTGATGATATTGAATAGTACTTAAATTGGATTTCTTTTGTTTGTCTAATTGAAAAGGAAATATCGCATCCAAGATATCAATCTCATGCTCTGTTTTACCTCTTGCATACGAATTTGCAGAACTGCAAACATCACTGATCTCTTAACTTTATAAAGGCTGTCAGTTACATAATTAAAATGATTGTTACCTTTATCACAGCATATCACAGAATGAATTGTACAAGTTTCAATATAATTCATGAAATTATGATGAGAATCAATCAAGGGACGTTAAAAATAAATTAGCAAATGAAAACTCTGAAACCAGAAGATCAACACAAAATGTTTTGACTGGCAGCATGACCAAAACAGGTGAATGGGTATGTCACAGAATGAATTGTACAAGTTTCAATATAATTCATGAAATTATGATGAGAATCAATCAAGGGACGTTAAAAATAAATTAGCAACTGAAAACTCTGAAACCAGAAGATCAACACAAAATGTTTTGACTGGCAGCATGACCTGAAGGCAAAACAGGTGAATGGGTATGTTGCAGAATGAACTGTCACAAGTCTCAAAACAAATTGTAACATATAAGAAGAATCTATCACATGGTTTTGGAAATATTGTATATGCTAAACAAACAAACAAAACTAACCAGGAACCTTAACTGTTGACAATGATGCTGATGCTGACAATGATGCTGATGCTGACAATGATGATGATGCGGACAATGATGATGATGCTGACAATGATGATGATGCTGACAATGCTGATGATGCTGACAATGCTATCAGAAAATTGACTGCTAAACCTCACTTTCCACAAAAGCTAAATTAAAATAAAATACATTAGAAGTCTGATCTACATT
The DNA here is from genome assembly GCA_028554795.2 of Sinohyriopsis cumingii. Taxonomy (NCBI): domain Eukaryota; kingdom Metazoa; phylum Mollusca; class Bivalvia; order Unionida; family Unionidae; genus Sinohyriopsis; species Sinohyriopsis cumingii. The sequence continues at coordinate 9,312,524 of CM068832.1, read as the reverse complement.
TTTGCATAGATGTAGCTCACATGCGTGTGTGTGTGTGTGTGTGTGTGTGATCTGGATTTTTTTTTATGTAGCTTTAATAATTTTTCAGTCATACCACTACGATGTCTGCAGATGTGGCAATTTATAGTGATGTATAGCACTGGGGCATGATGCTGCAGACATGTAGCACAATGTCCAACCCAGTCACATTATCCTGACACCAGGCCGACCAGTCCTAACACTAACTTCTTAATGCTGAGTGTCTAGCAAAACAGCATATGAGTACCACTTTTACAAGTCTTTGGTATGACTCAGAAAGGGTTCAAACCTATGACCTCATGTGTCCGAGGCAGACATTCTAACCACTAGGCTACTGAAGTGGTCAGATGCAGTTTATAATAATTCTACTAGTTAATTTGAAATAATTAAGCAATTCCTTTTCTAACAGGAATTACTTGCCAAATGTTTACTTAACTGGACAAACATGCTCTACCCCTGCCTATGTATATGATAAATGACTGTACTTGTTCAGCATCAATATCATAAACAACCAACTGTGAACAGTACCAATAATTCACTACATTAAAACTCAGATCATACTTTGTTCTTCACTCTATACATATGTTTTCAAGTGGATAACATACATGTACTACCAAAACAAATGATGCATTAAGGGAAAAATATTGTCCAGATCTATGGTACAAAGCTGTCAAATAATAACTACAGTTCAGACAATTCAACATTGTGCATCTTTTGAGTGATATATAATCAATAAACATTAACTGTCTTACCTTCCACAGTATGTTCTGGCATTACTGGCTCATGATTTTCAATCTTAAATGCCAACGTAAAGTTCCAGATTCTGATGTTGACATGTAAATTTACCTTGCTTTAAATGGCAACTAAACAAAAGTTGCCATGACAACAAATCTTACATTCAATTTTATGGAAATAATTAAAAACTTTATACCACCACTAATATGGTTCAATATCATGGGCAAATTGCAAGGTCAAAGAACTTGAATCACACAAATTGTGAAAATATAACTTTTAAATATATTGTCTCACACCAAACTTACTTTCAATCAACAGAGTTGGAAAGCATATGGCCAGATTACCTCTTATTTCTGTACAGTGACTGTGTTGCACTTTGGTTCTGTCCCTTTATAATAATTCAGAATTGTAAAATTAAGTGGACATTGGCAGTATGAGGTGCTACAAATGTTTCTTTAACTTGCTTTAGGTGCAGCACTGCTTAAATACATCATTACAATTTTTAAAGATTCTGTGCATGGTTTTGTTATTATGTGTATAATGCCCTAGTTGTAATTATGTCCCCTGAAATATTTCCAAAAGGAAGCCTTAAATTCAGCCAAGAGACTTATGTTAAAGTTCTACTATTCTGTCTTTATTAACGCATTACAGGAGCAAATGTTTTCCTTATAGACATGAAATCTATATGCTATCTTTCCAACATGAATCTTAATTTTAAAAAAGAAATATTTATATACCATTCTGCATAACCTGAATAGCTAAATAAACAACAATTCTGCTTGATTCTCTTGCTATCTGTGAGATGGATAATATATAACAGAACAGTGCTTAAATCTTTAATACATTTATTGAAGGGACATAAAGCTTGATAATTTCCTTTAATTAAATTTAAGTACATTGTGACAGACCACCATTAAGTGCCACTAAATCAATGTGTTATTTGCGAAGCAACATATATTAGGATATTCCAGTAGTACAGAAATAATTGCAGTATAGGGAAAATATCACAATGCAATGTGTATCAATAACTCATTGCACTTCTTGCAACAGAGTTAGTAGCATAATTTTTTCAAAATTGTCAAGGTTTTTCAAGGTTCAAAATCATGTTTCTTAAGGTGCATTATTACATTAATTTTAAAGGATACATAAATGAAACTGTATGTAAACACAACTTAATACTTACTATTACTTCGTACAAGGAATGTTTCTTGCAAATTCTTTTAAAAATAAATAAATAATAAAACAAAAGTCAAGAGTATGATAATTGATATCTTTCCCATTAATACTAAACATCCTACAACTGGGCATTAGAATAATGTAGTCACTGAACAATGTTCACTTTACATTACACTATTTACAAAGTCCAAAATATTACAGAGTGAATTTTTCAGTTCTTGTAGATTGTCATCAAGTTGTTTTTTCCAAGTACTCCAAGTTCCACTGGATGTTTCGGCATCTCCTTTGTTTACAATTTGCGTATTTGTCTTTTGTTTTGTTATATGAGCCATTTAATCATTAAAACCCTGAAACTGGGTTAAGAGGGAATTCTGACAGGCAACTATACGTTTACTTAACCGTGTAACTGCCTTTCGCTCTGCAATATTAGCATGATTACCATAGTTTTGTAAAACAGTGTAAGGTCGCTTACATCAAAGCAAAATACAATTCAGTTTTTACAGCATTATCATAGTTTTTGAAGCATTATTTCTAAAACTTAACGTTATTGTATTTTGGATTTATCATTCAAGTTTAGTACAATGGTGCCCATGATTCGAATCCAAAGGATGTACTTCATTGAGAGTGTTCAAACCTACAATGTACATGTGGTGGCGCAATTATGTAAATACGCTCACTAGCATAATTGCGAGTGTTGAATCAAACCCTATTGTTGTTCATTGTTGTTATACTGGGATAATATTTAAATGAGTTAGGTATTTACAATTTCAAGGCAAAATAAAAATGTAAATTACTGGTGCATTGATATAAAAAGTCTAATGCAATAACTCATAAACAAACGAGTCAAAAGAAAGAGGTGGTGTTAAAGCAACCAGTGAATGCTCAGTTCAGTCATCTGATCAAGTTATATGCAATTCTAAATTAGGCAAAAACAATAAGAAAACTGACAATTAAAAAACAATCTTGACTTTTCAAACAAATTTATACTTTTTCTATGTAATAATCATACATGCCAACCCCGAGTGAGTTACACGGGCAATGTTTGCTATAGTAGGTTTGCCTAAATAAATGCATTTAAAACTTAACATGTGCATTTTGTGATGTCATCTCAGACTTTTGGGTCAGCTTATACGTAGGTCATGCACTCTTTAGTGTTTATACCTATTCAGCTTGGGTGGCCGGCTTATGGGTTTATAAGCAATTATATATAGTAGGTAGGTAATTTTTTTAAAATAAATATTATACATAGTGTAATGATTTGTGCTTCAAGTACTGGGCTGAACAAGCTCAATTAGATGGTCAGCCAACCAGAAACACATATTTTTGTACATTATATGTACTATTACAACTCTATGGTCTTAAAATAAGTATTAGAAAAGAATGAGTTTATTGTAGAGCATGCATTTCCTGAGAATAATAATTTCACCCAAATCAGAATCTGAATACAACAATATAAATGATTACTGCCAATGTGTTATCGCAAGAATAAATAATTTTTTCAGTAAACAAGATTATACAAAAAAATAAGACACAAAAGAAGAACTCGGAAGAGGGCCAAAGTTAATTTCTAGAAAAATCTTAGTTACAGTTAGGTGGTCTGTTATTAAAATTATAATAAAGGACATAGTAAATACACTGTTCTTGACTCGGACCCAGATAAATATGTTTACTTCTATTGATAATGATACAAACTCACTCTCAAAGATCAAATATCAGCTATTTGTTTCCAGAATTTTTATTTGGCCAGGTGGGCAATAAACATGGAGAAGTGCAGCTACAAAATAATCTGTTTCTTGGTCTGGGGGTGTTTTTCCAGGGAAGGGGGTAATAATTATTTTAATTATTCAGTACTAACCAATCACATCTGTACTGCTGATTACTTTTTTGTGTCATAAAATCTCACCCATTCAAGTGAATACATCTTTCCCATAGTAAAGTTGTTGTGATTCGGATTTGTAATGTAGCTTTCATAATTTTTCAGTCATACTGCTACAATGTCTGCAGTGTGGCAGTTTATAGTTATGTCTAGCACTGGGGCATCATGCCACAGACATGTAGCATGATGTCCCACCCAGTCACATTATCCTGACACCAGGACAACCAGTCCTAACACTAGCCTCTTAATGCTGAGCGCCAAGCAAGGCAGCTGTTAATACCATTTTTGTAAGTCTTTGGTATGACTCAGACAGGGATTGAACCCGTGACCTCCCGCATCTGAGGTGGACACTCTAGCCACTATGCCAACAGAGCGGTCCCCAGAGTAGAGAATTATCAACAAGGCATAATACACTAATGCACCTTGCACACACAGGAAAAAATCTGTTTCACAGATAACAATTTTTGCCAGGGTATCAGAGTGAGGTGGGAGGCATTCGACAATAATGATGGGTGTCACAAACTCCCCATCACTTAGTCAAATGCTTAAGACTTGGCTGGAATGCAAAGAAAGCTGGTAATACCGAAATCATTTAAAAGGATGATATAAATCTTGAACAAAACGAAGCTATCTAAACACTTTCTTCGATATTAATGTATTTATTTATTAGTTTCATTAAAAAAACTTAACCCGATTTTGGCAATGCCGGCTTCCATCGCATTCCAGCCAAATGAAATGTGTGCGTGTGATTAGGATTTTTAACGTAGCTTTAACAATTTTTTAGTCATATTGCTACGATGTCTGCAGTATGGAGTTTATAGTGATGTCTAGCAATGGGGCATTATACCACAGACATGTAGCATGATGTCCCACCCAGTTACATTATCCTGACACCAGGCCAACTAGTCCTAACACTAACCTTTTAATGCCGAGCGCCTAGCGAGGCAGCTGTCAGTACCATTTTGTAAGTCTTTGGCATAACTTGGCTGGGGTTCGAACCCATGACCTCCCACTTCTGAGGCGGACACTCTAACCACTAGGCCACCGGAGAGGTCATCTAATTGAAATGTAGGCCAACAAAACTTGAAAACAGTTCCATTTGCTTGTGCGAGAATTTAAATTAATTAGAAAAAAGACATCTGAATAAGGAAAGTCTAGCAAAAACATTATAACCTCAATTTGTAGCTAAGCATCAGTATGGGCTGCCAAGTGTGCGTGAAGTTCCTGAAAATTTGACTTTTGTTACAATGTTAGTCAACATCAAAACACGCTACACAGTGCCATTATTCAGGCAGTAAGACCTTGATGCCCAAAACATAAATATCAGTGTCAAGGTCCAATCATTACAAGACCATGGTCACCATTAGTGACCTTACAATTGATGTACACTGAGCTTAAAGTATGCTGATTAATAAAGGTATCAAGCTATTTTTTGACAACTAAATGCTACGTGTTACAGAATATTTTACTGATGGAAACATGAGATCACGCGTACCAAAATTGATAACCATTTCTTCATAATCAGAACAATATTCCCCACCCACACGTACTGAAATTTGTGCATTACCAATAGCCCTATAAATGTACCACATAAAAAATACCATTTCAATACTTAGGTGATTCAAGGGTGTGTACGGACACATTTACATTCGTACAAAAGTTATTGTAATGTCAAGGAAAAAGAAGAGAAAAAAAAGCGAGTAAAATGCTAACGCACTGACCTACTGAACTGAAACCGGCTCCTATCTTTACGAGTTATCAAATCAAAAGTATGCATTGAGATGGCAGATTAAATATCAAATCTACATCATACATACCTTAGATAATCTTGTCTGTCAACAATTTTTTTACAGTTTTGAGGAAATTTCTCCTCTAAGAATTGGCTCTAGGATGTTTGTACCGAAGATGGCAGCTGAACCGCAGAATGCCGATGACGTCACAGGAAATGGAGAATATGATTAGAATTGCTTCCGGTTCAATTCTAGTGTATTGCATAATTAGTAGGTTACTTCCCTTGGTTTAGCTAATATTCCTAGCAGCAGGGGGGGCGAATCCTACAAAATACTTTTCCGAAATACCCCTTCCACTGAAACTTTTCCCGATAGAGGGCTTATTTCGACGAAATAACACTTTTATTCAGAAAACGAGACAAAAAAAAATGTCCCTGAAAATGCTTTGTATTTCCGCTGATATAACGCGAGTTACTTCAATAAATCCGACTCCGCCGACATAATTTCCACGGTGAGGTATCATCGAAAAATCAGGTGTAGTTTGCGCCCCCCTGCTGCTCTACGAAGACGAAGATTTCCAAGGAAACATTTTTATGTTAACCATACAATGTATCAAGTCCGATACGGTATCGTGTCCGCGGGTCGTGTAAATTTATTGTCACAAATCCATGCGGGGTTCTTTGAGCGCGACTAAAGAAATTCTTAAACTTATTAATATCCATATCGCCGCTACACCAGGTTTGATGAATATTTCTCATCGTGTGAACATCAACTCCATTAAACACCGCAAGAAGATTACAGTTATCCCTGATTACTTTTGGTATTTGTGTATAACGTTGAGTAACATAAATCACATCAGTGTTTTTATGACGACCCCGGGAAAATATTCTTGCAGGATTTTTTTGCTTGTCCAGCATCACATCATCATACACTACTAGGTTATTTATTTCCCCGTCGAGGTCTTCCACGGACGGAGCTTCTTCAATATCAGTTATAAATTCAACAACATCCTCGCCGTCTTCACTCAGCGCTTTTGCACTCTCATTAAAATCTTTTATAACATCATAACAACGTTGATCATCCACAGACGGAGCTATCAAGTATAGTTTGTCCCATTTCATCCACTTCATTATCATGTTCAGCAACAGCTGTGTTTTACCTGATCCAGATGGTCCAATGATAATCATCCGGATAGAATTTGGTAGCACTGAATTATGCTTAACTGGCTCCTTTCTTCGCGTCGCAGAAAAATCTGTAATTTCCATTTGTATATAAGGAATAATAATTATGGATCTATATTGTGTGAAGTGTAAGGCACGAACCCCTACAAACGACATAACAACCATTACAACAAAAAATAACAGACAAGCACTTTCTGGTAAGTGTGCGCAATGTGGCACAAAAAAATTTAGATTTAAAAAAAAAAGCCTGACAAAGTCAGCGGAGGTGACATCGCAGCAACCCTCGGACGACTTCCAGGTACCCCTTGGGCTAAATATCCCGGAGAAAAACATCTCCCAGGATACAATTACTGCGGTCCAGGGACACGACTAGATATCAGACTTGATGAACAGTCTAAACCAAAACCGGGAGAGTATCCGATAAACGCTATCGACGCAGCGTGTCACATACATGATGTTGCTTATCGAAGTAAAGATCTACAAGACAGGCATATCGCGGATGTGAAATTAATTCATGCACTAAGCTCCATAAAAAATAAATCATTTAAGGAGTCACTCGCTAATTGGTTAATAAGATCAGCGATGAAATCTAAATTAGCATTAGGCGCTGGATAATTAATAACAATGGAAGCGATTTATTATTCCCCAATCGGATACTGGAGAGGTAACTCAGCAATTAATAAACTCGCCAGCGCAGCAAAAGTAACACGCAAGGTTGCCAAAAAATGGCTGTCAAAACAAGCAATATGGCAAATCTACTTACCACCACCTCGACAAATCAATTTTGCACATTTTGATGTTAGTACCCCCAATGAAGTTCATCAGGCTGACATACTATTCCTGCCTCATGATACTGTCCGTAGAAAAACATACAAATACGCGCTAACAGTAGTTGATGTTGCTAGTAGATACAAAGAAGCAGAACCGTTAGCGACTAAAACAGCCGTTGAAGTTGCTTCTGCGTTCAAACGAATTTATCAACGAGGACCTCTAAGCTGGCCCCGATTATTACAAGTTGATCCTGGCAAGGAATTTCAGGGCGCGGTGTCATCACTGACAAAGCAGCATAACGTTACCATACGACGAGGACATACTGAAATTCATCGGGATCAGGCAATTGTTGAGCGATTTAATAGAACACTCGCTGAGAGATTATTCGGATACCAGTACGCGAGGGAATTCATTTACGATACGAGATCTCGTGAATGGGTTGCAAGACTGCCAAACGTGATAGCCGCGCTGAATAATGAAATTACCAGAACAACAAACATGAGACCTGTAAATGCAATCACAAAAAAATATATACCCCGCGTCAGTGAACGTGTTTCAACGCAGCCAACGACGCTAGCGTCCCCGTTGCTGGGTAATGTCACCGTTAGGTATTTATACGAACCCGGCGAACTCGAAGGAGGGAAAAAAAGAGCAACCGATCCCACATGGAGTGTTACCACACACAAGATATCCAGCATAACCAGATCAACTGGGAGAAACGCAATCTACAGATTAGATTCAACTGCTCCTCAGCGTGGATTCACACGCGAGCAACTTCAGGTGATTCCCACGGATACACAATTACCACCTCGATCACTTAAATAACTGCAGCAACACCTCTGCGTCGATTACACTCAAGACAGGTCAGCATTACATTTTCACGCGTATGACCGAGATTGCTGTCTATTCTATCCACGGTAAATTGTCTTGGGTCGTTTTTCGGATACTGCCACAGCAATAAACAATTACAACTCGCACAGTGATTATTCTGACGCTCACGTAACGACAACACAGCGTTGATATCCAGGCTAAACTCTCTATTATTTTTCTTGTCGCTTTGTCGGTAACTGTCTAATTTTTTTCTTATTTGATCTTTTTGCGTTAACTCAACAACGGCTGACTTCGTTGACGTATCTAATACAATTCTTCGTAACTGAGCCATCTTTCTTACTCTGGACACGGCTAAATAAACTAAATTTGACCATTCGATGCGGTCATCAACGATCCAAACAGTTGTATCAGAAATAGTTAATCCTTGTGCTGAATGAATCGTCATAGCATATCCTAGTGTCCACGGTGATTTATTTATTGCTAATGCATCTTCGACCGCATCGACGTTAACTGTTACTATATCATTCAATACTAAATTTTGCTTCTCTGGTTTTCCGGGAATATCAACATCAATATTCTGCAATCGTGTATCATCTGGTCTATAACATAACGGCACTTCCAACGTTGGAAATTTCTGCCGCTGTAACTGAAATAGTCGCCGCTGAAGTGTATCTCTGACTGATTTTCTACTTGCAACAATTAAATCATCTGGTTTCCACGCCGTTAAAAAGTTATCAAATGAAGTCTCTGGAATTATTTCACGCATTATTTCACATTGGACTTTATTGGTTTGTAGCCTAATTAGTTTTTTAAACTCCTTTAATGTGTCATCAAGCGCTCTGATGTCATCACGCATTTCCTCGTAATAATCAACAAACCCTCTCAACCATTCGTGGGGAGATTCGCCGACAAATGGTGGTGGTTGACCATGATCGCCGCACATCACAACTGCGGTATTTTTCGTTAACAACCACGTCAGGAACCGTTGTAATGTATCCAGCGGCACAGTGTCTATTTCATCCCAGATGATTTTCTCCGGGATATACTTCGTTCCCATTCGCGTAGAAGTCCATGTACCGCCGCTGTATTTGAAAAAGCCGTGATAAGTGCAGGCCTTTACTCCGCGTTGTATCATTTCTCTGGCAAGTCTGTGTGTTGGTGTTAGCACGACCAAATCAGAACCGCGAAATAGTTCGATTGCACGAGTTGTCTTACCACAGCCTCCAGGTCCGTTCAAATAAACTGTTCTGTGTCTAGCAATTGGATCGTACACAGAAGGTAACGACAAAGTTGTCCACGACAAGGTTGTTGATTTACGATATTCATCTTTAATTTCAACATCAGCTGATTCACAGTACGCGTGCAACTCTTCCTTTTTTACTCGCCATGTTCCCCATTGATCATCCGATGTTGGTAAATCTAACGCTGTTAAATCGTCTTCGTTAATATAAAACGAATCTGTTGCAACCCTTACCGCGAAGGGAACTCTATTCACCATCGACAATAAATTTATAGAAACATAAGCCAGCATAGAGGATCTCAAATGAGTGTACTGAGCTGAATCACCGTCGATATAACTAACAACTGTTCCTAATCGTTTTCCAGGCATCCCCGGCAATGATATTATTATATCCTCGCGGCTACAAAATGTATCTTTCGCAGTAGTATCAGCGATAATGAAATTTAATTCTTCTTCATCCATAATTAATCGACTGTGATGTCGTTTATGATCATATGCTCCACCTTGAGTAAATTTACCTATCAATCTTCGGCCGAGATCTTTACAGTTGCGCTCATCATGTTTATACGCCAGTGTGCGTAATTCTTCTTCAGACGCTGTAGGATAATTTAATTTTAAGTCAGAATAACACGCAGTATCAGTTGGAGTTGGTAACCAAACTGAGGTTTGTTTTGAGTAACAAATAATCCCCTCACTGACAACAACAGATGTTAGTATTGTTTTGTCAACCATAAACCGCAACAACGGAAACGGCACCCACTTCCTTTCGTGGAAATGTCTGCCAAACCAAGCATAATTAATAGGATGTAACCGTGTTGCAAATTCGAACGATTCCACGCGAGCAAATCCAGTCAGGTCAAAATCAGGTAAAGGTCCGTTAATAGCTACTCTTGTCATTAAATTTGTGGGATGTCCAAATCGTTTAAAGTATTCAGCGCATTCGCCATAGCCAAGAAAACTTCCTGGATAGCACGCAATCATATCCACCGATACCATATTATCACTAACAAATACACTATTCCATAAACCGCCGTGTCCGTATTCGATGCAACTCTGCTGAACATTCTCGAGAAAACTCTTCATGGTTGGTTTCCAATTATTTTTTTGTCGTGCTATATGTGCGGCAACACTTGGAACAGTAAAACAATTAGTTAGTAATTGATCAACTTGCTCAGTTGAATATTTTTCTGTGAGCGCTTTCATTTCATTTTGTAACTCCGCAGTTCTATATATTTCTCCGTTCGGGGTCACGAACTGGTCATAATCACCAACTTCAGAACTTCTAAACAACCATACCGATACCGGATCGGTTTTACTCATTTGATAAATACAATCAAACATACCCGCGGAATAATACCTTATAACACGATCGCGTGGAAATATTTTAACTGATTCCGTCCAGGCGTGGCTGTTATGATCAATAATTGTTATTGAAGCTCCACTACGGTTGTATTTCGATTTATACAATTCCTCGCCTGTTAGCGATAATACCGTTATAGGAAATCTTAATAATTTTTCTAGCGCGGCAACATCCTTAATTGTGGCCCCTACATCTTTGACTCGATTAGCCCATGTTGTTATTTTATTTTTTCTGATCTCAGTTAGACCATTTCCACGTGCTGCGTTTTTAAAATGTTCCATTACTCGCTCAGCTACACAATTTAACACCACTGATGTTTTCATTGGCGTGAGTTTATCTACACTTGGTTTCTTTATCGGATATATTCCGTAAACGACTGCAGTTACTGGATACGATCTGGCGTAATACGGTATATCAACCCCCGTCAACATTCCTGGTCTAGAATTATTGCTCAACAAAATAGTTTTCCTTTTAATGTCAAGGATAGGATCATTTTTATCACGGATAATCCACGTGTCATCGTCGTTTTCGTTGACCACTTTGATAATAAATTTTATCTGTATGAAATATCTTCTATCGTCGAGATACCCAATTATGTTACGCGCGATTGTATCGTTCATGGTAGCATCAATGATAACGCTCGCGTCGGGGATAATTTTATATGTCGACCACACATGTGCGGCACCATCACGACGAAACTCTTCCTTGGCATTCTTGATAACACCAAGCAGTTCCTTTAACTCTCTTCGTCGTGGATCAGCGGTTAACCGGTCAAGATCGAATCGACCGCCTGCGGGTTTTATTCTGGATAGTCTTTCAAAACTCATTATTATAATTAAGACAAGTATTTAAATAGACAAAAATATTATATATAATGAACGGAAACTCAAAGAGTTTCTCCGGCGATGCTAGCATCGCTCATGCAAAGCATTTTTCATGCAAGTGGATTAAACTAAATTCATCAGCGCCGTGTGGCAAACCATGCAGACACGAATACTGTGGACAACATGCTCAACAGGTCCGCCGGGGAAGTCTAGGACCGATACCGTGTATCAGATGCGGCATTGGAGTACGAGGAAAAACGCAATTATGTTCAGCGTGTGGTGGAAAACGCTATCGAGAACTAAAACGGTATTATAATAAAAAATACTGCAATAACACACTCTCCGAGCACGATTACATAAATAAGTTTTCAGACAAATTATGAATTAGACAAATAATTTGCCTGTATTATAATGAATCAATTTGTTCCGCATCCAATTATTTCCAATTATGAGGCAAATCAAGATGGCATAATACGACACTGCAGGCTACAAAAACAAGTTGGTACAGTTGATAATTGTGGTTATTCACGATTTACTGCCACGCCGAGACATGCAGGCATTTCCTCGAAGAGGTATTTATGTCATCGTTTCGTCTATGAATGTTTTCATGGAGTGATCCCTAAAGGTTTTGTCATTGATCACATTAACGGTAACATACTTGATAACTCCATAAACAATCTTCGCATGGTCACTCAGAGCAAGAACTGCCTACTGGGTAACACAGGGCGTTGTAAAACAGTTGCAAGAAGAGCTATTAAATCCACGAACACAATTACAGGTGAAGAAATTGTATTCGAGACAATAGCCGCCGCCGGTAGGTATTTCGATATTTGTCCACCTGTTGCACAACATGTCGCAGATGGGATCTACAAAACAGCATTTTCCAAGAAGCTCAAAGGGAAGATTTCATTCTGTTATGTAACTGACAACAACGATAACTCAGTATAAGACCAAGAAAAAAAAACGAAGAGTTTCTCTGTGGCGATGCTAGCATCGCTCATGCAAAGCATTTCTCGTCCAAGGGACTTCTCAGAAACGCTAGCGTTTCCCAATTTAAAAATATAAAAATACATAATAATATGAATCACGAAAATATAAATACTATACTTGTTGAAATTAAAGAATTACAACAGCGGGGTTTTAATATTTTACTAGACACTGAAACAATTATGTCAGATTTTGAATCCTTGAATGAGCTATCACGGTCCGGGAAGAACAATCTCCCTGCCAGATATAGGTTCATTAAGGGTTTGCAAGATCGCATTTACAAATCACTTGCCACGATAACGTCCAATCAGGTATCTGAATTTATTCCACTGTGCCGTGTAGTTGAGAAGATTCGTCTTGAATTGTCATCCGAGTATGAGACTCGAAAATTAATTAACACCAGGGTGAGACTGTTAAAAGGTTATATAAAGAATTCAGACGCGGAAATGCCTACTAGTGTTTGTGACTACGAGGCCGACAAGGAAGTATAAACCGCCGCGTGTGACTCACACCCGTGAAGTAGAACCTGAGAACGCTAGCCCCGCTTGGAGACGGGTAAAAAAAAAGTGTATTATTTTTTTTGCCTTGAAATTTCTCAACTCGAAGAGTTTTCAGATTTTCAGGATTTGCTTGAGCGTTTCAGCATCAATACAACAATGAGAATAGTTCATAATCTGTTCTCGTTGACACCAAGCTGTGATCATATGATTTTGCTGTAACTGCGTCAATTGTGACCGAGTTAACAAGAAGTCTTCGTCGCCGTACACGTCAACGATTATTCTCGCGGGGAAATACTGTTCGTGTGTCTGTCCCGAGAAACTCAAAGAGTTTCCAAATGCGGTTTTTATTGCCTCGTGAAGAATTTGCTTATCATGAATATGAACTCGTGCATGAATGTACTCACACATTATACACAACCGTTTTTTTTTAAATGCGTGCTAGCGACTTAGGACTTCACCAGTAAGTTTATACTAACAGTCTCGTCACGCAGGTCCAACAAATTCCCCCGTTGGTCGGCAAGTTTGAAATTTATCGTTGACAACCACGGATTATTACACCGTAGATAGACCACATTGATTGGTTCTTGCACAATCAGAAAACCAGGGGGGTCTTTTGGTGTGAACGTATACAGGACAAACCCCTGCGTGGCCGTCGTTGTGTCAGCGCTAGCGCTGTAACTGCCATCGATGACGTCACATACAAGATTGACCGCAATAACATCTGTGATATTTACGATCCCGGGTGAGATGTGTCTGCCATCGGCGGATGTACTGTTGTCGTGCTTGAGAATAACAGGTTCTGGTTTTATTCGCGTGTACGCGGCAAGAATATCTTCGAAAGATTCCTCGATGAGATCCTGGACTGATTTTCTCAGCACGGGTGCGTTATATCCGGGAAATTTAAAATCTGAAATATCATTCACGGGAATACCATATTTAATTGCAAAATCTGCTCTGGCTATCTGTCTGTTAATACCGATGGTATCATCTTTGTAATCCAGTAAATGTTGAATTATTTTTTGATTTATAGTTTCCATCGCGGATGCGAGTTTGTTTAGTTTTTCTATGGTTGTGATAATATTATCACGAGAACTGCTTGTATGGAAGTCCAAGGGACTTCTCACGCTAGCGTTTCCAGTTAAATCAGAAATATAATCTTGGAAATATACTCGCAACAGTTGTAGCTGTTGTTTATGTACTAGATTGATCGGAATAAATAAATCAGATTCTATAGAATCTAGACGGTAACTGAGCTCCTGCCCATTAACACGTGGAGCTTCTATACTCCAAGTATCGGGCATTAAAGTACCTTTTCCTGCTAGTAATTGATCTGCAAGGAGTAAATAATAATTGTACTCGAGATCGTGCAGTTCTTGTTTATCGGTAATAAAATCCGATTTTTCAGGTTTTGGTGGATCGGGTTTAACCTCGCGGGCCTTTGGCCATCCTAATACTGTTCGAAGAGAGCTGTTATAAATATCAACGGCGTATCCCGGTGTTGAGATTTCAATGACCGTAGACATCGTTGGTTCATGCGCGGTCAGAGATATTTTGGGTTCCTTGCCGGTGATTCGTTTTATTTGGCGTTGTATCTCATTGTTGATTTCTTCGATCTGATAACTCCCAGTGGGTAGCGTAATTGTATCCCATTCTGGAGTGTCATTGGGTTTGTTTTTGTACGAGAACACAAACGAATTATTTGGCTGCAGACCACCAAATGATGCCGACCTGATATTGGGCCAGCTGTGATACACACTGAGCTTTGCTAACGCGATTTCACTCACTGGAATTGGAGTTTGAAAATTAATACCGAATTGTGGTGTCGTCGAACACACTGAGATCATTGTGGTCCTTACCGGTGTTGTGTTTGTGACTATTTGTTGAAGCAGTTCCTGTGGCGTTGCCATCAGTGACATTATTTATTTGTTTAGTTTTCAAATAGTCATTGTACGCATCTGACATTAGTTTGAATTCAGAATCTGATATCGTAGCGTCGCTGTGCACGTCTAACGATGATGATATCAGCGATGATAATTTCTGATATGCGGTCGTGGCTGTATTTAATTTTGTCGTGTAATCGTGTAATTTTGTGTTAGCACATGATGATATTTTTTTTGTTATGATGCCGAAAACTTCAGCTGTTGTTGTGGCCGCACAAACAGAGATCGTGGCGGCGACTGCTGCAGTTACCGGAGTGACCGCTGATAGTATTGCTCCGGCAGATGCAACAACGGCAGATACTGAATAAACCATAATATCCAGCACTGTTATGCGGCGCTTGTATTTTTTTACTTTTTGACTGGTTACTTCGATGACAGTTTTTAACTCAGATTACCACTCACGGACTTGATTGTATCGATATTGTTGAGCATCTGGCGTCGTTGACATTATTTAAAATCGCTGGCGATTTTCAATTACGCGGTAACCAATTGAGATGTTGCAGCGACGAATTCCAAACAAAACCAGTAAGATGTTGCTGTTAAACTATCGTCCTCGGCTTCAAGCATAAATGTTTCCTCGGTTCCGCTGTTTAGTATTACGGTTACAACCCCGGAATACTTATCGGTGGAATGTCTCCAAGGATATGTTGTGAAGATTTCAAATTTAGCGGCTGAAAACACAGACAACCTGTACACGCCAGTGACCGTTGCTGTGTATTTGATAGTGTTATTTTCTCGTGACCATGTTGCGAATCCCGATGATACCGTGAATACGATGTTGGTGAAATGCCCCGGAGTAACTCCAACGGGGACTTTAATCAAACTGATTTTGTTAACGATCTCAGGAATTCCCGATACGATATCCTGCTGTGTTTGTTTGATCGTGTTAATGTCGGTCTTGATTTCAGCGAGTTTTACATCGACGACTGGAGGAGGCCCAAAGAACTTATCCACGGTCTCACCAGTTTTTTGAAAGTTTCTTTGGAGTCTTTTAAACCCGTTCACGTGAACATCATACTCTGACCGCAGCGTATTTAGTTTACCGTTGATGATGTCCACGTATTGTTTGTTTGACGCATCCTGGTCGGATTCGGGATTCGCTAACGCGGTTATTTTGTTGCCGCTCATGCTGAGTTCGCCTGTCATCGTGTCGCCGGTTTTTTTCACACATTTATCAACACCTTTATCAATACTGTCTTTGATGCTTGCGATTGATATATTCGAGTCCTTGATCCGGCCGCCATCACTAAATGCAACGAAGTTATCCTTGGTAGCTCCAAGAACTTTGCGAATTATATCATTCCACTTAATGTTGCTCGTTCTTAGTTTTCCTTGCTTGTCCTGAAAAATAACAACTTCATCTGGGTCAACTCCAGCTATATTCAAAAGATCATTGATTTCATCTCGGGTCGCATATTTTGAGAGATCAGCATCTGTGCTTGGTTTACCTCTTCGCGCGAAAGGTCTTCCGTAAATATCCACCATTATTCTTATTGCTGTTTTTCAAATGCGAGCATGAAAATGCCTAGCATTGGAAACGCTAGCGTTTCTCGATGCGGTATATTCATACACTACTTTATGAGGAGGAGTTGCTGGATTTCTTGAGATTGCATCAAGAACATTTAAAACCTCCCTCCCACAAATGGGCGGATCAATTAATGTTTGTGTTGGTAACGTCGACTGCCACACTGGAACATTAGAAAATCTGCTGTTGAGAGTGCGAGGCACTCCGCGGACATACTTGAGAAACTCAACTGGCGGTGCTAAACCGTACGAATCAAAATAGATAATTCCACGTGGATCGATCGCGTAAGCAACCCAGTGAGTTCCCGGACCATCTTTGTTGTCGAGATTGATAATGCCAGTTTCTGGATTATTCGGTCGTTGCGGTAATTGATCTCGCATAAATACGCCTCTGAAATGTTTTACACGCAATTTTTTAACAGCATCGAGTAAATCAAAATTGGACGCTGGAAGCGTCAACGCTGGAAGCTTCAACATCGGGGACACTTTGTGTTTCAGCGTTAGAAATTTTTTGGATACCATGATGCGGGAGTTCCTGGTAGTCTTAGCCCTGATCCGCGAGCGGATCTCCCCTTTTTTTTCTTGTATCCGTTTCCGGTTGCCTTCTTTAGTGCCATTCCAGCTGCGGTTCCAACTGCACCGAGTGCTGCGGCTTTTGCTACGGCTGGTGCTGCCGCGGCAATCAACGCCGGTATTGCTGCGAGAAGAGGAAATATTCCACCGGTTTTAGTCATGTCCTTGATAGCTGCAGCAGAGAAATCAAGTCGGACACCGGTTTTTGCTGTTAGTGCCTTATTAAAATGTTTAATCTGAGTATTAGTCAACGACAGCTTGTTTGGACCACCAACAAGTTGATCTCGTTTTAGTGTTATTGATGTCCCGCACGTGCTTGCGTTCTTCGATTGCAATTTCTTTGTCTGACCGGAAGTCAAGGTGACATTAACGTGACTGTATGACATTATATTTCAGAAACTAATCTAATTGTTACATGTTTTCTACTGGAGCGTCAATAACTCTCATTCGTCCGCCAACACCTTCAAGCAGCATTGCTTTATCGGAGAGTATAACCGCGACAGCTCTAAAACCAGCAGGCGGGCCGAGGGGAAACTCACCTACACGAGCTTTGAAGTGTATATCAACGACAGATTGTCTTGTTAGATCCAAATGTTCCAGCGAAAAGTAATAAATCGGATACAGCGTTGTAAAATCCAGTTGTGATATCTGCAACCCGGTATCAACATTCTGATCACGTCCCATAAATGTCATCAAGTGATGATACGCCCGTGCAACTTCATTTCGCTCATAATTTATTAATATATCCTCGGATGGTTCCTGATGCCCGTTTATTCGCAGCGAAACCTCAGAGACATTAAGTTTGTCAAATATCATATGACTCTGTAGTTGGGAAGTCAACCTCGCATTTTGCTGGAGTGCAACAAAAATATGTCGCGGCGCTGATATTCCCTGTTGTGATGCTATGTGCCACGTAAACTGCCCAGCACCGGCACCCTGAATGGAATCTGTTGTTGTTGTCAACCATGATATCAATGATTTACCGCCTGTGTCCATGAAAGAGAGTAGCCGTTGCTCTTCAGTGATTGATGGGGACATTACTGGCATCCACAACGCAAGCTTGAATAATATTACTTTACCGGCAGCAACACCAGCAGTATCCTCTCGCCAGATGGCGTCAACGTCATCACTTTTTCGGTTAAGTACAACTGTATGATTGGCTCCAAAAATAACCTTTCTGACATTTCTGCAAAATCCAAAGATGTGAGATAGTGGAATTGCGCATGAAAATCTCCTACGGTCACCTGATAACATTAATTTACGCGTAGCAAAACCAAGATTGTAATTAGGGTTGGGAAATGGTAAATTCTCTATTGCATCAACAGCAACAGGAGGAGCAGCACGATTTACTGCTTGTCTAAAAATGCTAGATCTATGATCCGGATGATCAGAATTATCCTTAGCGAACATCATAGTCGGACCAGCTGATCTAGTGTAATCATCTGAGTATCTCGCTAATCCCAGGATTGTTGTAGCAACGTCAACATTATCCTGAATTATTTCAATTTCTCTTCCGTCAATGCTGTATGAGGCACTTTTGAACAGCGCCATGATACCGTTGTTAACAAAACCAACTCGAACATTAGCTCCGTATTCTGTATTAGCGACAATATCTGTTACAAGTTCACCCGTAACTTCAAGAAATGCTTCAGCGGGCAGGAAATATCTACTTGTATCCTGGACTCGTAATTCAATTCGTCCGCGTTGATTAGGTACTGTTGCCTCATAAGAATAATACTGATAATCGCGCACGGACCCATCTTTTAGTGTTGGTGCATCCATGTCGAACGCTGGATCAGATATAAGTTTAAACATTTTATATAAAATTATTGTCTTCTAAAACGAAATCCGCTTCCTGATATCAAGCTTGTATTTATTTGTTCGGGTGTTTGGGTTACAAGCTCTGCAAGTTTTTGATTGGCAGCCTGATTTATTACTTTACTGACGTGTGCGGGCATAAGTTCAGTACTGGCCAGTTTCACCGGTGGCGGTTTTTTTGATCTACGAGTTAACCGTAACAGTCTATCCTTGATTGACGCGAATGCCTTCCCGGCGAGATCACCAACAGATCCAAGGGCTTTATCCTTGACAACATCAATAGCTTTCATCGACAATTGTTTTGCAATCGGTAACACCTTAGGGGCTATTCTTGAAAACAAACCAGTAACTGTATCACCGAGACCATCTCCGTAGGTTGCTCTGTAGACTGGTAATCGCGAGTTCACTACGCGGACTGGTAACACGCTAGCGTGTCTAGGTTGAGAATTGTGCACGATCATTTTATTTAATTATTGTTTCTCTAACTAAATTTACTAATCGCTGTAATAACCATCCGCGAGTTCATCAATGAGTCCCCGGTAAACGCCGATATCCATAATGCCACGCTGAAATAGTCTCTGACAGATATCTGCGGCTTCATTTATAATTTCCGGAGAGTTGTTTCCGGCACGTCTTCCTCCTATGAGAACTTCTAACCGTGATACGTCATTGACGATATTGTCAGGACAGATGTGGTTGTTATATCCGCGACCGGTGTATCCTTTTCCTGTTTTCTTTAGTTTTGCTGATATTTTAAAAATTTCATCAGTTACAGATCTTTCCCTTTTTTCTATCTTTTTTACCTTAGAGTCGGTACCCTTTTTCGGTATTCCTTTTTGTAATTTTTCTTTTTCCTCCCTTAAATATCTTAATTCATTTTGTAATTCTTTTATTTTGCTTTTCAGTATTTCCTCTTCTGATATATCGGGGGGAGTGGGCGACGAAACAGGAGTGGTAAAATCATCATCATCGGGACCCTCCATTTGTTCACGCGATAAAAATTCAGGCACTGGATCAGGCAGTGTTATTGCGGGGTCTATTTTTAGAGCTGGTGGTTTCTTCTCCTGTAGTCTCGACTGTTTTTTCATTTCCTTTTCCTGTATTTTTTTCTCCTCCTCCTCCTCCTTTTTCTGCTTTTTCATTTCCTTTTCCTGCATTTTTTTCTTCTCTTCTTCCTCCTTTACCTTCGTTCGTTGGTCTCTTAGTTCCTTATTAACCCCAATTACGCCAGTTTTTATAAAATTATAGGTATCATCAGTGCTGGATATTCGAGGAATGTCTCGGTTTACTTTATAAACATAATCCCTCCAATCAGCCTGGGTCATACCCGAGGCAGCTCCTGGTTTTAGAAATTTTTGCCGGTTAGGATAATTTAAGACAATCCAAGCAGAAAACTCCTTAAGTTCATCCACGCTAGTAAGCGGAATATTTTTTATTTCAGTAATACCATCTTCGGTAAATTTATTAATAAATGTTTCCTTAGCAACTGTCACTGCTCCTGCACCTGGATCAACTACAGCACCTTCATCTGCCTGCTGTTTAAGTTCTTCTATTGCTTGAAGTAACCCTCGTTTTGATTTGGTAGGGTCAGCAGGATCAGGTTTTCCTACAATTGCAGTTTTAACTTCACCAGTAGCTGCTGTAATAGGCTTAAATAATTCCTCCGCGGATGTTGCAAACTCAACTTGCGCTTCTTGTCTCTCTTTTAATTTTTCTTTGACGGAATCACGAACCGGAAGAAATTTTTTAATCGCGGCTAGTCGTTGTCGTGCCAATCTAGTTGTGAGTGCTTCTCCGATATTTGCCATTATTTATTTGTCCACGATTTAATTTCCCCGCGAAAACTCTTCGAGGGATCGGGGACATTTTTTTTTGTCTCGTTTTCTGAATAAAAGTGTTATTTCGTCGAAATAAGCCCTCTATCGGGAAAAGTTTCAGTGGAAGGGGTATTTCGGAAAAGTATTTTGTAGGATTCGCCCCCCCTGCTGCTTTCCTTTAACGTCGATGTTAGAATGACACATGTAGAAAACTATACCATATAACTGAATCACGCTCAATATAGATAGCACGATAGCAATTGCTCGTTATAGAACAGAACTGATAATTAAAGGTTCAAGATAAAAATAAAAAAACTTGGAATGAGTGAGTTTAAAAGAGTTTAAACCTAAAAATACCAAAATATTTTTATTTATTTATACAAATTGGGGTAAAGCCACGAGTTTCAAACCCACGACCTCTTGTTTGGGAGGCGTGACACGCGGAAGGACAAATGTGACTGTTTATATCTTCGAGAAGGTGATTGACTCTGTTTTTATCATTGAAGACCTTTGCCTTTTGTAGCGAAGAAAATCTTTCTAGCCTGCTAATTTTGTTTTAAACCTAAAAATGTATAAGCAATAACATGCTGAACTGTATTCCCAATATTTTCGGAGAATCACGTTGAGAAATGTTATGATGACGAAATAAGACTCTCGTAAGACAAGATGAGGATCAGACCTGAGTAGACCAAATGGCTTCACCTACCGGATACGGGTATCAAGCCTGTTGTAGCCCGTATGTATAAATTATCAGTGGAGTTCTAGATTTGACGGTAAAAGTTATGGCATATTAACAGACCACAGTGTGACAAAAATGGAAACAGCTCGTTCATGGGCAAATATATATAAAGGAGTACCTCCGAGATAAGTACTCGGGTCCATGCTTTTTAATATTTGTATTAATTACATCTTCTCTTCATAGAGGGCTCTGATCTATATTGATGACAACACACTTGCATATGCTCGCCACGAATTTAATCATAAGAAGTTTATTTGGAAACTGAGTTGTTTTCAGGCAAATAAATCAAAGCAAACCCTGACAAGTAGCAGCAGAGAGGGTGAACCCA
Organism: Sinohyriopsis cumingii; assembly: GCA_028554795.2. Taxonomy (NCBI): domain Eukaryota; kingdom Metazoa; phylum Mollusca; class Bivalvia; order Unionida; family Unionidae; genus Sinohyriopsis; species Sinohyriopsis cumingii. The sequence continues at coordinate 9,290,556 of CM068832.1, read as the reverse complement.
CCTCAATAAATCCGAACAAAGAAGTCTATACGGCTTACCTTAAAGGAGGAAGGTTCCATTTTGAAAAATGAAGCTTTCAAAAAGGAAGGCTCCATTCGAAGTTCCACCTCAATGCTGGACAAAAAAAGTCCATACGGCCTACCTTAACGGAGGAGAGGTCGCGCCCTCTCTGCTGCTGTTAATTCAATAAAATGATTCCAGCGCTGGAATCTCACACAGCTAGATTAGCTCGAGAACGACTAGAAGCAATCACAAAATATCTTCCACTGAGAGATTCTGTTAAAGAAAAGCTAAAAGCGCGACAAGAATCTCAAGTTGAATTTACAGAAAGCGCAGAACATTTATTTAAACCTGTCACAACGGTTACTAAAAGAGTTTCAGCGGCTACTGAAGGTCTTGTTCCGCCAATAAAACAGAGCTCTGAACAAACTGAAAAAATAACAGAAAGAACTAAACAAACAAAAAGGATTTTACGAAAACCTCCAACTGATATAGCTGTAGCTCAACCTCCACCACCTCCTACACTTGAAGAAACACTTGAAGGGGCTGTTGGTGGAGAACCAAAGAGTAAACCAATGTAGATGAAAAATTTAATCCAGGAATAATTGATAAAATAATAAAATTAGATGGTATTGAATTAGCTAGGTTTGGGTAATACTCTTTTAATTAAAAAAAAAATACTTAAAACCCGGGTATGAAAATATAGATAGAAAAGAAAGGGGAAATGGGTATATAGAGTGCATGGCGGAACTAACCAGGCTAGAGACAATGATCCTGGATTTATTGAATATCAGAATGATATGGATAAATTTCAAGCAGATATGAATAAGTATCCAGCGGAAAAATGGCGGCAGAGTTTTTAAGAAAATTTGATGACCAACCAGGTCCTTTTAGGATAATGTGTAAACCTGAAGTTCTTGAGGAACTTAAAGACCCCACTAAATTAATTGATATAGCTGCATACGGATATGGTGAAAAATATATAAAGCCTTGAAATCTTCAAAACCGAAACCCGAAAATGGTACTGGCGAGGTAAATGCAGCTGCAGGCAATTCAGATCAAATTAATTGGAACGACCCAGAACTAGTACAATTTCAAAAAAATTGTAAAAGAGTATTTAACAAAAATGAGAAAAGAACAAGGACATCAGCAGACTACTCGACCACAATCTCCAGAACAATCTTACGATACACCTACTGGAAGTGGAATTACTACTGAAGGAAGTGGTCTCATTGCTTGTCCTAACAATATTCTCGATGACGTGCAACGACTAGAGGTTCTCATAGGAGGAAAACGAGCCGGTAATAATTCTCCAGAAATTATTAATGAAGCAGCTGATATTTGTCGACGATTATTTCAAGTTTCAAGACGGTATCATGGATATCAGTGTTTATCGATCTCTCATTGATAAAATCGCTGATGACGACTACAGTGATTAGAATAAAAAATAACAAATAAGATGATCATACACAACACTCAACGTAGACCCGTGATGGTCAGAGTAGTAAATTCACGATAACCCTTTTACAGCGCGTATTACGGAAATGGACTTGGTGATGTTGTTCAGGGATTATTCAGAAGGTTAGCTCCAAAAGCAGCACCGATCGCAAAACAATTTTCAATGAAAGCTATTGACGTTGTTCGTGAGAAAGCTACTGGTGCAATCAGCGACGTTGTCGGTAAAGCGTTCTTGGCAATCAAAGAAAGACTAGCACGATTAATACGCAGACGGCAAGTGGTCCGACCACAACCAGTGAAATTACCAAGTACTGAAGTTATGTCCGCGGCTGTCAGTAAAATAATAAAGCAAGCGGCAAATCAAAAACTAGCAGAGTTGGCTGGCGTGCCACCCTTGACATCCGCCAGCGCAGTGATTATCAGTATTATTCTTATGAGGCGCGTGTACCCAACGCACGTGGAAGAATTGAATTATAAGTTCAGGATACAAGTAGATATATCCTGCCTTCCGAGACATTCATTAAAGTTGAAGGTAGATTTTTAAAAGCAGATGATACAGCATACGGAATTGGTGATCGTGTTTGGTTTGTTAACAACGGCGTAATTGCGTTATTTAACAGTGCTACATACGCGATTGACGAAAAAAAAAAAACATTGAATCATGTCTCGAAAACGTCGACGTTGCCAGGACGATACTTGGTCTTGCAAGAAACTCCGACGACTATGCGAGATCAGCCGGTCCATCAATGATATTTGCACAAGCTGGCAATTACGAACAGGACCATTATAGCCGTGGAGTCTAACATATATACATGGCTTCTAACCAATTCCTTTGTTCTTGACTTAAGTAATCGTGGGCAGGCAACGTGACTGCATTTTCCATCGCATGATAGAAGAAAAAAAATCGGATGTAAAATTTGGCTCTTGCTAATGGTTGTTGTTATGTCATAGCATCTTCATTAGTTTCAAAACCGAATAATTTCTTAGTTTTCATCAATACAAAGTTGCATGAATAACACTGAAAATGAAAGATGCGGGTATTTCTTTGATTATTTAAAAGTTTAAATTTTCGACACCTATAATTTTATAAAGATTACAGTCTACAGTTTTGGACTTTGCTAAGGTTTCAACTTGAAAACAAAAGCAATTTCCTTGCTTTTCGACACTGGTTATCCTTCCCATTTAAAGGAAACATTGGACATCATAGGTATTGCTAAAATAACTTTTACTTCCCTTTGTTTTAGTTTGTGACTGAGTGTGTTTTGGCTTAAAGAATATACAGCTTAGCCTTACTTAAGATATCCACCAATCAAGAAACAGCGTGTCCTTACTTCAGATATCCACCAATCGAAAAACTGGTTGGCCTTCTTTCAGATATTCACCAATCAAAAAACTGCTACCTCCACTTGTCATTTTCTCTTCCTAGACTTCAAAGGTAAATTGTTAAAAATGAAGCCAATATAATTATTTTTATACTTTTTATATATTTTGTAATTCGTTTTGCTTTCAGATGCTAGCGTCAGCTACTCTGAAGAAGAAATAAAAAAAAACTCGTTTTCCTTATTTTAATAATTTCTGAAGTTACTGTTCTTCGGACAAGTTCATGCTGATTTTTTGGTGCATATTGGAGTAGAAATTTTGACCAGCTCTGCTTATATTATGCACAATTTCCACACCTAAAACATGTACATACATTTCAGCCACAGTACATGAAAGTAATACATAGTTAAGCTAACAGTCACTCCATTGTGCATGCTGCAAATCCAAACAACACCACCAAAAACAAATCACTCTTTCAAAAAGTATGTAATATCTGTGGTTTGCCAAAAACTCTGCTCCTGCACACATAGCCGGATGTTGGTTCGCCAAAACCTGACCATATTGGGAAGTATCACTATGAGTACCTCCGAGTCTGTTTCACAGGGTTGACATAATTAGACTCGTATCAGAAAGAGACGAATGTTACTAATGGAATCGCATTTTGTGAATGCTCCATGTGTAGACAACACTTAAGACGTTGTTAATGCATCCGATTCTGAAGAAAAAGTTGTTTATTAAAGAATTGTGGAATAAACTTAGGATTGTGTGTGTGTGTGTGTGTGTGTGTACAGACGAGTCATTTACGCACTTGAAAACAGGCATCATTTATAGACATCTCTCTCACCCCCCACCCCCCACACACTGAACTATTATGTCTCTGCGGTTAGTGCGGCAGACTCAGAATCGCGAACAGAAAGATATGTGATCAAATTCTTGCCAATGAACAGACTTCGCCGGCCGTCGTGGAGTGTATAACCTTTCATGTGTTGATGTTCCATTACACACCACCAAACTAACTCTCTCTCTCTCTCTCTCTCTCTCTGTATTGCAATCGCAAGCAGAAGGAACGGTCATGCTATAAATAATGCGCACTGAGCAGACAGGAATTATAGTAGAGTAGGATCCAAGATTTGCGTCATAAGCCCCACTCAGTTATTCTTGTTATTGTGAATGAATCTCGATATACTAATCTCACAGCGTGCGTAAAAACCGAAAAGGCACGTTTGACGTCATAATTGTGTGCATAGTCGAATATAAAAAGTAGACGACTATATATATATGTGGTGGCGTTTAGAAAAAAAAAATGGTAACAGTTGGATGTATTTGGGTATATGCATTGTGTAGAGCAGTCTTTAGAAGAAGTCGTTGCCAGAAAAGTGAGCATGTTCTATTAAAGAAGGACTAACAATTGTATAGTTTAGCAAAATAAGTATAATCTAGTTTGGGAACACCTTCTTTTATGTCGACACAAAACAGTTTTTGATATTGATAGAGAAAAATCAGATTTAATTATTCATGACGTACCCCTCTGGTCAACTATATTGCTTTTCTATTACTGGGAAATTCTGTAACTTAATTCAGAAATTTATATAAAAATTTTAAAAATATTTTTCGGTTTGTGAATTTCTGGGTGTGGCATCTGAATGAGAGTATATATCTAACGTAAATGGTTTAACAGCACATCAGAGTATATATGTAACGTAAAGGGTTTAACAGCACATCAGAGTATATATGTAACGTAAAGGGTTTAACAGCACATCAGCACAATCCTGGACATATAGTTGTTGTTGTTGTTGTTGTAGGTTTTAACGCCATTTTTCAGCACAAAATAGGCTATATATGGCGGTAAGTATAACTGGTGGAGGAAGAACACTGGAAAACCCAGGGAAGAACCACCGACCCACGAGAATGGATATATAGTACCAAGTATGTTTAGGCATATAAAGGCAAACAAAATGAAGATATAGAGGCAAAACGGGTGAAATCCTTAAGATATTAAAGTCTCATGTATGCCGGGAAAGGTAATATGTATTAGTAAAATTACATGTATTATGTGTTTCATTACAAGGCGGTCTCACTATAAAGCGGTATACTATGTGGGCAGCGTTGTATTGAGGCGGTACTGTATTTACGACCTGTGTGTTTGCCTTAAATTGTGCTCACAGACGAAATACCCTCTTGGATATCACTTCCAAGGGTCAAATGTAACCATATCATGTTCGAGCTTAGGTGTCCTTGTACCGTATGTTTTGTCGTTATGACTTATGTATTCACTATCTATGACAATAGAAGTCTGTGTTAGACAAGTGGTATTTATAACTTATGTATTCACTATCTATGACAATAAAAGTCTGTGTTAGACAGCAGTATTTATGACTTACGTATTCACTATCTATGACAATAAAAGTCTGTGTTAGACAAGCGATATTTATGACTTATGTATTTACTATCTATGGCAATGAAAGTCTTTGTTAGACAAGCGGTATTTATGACTTATGTATGTACTATCTATGGCAATGAAACTCCGTGTTAGACAATCCGTCTCGAGATAGGCGCGTTGATATGTGTAGTTTTTCGCCCCATGTTAGGGTGTTGTTAACAATAATCGGTACAGTAAACAGTAAACATGCCCTGGGTACTACGTAGCTTGTTTTGACATACATCAAAATAACCCGTCTTCCTTATCTTAATGGAGTACAATGGCTGTAGAAATTTTCGTATCGCGAAAACAAAAATATTCAGAAGACACAAAATTATTTCGAGTTCTGACCTAATGTCCGTACCCTAATAAATGAACTCAAAGTAAAAAGTTGAAAAAGAGTCGGCATCTGTGCTTGTTTATCGACTACAAATACAATAATATAGGAAATGAATGGATGACATTAGTAAAGTACCTGACTGGGAGATAACAGCTACACACACAGGTTAAGATACAAAGTACGTAAACAACAATCAATGTCAAGAAAATGCTAGCTTTGATCTATCTAAAATGTACATCATGCAGCATGAAATGCACGTATTTCATACAGTATACATACAACAAAACCATCCGTACATATATTAAGGAATTATCATAAACACATAAATATCAAGATACCAAATCTAAAATACACGTTACAAAATCTACATGCCTTCAAGCATACACTTGAAAACTGCAGCGTAAACCAGCCGGCAAATTAAAAACATGCAACATAAGTAATTAAAAACAAACAACAGTGCAGGCCGAAGCTAAATACAGGAAAATACGTTAGGATATTTGAAACAGATCTTAAAAGTTATGAATCCTAAATCTAAAACAACATTTAAACAGATCCAGCTCGAATGTTACACACAAACACGTGATATTAAGTAGTCTGAGTGAATAAATACTAAACTAAAATATTTAATAAGAAAAGGAACATCGTTGTTCGATACGTGGACACAGGCCACTGTTCCAATTTCTGATAATTTCCTAAGCTTGTCCGATAAAATTCCTCGTTGTATATGTAATTTCCTGCAAGACAGAGACTTCCAGAAGTCAAGTTCAAAGATTGAAATTCAGACTTTTATGAAGTTTCATGGGAGTTGCTGTAGTCATCATACAGTTGTTGTTGTTGTTGTTGTAGGGTTTAACGCCATTTTTCAACACAAGATAGGCTATACATGGCAGCCAGTATTACTGGTGGAGGAAGAACCCTGGGAAACCCCGGGAAGAACCATCGACCCACGAGAAGCTACTGGCAAGCTTCTCACGTACCCACGTTAGCCGAGCCTGAGACTTGAACCAACGCAGACAGAGATGAGATGGCAGTATCCGGAACGGTGAGCGCTTTAGACCACTCGGCCACTCGGGGCCCCCTGATAATAATAATAATAATAATGAGGACTTTGTATAGCACTTAATCTTTAGAAGCTCTAAGCGCTTTACAACATTAGACAACACCTATAAGATAAAAAACATATAATTATATGATTACAAACACAAACACCATGAAATTAGAAGAAGAAAAAAAACACGCTGAGAATATTTAAGGTAGGAAACATTATTAGGTCTTTAAGTTTGTTCTTGCAGTCGAAATAAGTGAGTTTTGAGAGCACTCTTGAATGTGATCACCGTGTCTTTGTGTCGAAGTTCAGTGGGCAATTCATTCCATGTTGCTGGTCCCTGGTATGCAAAACAACGTTGTCCATATGACTTTGTTTTCATACTTGGAATAATGAGTATACGATTGTCAGAAAAGGAGCGTAAGTATCTTGCTGGTGTATACACATGGGTGAGGTCGGATAGGTATGTTGGACTAGAGTCCGTCAGTGAAACGTAGCACAGAGAACAAATTTTGTGTTTGATTCTGGATCGAATGGATAGCCAGTGTAGGGTACAGAGCAGCGAGGTGGTGTGCTCTGGTCGTGGTACTCTAAGTATGATCTGAGCTGCAGTGTTTTGAACTTTTTGAAGTTTTTGGAGTAGATATTGAGTTGAACCAGACAGATCTGAGTTACAATAGTCAAATCTTGAAAGTACTAATGAACACACAAGTGTTTTAGTGGCATCAGCTGAAAGATATTTGCGAATGGACCTGATGCATCTCAGCTCAAGATATGCTGCCTTGCATATGTTTATGACATGTTTGTACAATGTGAGAATACTGTCCAGAGTAACAACTAGGTTGGTGTTGCTGATATTTATTGTTTGAGGTAAAGGATGTGAATGAGAAATTCTTTGTGTTGTGATCAGAATGGCCTCAGTTTTATCATCATTTATCTGCAGCTTGTTAAATGTCATCCATGATTTCACTTCAGAAATGCACCTCTCTACACCTTGGATGGTAGCATCAACTTCAGTTGGGTGGCTAGATTTGTATATTTGGGTGTTATCACCGTACAATTGGTGAGACACTGGATGATGATATATGACACTTGAGCGCGGCTGAGTGTATAGAATGAAGAGAACATGTCCCAGAACAGACCCTGTGGAACCAACATAGATCAACTGCGCTGGAGTATATTCCATTTGCAGACACAATTTGTGTCCTGTTGACCAAGTAGGACTTGAACCACAGTAAGGCTGTATCATCTCTTGGCATCCGTCCGTCTACGGGAGACGATGGAGTAGCTCCAAAGTAAGCTTTTGCTTATCCTTCTTTCTAGCTCTCTTTCCAGCTTGTTTTATTCTTCTCTCTTCCTCTGCGTTTTGAACTCCCTGCCCGACAGCTAGGCGCCAACTGGAACGGTTGTTTGCACAGCTCTCCCAGTCGTTGACACTGATGTTTGCCGTCTTCATATCCTTCTTGCAAACATCTTTGTAGTGCAGATGTGGTCGTTCAGTTGGTTGTGCACCTTCTGCTAACTCCCCATATAACAGGTCCTTGGGAATGCGACCTGGGTCCATTCTTTTTACATGACCAAGCCAGCGAAGGCGCCTCTCGCTGAGAATGGAGAACATGCTGTTCATGTTGGCGCGCTCTAGAACCTCTGTGTTGGGTACTTTGTCCTGCCACTGGATGTGCAGAATGCGCCGCAGACATCTCAGGTGGAAGCTGTTGAGTTTCCTCTCGTGTCTTGCATAGGTGGTCCATATTTCGCTGCTGTAGAGAAGTGAGCTGAGTACGCAGGCTTGGTAGACACACAGTTTGGTCTTCTCTGTGAGGTTGGGGTTGTTCCAGACTCTCTGGTTAAGTCTGGCCATCACTGCTGCTGCCTTGCCAATCCTGCCGTTCACCTCAGAATCAATGGAGAGTGAGCTGGAGATGTTAGACCCGAGGTATGTGAAGTTATCGACAACTTCCAAGTTGTACCCATCGATGGTGACAGAGGGAGGGGAATCTGCGTCCTGCGCCACGACATTCGTTTTCTTCAAACTGATGGTCAGTCCAAATTCCTTACAAGCATGGGAGAGGCGGCATACCAGCTGCTGAAGTCCATCTTCCGTGTGTGATGTCAAGGCTGCATCGTCGGCGAAGAGCAATTCATGGATGAGTACCTCTGTGACTTTAGTCTTAGCACGGAGACGGGCGATGTTGAACAGCTTGCCGTCAGCCCTGGTATGGATGTACACTCCCTCGCTGCAGTCCTTGAATGCATATTGGAGAAGCATGGAGAAGAAGATGGCAAAGAGCGTCGGCGCAAGGACACAGCCTTGTTTGACTCCGCTGATGACTTGGAATGCTTCAGATGTTGCGCCATTGAAGCACACTGTGCTGTGCATGTTCTCTTGGAACGACATGATGACAGCAAGCAGACATGGGGGGCAGCCGATCTTCTGCAGGAGTCTGAAGAGTCCACTCCGACTAACCAGGTCAAACGCCTTCGTCAGGTCTATGAAGGCAATGTAAAGGAGCATCTGCTGCTCGCGACACTTCTGCTGCAGCTGACGTAGTGAGAAGATTATGTCTACAGTTGACATGCCGGCTTTAAATCCACACTGGGACTCTGGGTAGACAAGGGAGGCTAGGATCTGCAAGCGCGCCAAGGCAACACGGGCGAAAGCCTTTCCAATGATGCTGAGGAGGGAGATGCCCCGATAGTTGTTGCAGTCGCTACGGTCTGCTTTGTTTTTGTACAAAGTGACGATGTTGGCGTCACGCATGTTCTGTGGGATGTATCCCTGTTCCCAGCAAAGGCAGAGGAGTGTGTGTATGGGCTGGAGCAGTGCTGGTTTTCCGCTCTTGAGGACTTCAGGCGGAATGCCGTCGCTTCCAGGAGCCTTCCCACAGGCAAGGCAATCGATGGCTTTTCCGAGCTCTTCCAGGGTGGGCTGTGTGTCTAGCTCCTCCATGACAGGCAGGTCTGGAATGGCATCCAGGGCAGTTCCAGTGACATTGTTTTGGGTTGCATATAGCTCGAGAGATAGTGCTCAATCCATCGCTGCAGTTGTTTCCCCTGGTCTGTGATGACTTCGCCCGTCTTGGACTTGAGGGGGGCGGTCTTGTAGCTGGGGGGGGGGGGCCTGTCGCCTTTTTGATACCCTCATACATTCCTCTTGTATCCCCGGTGTCAGCAGCTGTATGTATATTGTTGCAAAGGTTCAGCCAGTAGGTGTTGGCACAGTGGCGGGCAGTCTTCTGGGCGTTGTTCCTTGCAATCCTGAGGGCTTGTAGTGTTCTGGGGCTAGGTGCAGCTTTGTATGCCAGAAGGGCTTTCCTCTTTGCCTCAGTCACGGGCTCCATCTCCTCCCAGTTTGCCTCATACCAGTCGACATTCTTTCGCTCCCTCTTCCCGTAAGCTGTGATGGCTGAATTGTACACAGAGTCACGGATATGGGACCACTTGGAGTCAATGGTGTCATCAGGTGTCACTTTGGTGAGGGCTTCCTTCAGTTTGCTGATGAACTGCTGTGTTTTCTCTGGGTTGCTTGCACAGCAGGTGTTGATGCGTGGGTGACCCTTCTTGGCGTGGTGCAGCTTCTTGGGTAATATTCGCACCTTGCTGGCCACGAGGGAATGGTCCGTGTCACAATCGGCACTGTGGTAGCTGCGGGTGAGGAGGACACTGGCCAGTTCTGCACGCCTGGTGATGACGAGGTCTAGCTGGTGCCAGTGGCGTGAACGTGGGTGTCTCCACGACACCTGGTGGATCTCCTTGCATTTGAAGAAAGTGTTGGTCACACATAGGCTGTGGGAGCAGCACATATCCAGCAGTCGCTGACCATTCTCGTTGATCTTGCCCCTTCCGTAAAAGCCGAGACAGGTGGACCAGGCCTCATGGTCAGCTCCCACTCTAGCATTGAAGTTTCCTAGTAAGTAAAGGCTTTCATTGTTGGGGATACTGGATATTGCCTGATCCAGAGTCTCATAAAACTTGACTTTCTCCTCGTAGGTGGAGCAGAGGGTTGGGGCGTACACGCTGAAGATGTTGACCGGGCCTAAGGATGTTGACAGCCAGAGGGCAAGGATTCTCTCAGTACCTGATGATGGAGATTCAATGAAGGCGATTAGCGTGTTCCTTACGGCAAAGCCTACACCGTGCTGCCTAGGTTCATCTGAGGGCTTCCCCTGCCAAAAGAACGTGTAATTGGCTTCCCTGATGGTGCCGCTGTCAGCCAGTCGGGTCTCCTGGAGGCAGACAATGTCAATGTTCAGTCGGGAGAGTTCTCTATCAATGACGGCAGTCTTCCGTGCATCGTCGATCTGCTGTAGGTCAGCGGTCAATCCAGGACACATGGTCCTGATGTTCCAGGTTGCAAAACGAAGAGTTGGAGTCTTCTTATTTCTTTTTTTAGTCTTTCCTGGTGCGGAGTTTTGTGGCCCACTTGTCGAGATGGTTCTTTAAGCTCCACGCACCCAGTGAAGCAGGCAGGCCATGGCGGGCAGCACCTTACTGACTGGGGGCTGCCCAGCTTGAGGCGGGCGGTAGCTGTCTAGTGAGACCTGGTGATCTCTCCCACCGTCAGAAGTAACCCCTGGCGCCAAGCTGTACGCCAATCGAGCTTTGACTTAGAACCGGTAAACTGCTACTTCTCGACGCTGGAGTGTCGTCTCCAGTGGAGCTATGAAGCCTGGGCAGGGTGGTATGGAGAATCAGCTGTTGTCCATGCAGCAGATCCCCCCTCTCCACGCAGCTGATGTGCCCAAGGGAACGACGAATGCCGATACAGCTTGGCACCAACGGCGTCGCAGGAGTTGCCGGAATGACGTTGAAGTCAATGTCAGACCGCCTTAAGGACTCCATCTCCGGATTTTCTGTCGGGGTTTACTCCCTTAGCCTTTCCCATGAGTGGGTATAGCCACAAGGCAGCAAAGGTTTGGAATCGGAGTTTTCCTTCCCCTAGATGAGCTACCATCCAAGGTTTACGAGTCCCATCTAACCGAAGCAACTAGTTTTAAGGCGCCATTGGGCCGGCTTCACCCCTTCTCCTGTTAGTAGAAAACATGGTCTGCCGGGCTTCAAATCTAAGCCACTCGTGAAGGCCAGGAGCTGGATTCTAGTTGACAGAGGCAGTCGGAGACGCAAACCGTATGGGGCATTTTTTTTGAGGATTGGGGCGCTTGTCTCCCACTCCCACCCCGGGCAATGTCAACCTTAGACCACAGAACCAACATAGATCAACTGGGCTGGAGTATATTCCATTTGCAGACACAATTTGTGTCCTGTTGACCAAGCAGGACTTGAACCACAGTAAGTCTGTATCATAAATGCCAAATACATGCTGGAGACGGTGAAGTAATATATCATGGTCTATTGCGTCACATGCTGCAGACAAATCAAGGAGGGCGAGGACTTTAATCTTTCCGCTATCGAACGCAGAGAGAATGTCATTAACGACTTTTAGAAGAGTAGTTTCAGTACTGTGGCAAGGGCGATATGCAGATTGTACATTGCTAAAAAGACTGTTTGAATCTAGATGCGATACAAGCTGGGATAGCACAACCTTTTCTAAGATTTTTTTTTATATAAATGGGAGATTAGAAACTGGGCGGTAGTTCTTTAAATCGTTATGGTCTAGTGTTGGTTTCTTCAGCAGAGGCTTTGCAATGGCAGTTTTGAAAAATGATGGGAATTCCCCTGATTAGAGAGAGGTATTAATAACAGTTAGTGAAGGCAATACTGGATTTAAGCACTCAAGCAGCTGTGATGTTGGAATTGGATCAAGTTCACATGACTTTGGTGCACTCTTCATCAGGATTGTACGTACGAAATCCATAGAGACAGGTTCAAATGCTGCTAATGGTTGCCGCTCAAATTCTGTATCCCAACTGTATGGTGACGACGAGTCAGTTGAGATTGTGGTGTCAAGCTTATCTCTAATGGTTTGTACTTTGTCACGGAAGAAATCTGCAAACATGTCCGGAAGGTCGACTGGAGAGAAGGTAGTTGGAAGTGGTGTAGATTTGTTCTCTGACATTAGCTTGTTAGTAATCTCGAAGAGCTCTTTGCAGCTGGAACTTTCCATAATCTTAGTAGTGTAGTGGGCTGATTTTGCTGCATGGACTATATATGTGACATTCTTCTTAGCGGCTTCATAGATTTGCTTATGAATAGTGAGTCTGGTGGAAAGCCAAAGCCTGTCAGCTTTACGGCGGTCTCTTTTAGCAGTGCGAAACTGGTCCCTAACACTGCTATAACATGGAGAACACTTTTGAATTGATAATTTGCACTTGGTAGCTGGGGCATGTTTGTCGAGCAATGAACGCAGGCAGTTATCGACTTGTTCTGCTGTAGGAGGTAAGAAAGTTGTTATGTTTGCTTGGATGTCATTCATTAGTTTGGTTCTATTTATCATACAGAGGTTTCTCTTAGTAGCAGATAAAGGTGGAGGATTAAGAACTGATACATCAAGATGGCATATAATGCAGAGGTGATCTGATGCAAGTTCATGGGATACCAGGGAGGACCATAGAAGAGCGGTCCTATTTCCTGACATTTTATCGAGTGTTTGGGTGTTTGTTTCCCAACAGAAATGCCAGGTTAAAGAACAGTTAATATAATTTCAGAATATACATGTACGCTAAATGACTACTGGACTCTGTCTGACTAGGACCTGGCCAAATCGTGTCCGAATGGTCAGTTGCTGAGTTGCCGTTGTACACGTGAAGCTGGTGTTTTTACAACATTGAGGTACACTCTTACAGATGGAATTCCAGGAGCTAAAGGCGTTTCCGAGTTTGATACGTTGCTTTCGATTGCCAAGCTCATCAGTGATGAAAGTAGTATCACTTTTGCAAATGCTACAGGCAGATAGTTTAGACAAAAGGAAGTTGTGAAGAAGTTAGTTGAAGACCTTTGACAACTCCATCAAAGATGCAGCACAATATTTGTTTTCATGAAAGGATTTTCTCCTTAACAAGTACAACTTGACGGTTATCATTTTTGCACAAGGCTGAGAGGAAATGATGAAAAATATGGATAAAGTGTTAAATTAGAAAAATTTTGAAGTTAGAGAATAAATGCTGATGGGATTACAAACAGCTGCCAATATTTACGACTGTTGTCTTGATTCTAGGTTAACAAGGGCATGAACTAAAGAAACCACCACGACTACATCTATAATCGATGATGTTGCTGCTGGCAATACAATAACAATAACAATAAAAAATGCTGAAAGACCTTCTTTAACCAAAGTACTAAAGATATTGACAAACTTTAACAAACTCAAACAGTTCTGTGATTTTGATGTAAATAAAAACTTTGAGAAATGTTAAACAATAAAATTCTAGTTATGACAATATATTAACTACACTAAGAGTTGCTGGACCATTCCGAATTGAGTATATTTGAACAAATGAGAAACCGCCAGGCGAGTCAGACTTGAATATATTTTATACATTAAGAAACCACCAGACGAGTCAGGCTTGAGTATATTTTATACATTTCGAAACCGCCAGACGAGTCAGATTATGATGGTATTAAGTAAAGCCAAAAACAAGGTACATGTCTTTAAATCATTTTCAAAATTTCGTAAAGTTGTTATTTTGGGTTTAATGCCATTTCTCAGCACAAAATAGCCTATTCATGTCGTCCAACATAACTAAAGAAGAACCAAGGAAAATTCCGGTAAGAACCACCGACCCACAGGAAACTACCATTTGCCGAGCCCAAGACTCGAACCCACGTTGACAGAGGCGAGAAGGCAGCGATCGTTAAACATAAAGGCGACCGCTTTAGAACCACTCGGCCACCTGGGATGTTTCGTTTGAAACTCTGCAGATGTGAACATTCTGTGTGGCGTTGATAAAAAGACATCTTAAAATGATTATCAATCACGAGCTAAATCAAATAAACTTACGTTCTACGTATCAGACTATAGAAACCATACTGTAATACACAAGTTAACACCATGCCATGATTGCGTATTATGCCATAGTACATCATGCAATAAACAGAAAGCTAGTAAAATAATAATGTAGTTTTACTGATTAAATAGTAACATAGTTGCACATATGAAATAGTTAAACATAGTGAAATATTCAAGGTTAATAAACGAAAAAGAAGCCTTTAAGACTTACTATACAAATAACAAAGCCAGTGAGAAAAATATAAACACCATTTAATTCGCCTTCAAGCTAGCTTTATTTTTACGACACTTTTAACAAATTTTGGGCCATATCATTCAAAATTCTAAGGAAATGAGAGCTAACTGCTTTTCCCAAAGACACGCCGAGTCGACCCTGGCTTGCATGGGCTGGTATTAAACACACGACCTTTAGATTACATGTTCGACACTCTACCAACTGAACTACCACATTCCCGCCCACAAATATCCCGCCTTCAAGCTAGACAATAATTAATACACGCAACTGTTGAAAATTCAAAAATAAATAATATAAAAAGACTAAGATATTAAATTACGATAAATTTAAATGAGCATAGGTTTTACTGTGGAAACAATAAAGACGTATATATTTTTGATGACATTGAACCATATTTGAAGAAGATACTGATTCGAAAATTTGAAACGACGGTTCTGTGAAGGATGAATTAGATTTAACAACCATGAAATGACATGTCCACGAAAGCGAACAAGTTGACTGTATATACTTTTTACTGTATAACCAGACCTTTTAACATACGGAATAAAAAGTAAATGAATAAAGTCAAACAACTTTTGTTGTTGTTGTTGATATTTTGCATTCCTGATTTAGGCAGGTAATAAGCTGAAGTACAAACTACGTGTTTGACAGGATTGACTATTTAAGATCGCATATATCAATATATATATATATATATATATATATATATATATATATATATATATATATATATATATATATATATATATATATATATATATATATATATATATATATATATATATATATATGTAGATTACGGTTTTAAAATTATAATATTGTTAATCCCTACTGAATGATCCGTATAATATTACTTTTAATTTTGAAAATATCGTGCTATAGGAAGAAATGTGTAAATGGGTTCTGAGTAATTATGTGACAAGCAATGTGTTCTATGGCAGCCAATCCTACTGCCAAATTAATCAGCAAGCGTTATAAGCCAATAGTTTACAGTGGAACATATTGTGTTAGAGTTCGATTCGATGTGTAAGATTGCAAAATGAGTTCACCAGGAAATAAGACCAAGATATGCACACTGTAATGTTCTCAGACCAAAATCAAACTCATTTTGATTCATCAAATATGTTCTACATGTGTCATAAAAAATACATAGATCCAGCACATAACAAATGCAATTTGATTGTTAAATATCAAAATAAATACCATTGCTAAATATCAAAATATATACCATTACTAAATATCAAAATATATACCATTACTAAATATCAAAATATATACCATGTTTAATTTATAATTTGATAATGTTAGTAAAGTGTTCATTAAAACATTGGTTAAAATGACGGAGAATGACATAATGAACAACGATGAAAATATTTTTATTTCTTCAGAATCTCATTGTAAATAGGTTCATTACAGAAGGAAACAAATATGAGTTTAAAGAATAACAGATAGCTGCATATTCTCTGGATTTTCTTTAGAACAGCTGGTAAAAACGGGAAAAAAGTTATGGAAATTTAACACAAACATTGAAACAAATTACAAATATTACCTCCAAATATTTTTGACGAAAGATATTTACAAATACGAATACATGAACAACTTTTAAAGGTTTGTAGAAAGAGATATGCCACTCAAAGAAATGTTTTACCCATCACTCAGTGATTAAAAATGTTTAAAATGACGATTACTTGTACATAAATTATCTCAGGGAAACAAGAAGCTGAAAGAATTTGGAGACAACTGTCATGGAACGAAAGATATATTGAAGATATGTGATATTTTTAAGGAGTTTCAAAATGTCTGTATCACAAAAAAAGTACAAAGTAGATACTGCTAGTTATTACTGTGCTCAAATTGTAGTACTTCAGCGTTTAACAGAGAAAGACAAATTGAGACTATAATCAGACGCGGACAGAGCACGATACACCATAGATATACTAATGCGAATGATGAACAGCTTGAACAAGGACGGTAAGATGGGAACTGCTGAGGAGTACGAAAGATCAGAGTGGTAATGATCTACTATTTACATCAATAACAGCAGCAGTCGTGCATGGATCATGAGTCAATACATGAAGGAATCAATGAGATGGACAACTGATGGACAAATCTGATGGACAGAAGAAAATCTGTTCAAATACCAGATGGCAATGATACTGGTTCCAACTTACAAGTGGACGATATCTCACTTTGCATGCGTGTACATCAGTCATGGACTATATCACACCTTGCATTCGTGTGCATCAGCCATGGACGATATCTCACTTTGCATGCGTGTAAGTCAGCCATGAATGATATATTATTTTGCATGCGTGTACATCAGCCATGGACGATATCTTACTTTGCATGCGTGTACATCAGCCATGGACGATATCTCACTTTGCATGCGTGAACATCAGCCATGGACGATATCTCACTTTGCATGCGTGTACATCAGCCATGGACGATACAATTTGTTTCACAGTAATTGCAGTTTAAATCTGATGACGATATCACAGTCAATGAACTACAAACAAATACAAACTCAGATACATGGATGTTGACAAGAATAGAAAGACTGCATATACGTTACGATAAATGGAACACAAATTAGAAACAATGATATTGATAGAAATAGAAAGACTGGATATACGTTACGATAAATGGAACACAAATTAATCTGTAGTAAACGCATTACTTTACAATGATTAACCTATCGTAGTTTTCTCTTCGTGAATAAATGGAAAGAGCAAACAAACACATCAATTAAAATTTGTTATAAATGAAGGCAATTTCGATAAAATAATACCAATAATTTTTGAAAGTTTTCTTTAAATGCCAACTTTCTCAGATCTTGATAATTCTTTCAATTTTGGCACTATTGTCTGGTTTAGAAGTCCAGAATAAGAGAAGTTCTCTTCAAGCACGTTTTCATTGCCTTCTTGTCCTTGTTGTGAAGATTCTCAGAACTCATTAATTCTGTAAACGTTGGGAACTATTGCCTGGTTTAGACGTCCATAATTAGAGGAGTTCTCTTCAAGCACGTTTTCATTGCTTTTTTGTCCTTGTGTGAACCAAACCACATGGCGTGTATTCTTACTTATTTAATCCATCCACAGGGTCCATCCTAAACACATTCTCATCCATGAGGAAAAAAATTCCATTGTATGTCGTCTTAAAGGGAAAAGTTGGGTAGAAAATAACGATTCAGTCGAAACAATAGTTGTATTCAGATTCTATCAGATTTACTTCAAACATTGTTTACGACAATTAGCTACTCCACAAACCGCGTTATGTGGTTTCGTTAGGTACATGGATTGTGCTCATTGTACCAAAGGCACACGTTGTGTGGCTTCGTTAGGTACATTGATTGTGAGTAGTGAATGGGGTTAGTTTAGCCTCAATGGGAATTAGCATTACAGACCCCCCTGGGCAAGTTTAGCCTCAATGGAAATTTAACATTAACCACCCTGGGCAAGTTTAGCCTCAGTGGAAATTTAACATGGGCAAAAAACCCTGGGCAAGTTTAGCCTCAATGGAATTTAACATTGGAAGAAAAAGACGTTTGGGCCTGTTGAGCCTCAAGGGGAAATGGAATGGGACCCTATTTTTTCAAAGAAAAAAAGGGTAGGCAATGGAAAGTCATTCTCTTTTCGAGACCTATGAGTGGCCCTGAAAAGGGCCTTCGGGTTTCTTCTGCTTCTAATTTCTTCTATTTCTCCACCAACTTCTTATTTTCTCCTCCTCTTCTTTCTTCCTCTTCTCATTTTCTTCTTCTTTTTCAATTTTTTCATTCCATGCTCTTATCCTTATCCTTTCCTCTTCATCCTCCTTCTCCTCCTTTATTTCTTTCATCACAGCACTTATCATTTCCTTTACTTTTCTTAAGTTGTTAATCTCCATCTTCACTCGATGGGGGCTATAAGAATAGTGATCTTCATTTAGCCTCACTAGCATTTGTTCCATCATGCCCAAATTGTCCAGGACGTCTTGCAATGTTTGCATTTTATCGAGGTGGTTTGAAGCCATCTTCTCTGTAGAATGGTTTGAACGACGAATACTGTGGGTTCTTATAGTGAAAGCGCGGACGTGATGGAAAACATCCCCTAAGACATAAAATTGATATTACCTAAATCATAACCAAACAACGCGCGGACGTGAAGGAAAACATCCCCCTACTTTCTCATTTCATATAATCTACTATCTACATAAGTGAAGCAACATTTAACAAACCCCAAATCTACTATTTACACACTCAAATCATTAAAACAAAATCCATAATTTACTATCCACACAATCGTACGTGAGCGGTTACAAAACCCAAACTATACTCTCCACATACGCTAAGAAACAATAAACAAACCCATAATCTACTATTCACACAAACGTACGTGAGCGCTTACAAACACAAACACACAAACACACAAACACATACCCTCACACTAGGAAAAAAAGAGTCAGTGTTTATATTCACACTACTCCACCTACACACATTGGCAAATCGATTGTTATTTCTTTTCTAGAGTATTGGGTAGCCCTGAAAAGGGCTGTTTGTTTTTTTTAAACTCCAGATGCACCTATCTAATGCTGGCACCTTCCTGGTCTGGCGCCACACACACATCTTCTTCCCCAGTCTCCTTTTACCTTTTTTCTGGGGAGTGCAGAGGCGGGATAAGTGGCTTCAGAATCCCAATTTTCTGTCTCTGGGATTCTGAAATTTCTTCTCTCCTTTTCCTCCTCTTCTTTTTTTCTTCTTTCCTCCTCCTCTCTCATCCTTCCCTCTTCGACAATGGCCTCCGCGGCCAGTTCATTTAACAGGCGCCTGGCATATTCCAGGTGCATCTGGAGTTCAAGCAGTTTCACAGTTCTGGTGTTCATTCTGGTGGTGTTGATCAATCAACAAGGGTAGCTAGACTGCCGAACGAGTTTCAATTTGTAGTAAAAGCGCGGACGTGATGGAAAACATCCCCCTAAAAACATAAAATTGATCTTACCTAGATCATGACCAAACAACGCGCGGACCTAAAAGAAACACTCACTCACTTTTTTTTATACTACCCATTACTATTCTAAAAAAATTTCATTAATCACTTCAATATACTATCCACATACGCAAAGCAATCAAACCCCAAATATACTCTCCCCACACCTCTAACAGCAAAAAAAAAGACATGATCTTAATCTACTATCCACACCAACGTACGTGAGCACTTACAAACACACAATCTTATACACAAACACATACCCTCACACTATAAAAAAAGAGTTAGTGTTTATATTCACACTACTCTACCTACACACATTGGCAAATCGATTGTTATTTCTTTTCTAGAGTATTGGGGTAGCCCTGAAAAGGGCTGTTTTTTTTTTGTTTGCTATGGCAATCTTTTAGTTTCTAAGAATGCGACGTCCTTTGAGAATAGACTTTCTGACGATAGGTCTGCTTCCTCGGAAAGAGAAGAAGAACTCTTTGGTGTCGATACGACAATCGACAAAGCCTCTGTCAGGTTCAGGTTGCTGCTGCTGCTGCTGTTGTTGTTGTTGCTGTTGCTGCTGTCTCTGAAGTCTGTACTTCTCTGTCCATTCTTCTTTCTCCCTGTTCACTTCTTCTCTGAAGAGCTCTTCTATCAGGTCTTCAGTGACTTTTAGCATTCTCACATTCTCTATCTTTTCTGGCTTCGGTATCAGACTGTGTCTGACCCTATGCAAATTCACGTAGGCTTCGTTTAGCTTAGCTAGTTTGGAGCACATCTTCGTAGGAGGATGAGTCGACAATGGATGGTTAGAGTGGAAACTCCCCCGGTTCTTAAAGTCAAAGCGCGGACGTGAAGGAAAACATCCCTCCACGGTTTTCTAGTCGGAACGTTCAATGAGTGTCATGAGAGGGATAGTAAGAAGTCAAAGAGCATGAATCAACATTCTTATAGCCAAACAAAAGACAAAGGCATTTTTTCAAAACACAACATTTTTTTATTCAAAATCACTTAACACTAACCAACAACTATAACATTTTTAACAATAATCCAACAATATAACATCAAACACTTTTTTCTAATCACAAACATTTTTTTCAACTCACACATTATTTTGGACAGGGCTGACAACGTTGTGAATGAAATTGTGATTTCCACTGTTGGAAATCATTAGGCCATTGATGGACACTACGTTTCCTAGCTTGAGACAAAAGATAAGCATAATGGTCACAAAACCATTGATCTACTTTCACATCGTTTTTTGAAGAAGAACGAGGATCAAAATGAGTCACTAAATGTTCTAAGGAATAGCCCAGGCTGCGATGATGCAGAAAATACACACAATATTGTCCACACACCAAGGAATCTGTGCCTTGTAATTTTACATTATTGAATCGTGTGGTCTGAGCATTTCTTCTCATAAAGTCAATGATATCGTCTTTCAAAGGGGGCAATCCGTACGAATCGAAATATTCCACACATCCTTCTTGAGGAAAGTAGACGGCTACCCAGTGGGTTCCTGGGAGATGACTGTCGTCCGTGTTGATCACATAAGCTTGATGGTCTTGAGGTTTGCGATGAGGGAGTTCATCTTTAGCACAGACGACAGGATTCCAAGAAGAGGTATACGAACTGTGGTTCAAAAGGTAATAAAGTTCCCAGGTATCCATGTTTTGTTTTTTTTTTCTTCTTCACAGGCAATAATAAGTCATCAATTCGATCCTGACTTTTTGCTTGAAAATGTCTGAAAAGTAACCGTTTCTTCGCCTTGTCTCCTAACTCTGATCCAAGAGAGCTTCGATACGATGGATCTCTTGAGTGGTTAATGGTGGACAAGAATGTTCACGCAAGTCTTTATACCACTGTTTGCCTTTCTAGCTTTAGACGTGTGAAGTCTGGTGAAAGGGTGTTTTCTTCGTCGTCTCTTTCTGCCTTGTCCTTGCTGAATGCTTGACTCGGTAGCGTGCAGGGCATTTATAGGTGTGTCTCGTCGGCCCAGAAGGTCTTTACCCGTTTGTTGCAAGACATTTTTGCCTGCCCTCATGAAGGCTTCTTTAGGGTTTTGTTTGTCGATGATGACATTTTGGAGAAATTCTTTGCCTTGCGTCAGTGTCGCATCTTTCCATGCGTGCAATCCGCGTGTCACCATCGGTTTCAACACCGGGGCCACCGAACGAAAGGCCGATTTCAACATATCTCCTAAACCGCGTCCTCGCTGTCGAGCAACCCCTCGGTACACTGGATACATGACTTACGAATCGTGAGAGGACCGTTTTCGAAAATGGAGTTTCACTGTGACTTTTCCTTTGGTGAATGAAATATTTTGTCCCAAATCTCCTTTATAGCAATGTTGACCGTGTCGAAATATGACTTGCTGACAGGCAAATAATGAGGATGTACAAATTCGCGGTGGACGTGATAAGTGTTTCCAACTTCCTGGTCATTGGTTGTGCCACTATCCACTTTGAAAGGAATGACACGCAGTAACGGCACAGAGGTGTGTCCCACCACGTTGTACTCCACCACATCGGAGTACACAAACATCAAATTCAGTCCCTGGTTCAGTTCTACCGGGAAACGAAAATACCTTGCAAAATGCTGGTTGTTGTCAATGTTTGCGATGTGAATCGTTTTGGTCTGCTTATCCGTGACCATATTGAGGTCTCCACCCAAAATGTCATACAATTCAGGGCAAAATTTAATACTTTTTTCCTCACTTTCAAATTTGATGAGTAGACGGTGAGACACTTGATGATACTCAATGGTGACATGTTTATTTAGTTTGGTCAGAACTTTGTCAAATGCTGCATGGAAGTTGTCAGCGATGGCCTCCACCAGATGTTGATCACTAAAATAATGGCCTGGGTTAATTTTAAAGTGATAAACGTAAAAAGGAGGAGAAGTATCACTGCTGCTGCGGGGTATTGGGGTCTTGGGAAGTGATTTATGTTGAGAAGTGGTCGTCATGGTTTGCTACACTATTGGGTCCAGAATTTCGACGTCAAAATTGTTTTGAGTTTCAGTGATCTTTTTGATTTGTGTTGGATAAATCATTTCCACTAAATCCACTTCCCAATGGGCTTCGTGATCTAATGGGATGGCCTGAGGTAATTTGGCCGTGTAACAGCACAACGTGTTGTGGGGAAACACCTCCATGGAACTGTCACTGGGTAAGGTTAAGTAAAATTGGTTTTGGTGACTCATAATTCCAGAGTTCTGTGGCTGTCCGAGGGGTTACTGGACGTCAGAGGCGTGTCTCCGCCCAAAATGGGGTTCTGGTTGTGGTTGTTGGAGTGGTGACTGGCACTGGCACTGGACACAAGGTTTCCGTGGTTCCCGTTCGAAGAGAATTTCAGGGAGGGATTGGGAAGCAGGTAACCGATGCAACTGCTCAATAAAATGCTCCACAATTGTTTGTCTCCTTGTTGCAAACTCAAATTGGCAATGGCTGCCCCGATGACACAATACACCACGAAGATTTGGCAGAAAAAGACGATTTGCGTTTTAGGCACACGTTCTCCACACCAAACCCACAAGGGTTGTTTTTGTAAATCTTGCACAGAAGAACTGGGTGAAGGAGTGGTCGACGTAGCTGCGTCTGTGTGAAAAGGCATGATGGTCACTTCTTTTTATAGTCGATGACTTGCGAAGCGTCGATCCAAGAATCAAAACTGGGTGGATATCCTTTCCAACGTACTTTGACTTCTTTGACACGTCGTTTGCCCACTTTACGGGTTCTGCGTTCGAGAATGCTTTCGATGTCGTACACGTCGTCTTCTTTTTTGGTGACACGTTGTAACTCGGGCAAATAAAACGTTCCTTTGAGTACTTCTCCGTTCATGTCTTCCAATTTATAGACGGCAGGATGACGGCCATGCACTCGTCCAGTGACACGAAAAAATTCGGTCGTCCAGTTAGGTAAGTAACCTTTGTCAAAAGTGCGTTTGGTTTTGCCAATGCGCACCCAATCTCCTACGGTCAACTCTCCACTTTTCTTGGGGACAGACCTCGTCGGGGACGTACCAAACAGGCGCTCAAACACCAACACTTCGTTCTCGGGAGTCACTTCTTGCGGGGCACGTCCGATGCTTCGATGGTAAGATTGGTTGTACGCTTGCACCAGGTGCGGTAAGATGTCGATGTACTTCAGAGTGTGGTGATGCGTAAAATATTTCCACATGCGTTCTTACAAAGTGCGTTGAAAACGTTCCACGATGCTGGCTTTGTTTTCTGAACTCTCGGTGGTAAAATAATGAATGTCACGTTTCTTTATTTCTTTTTGGAAAGCTTGGTTCAGAAATTCGGTGCCTTTGTCCGTTTGCCATCGAAGAGGGCGACGACCGCTTTGTTTCAACACTCGTTGCAGGGCTCGCACTAACTCGCTGCTCGATTTGGAAGTCAAGGACACGACCCAGGCAAATTTGGAAAAGACGTCGATGACACAAAACAAATATTTGTAGCCACGGTTGTAGCTGGCCAAATGAGAGACATCGGCTAAATCGGCTTGCCATTGATGATCGATGCCTTCCACTCGGGTGCGACTTCTGGAAAACTTGCGTCGAATGGGTTTGTGTAAAGTGTAGGTAGCTTGTTCTTGTAACCATCGTTGCACCTGAGGTAAACGGAGACTTTTCAGTCGCATTTTGGCAGCACGATACAATTTTTGAACTCCTGCGTAACCTGCAGGATGCGAGGGATCGTAGTAAATGCTGGCTAAGACTTTTTCCATTTTTTGTGTTTGTGTGTTAATAAGACACCCACTCTTGGAGGATGTTACTCTTTTTCTCTTGGGGTATTTTCTTGGATTGCAATGCTTTGCGTGTGCGACCGGCAATAGGTGTCGAGGAGGAGGATGTGTGAACAGGGGATATCGGTTCTTGTTTCACTTCTGTCTTCACTTCTGTCTTCACTTTCTTTTTCTCTTGTGATGAAGAAGGGGTGGCCATCATCTTTTTAATCCATCCAATTCTGGAGGTAGGTGGTGTTGTTAACTTGCATACTTTTTCTGGTGGAGTTTGAAACCCTTCTTCTACTTCTTCTTCTCCTTTTTCTGTCTTGGTCACTGGTAGTGGTTGCACTGGTACTGGTGATGGTGCTGGACTTTTCATCAAGGTCTTAAAATCTTTCAGAGTGGGTAGAGCTGTTTCGTCTAAAGCTTTCTGGTGAAAGAGTTGCAGTCGTTGCAAGAGTTGACCGTACTTTTGCGATTTTTCTGTTTCGGACAAATCTTGGCGATCCATCAAGGACTGCAATTCGTGTTGTAACTCGGACATCTCGCTAAAATTGGGATTGGGAGGTAGATGCGGGGTGCGTTGTTCTTGCCAACGATGGTATCCCATCCATCGTTTGTAAATCACTAAAGCCAGCTTTCGTCCTTCCATGGGGTTGTCAGGGGTCGATTCTGAGATCTTGGGACTTCCGAGGCCTTTTTATCTTGCTCCCACCAGTCCTCCAACATGGTTCCTAAGACTCCTTTCAGCAAGGGACCTAACAAGAGGGGTAAAATGCCTCCACGATGGACCAACATCTTCTTCTTTTGACGAATGGGAATTTTCTTTTGAACCATTTGGCGAAGAACGTGACGATGTTTGCCTAAGCATTGTTTCTGGTGTTTGGACAAAGGGATCGTGCCTTTCAAGACGTTCAAACAACATTCGCATACGGTATCGATGACCTCTTTGGAGGCTGATTGAATGAGTTTTTTTCGTAGAGGTGGAGAAGCTTTGGACAGGACAGATAACATGTCCCCATGTTTGACTAAACGAGGAGGCAGTCCTTTTCTTTTCTTTCCTTGGGGTTGTTTAGAAGAGGGATGTTTTCTGGAGGGTGACATCTTTGAGTCTTCAGGAGCACAAAAAACACTGATCCCCCGACTTGGTCACAGGCCTTTTTTATACTGGAACGCGTCGCCACTGATTGTCTTTACGTCGTATCAATTTGAGGACAGGCATGACACGTCGTGTAGGGGTACGCAACGGACTAAATCGAGCCAGTTCTTGCTTGGACAAATCCAGTAAACTTTGTAACATGCCCGATCTTTCTTGGACTTTGGTTTTGGGAGAAGGTACTTTGTGAGCAGCAGCCACTGCCACTAAATTGGAGGGTCCTGCCACTGGGGAAGTTCTTGGGGTCATCAACGGAGAAGTTCTTGGTGTGATCAACGTCTCCAAGTACTCTTCAGTTCTTGGTGTCATCAACGAAGAAGTGGATGAACGTGAGGCTGCCGGAGACGCAGTCACCGCCGTGGCAGGTCGTGGTTTGCGAGTGTAAGGTTGCGTCCTAGCCGAAGTGCCTCTCTTGCGACTAGTTTTCTTCTGTGGGCTTTTCTTTTTCTGGGGACTTTTTCTCTGTTTCTTTTTCTGGGGGCTTCTTTTCTTTTTCCGGGGTGGTGTTTGGTAAGAGGAGGGTCCCGCCACTGGAGAAGTTCTCCTTGGGGACCTGGTCTTTTTCTTCTTCTTGGAGCTTCGTTTGACTTTTTTCTTGGGGAGAAGTTTGGGGGCATTAGGATCCCATCTTAAGAGCGAGCGAATGATGACCCCTCCTAGAGTACCGCTCCCTCCAGGTTTCAAAATGATTTGTTTTTTGGTTTGAGTGTCGATGCGGGGATCGGCCAGTTGGGTCAAAGCGACTTTGTTTCGATCAAAAAAGCGTTTGGTTTGATGAGGAATCTGAATGATTCCTTGGAGTAATTGACGTGCTGTCACCGTGAACCATCGTAAGACTTCTTTGAGACTAGCTTCTAAGACACGAGCTCGTATTTGTGGATTTTTTTCTCGACTGATGCCATACAAGGCACGAATCAATTTGACGGGAAGATGCGACTGAAGGGACGTCATGTTCAAAATGTGTGTGAGACAGACGAAAAGGGTCTGAGGTTTTTATAGATTTTTTTTTGTGGAGTGAAGTTAAGTCGAGGACGGAGACGTGTACAGGACGGGCCCTCCGTCTTGACACTAGTGGTGAAACAAGTGGGTACGAAATCGCAAATCATCGGGGGTCGTAGGTTTCAAATCGACGAGTAAATAGGCGTATGGTGTTTGAGTGGCATCGTCGTACGCCTAAGTCAGCCAAGGCGTTCCTAACTGTTTGGCTAAGACTTGCACTTGCGATTTATCTCGAGGGCTTTTAAACAAGACCACGTAATGCGCATTGAGACTGATGGTGCGATGGGCTTTACTTTGTTGAAACAAATTTTGGGTGATGTAAACGACACTGGCATTACGGTGATGCCCTTTGCGCGTGAACCACAGTTTAATTTCTTCTTCGTCTTCTCCGAACATGTCGTCAAAAATGACCAAATGGGTTTGACGGGAGTCAGAGACGATGCCGTCGTCTTCTTTAAGAATGCCTTCCACAAACACGATGGAATCGCCTTGACTTTCTCGCAAGAGGCTGTACGCCGATTGCCACTCTTTGTAACACCACACGATCCACTGAGGTGGTCGATCGATCAAATGATGTTTATGTTCGATCAAACGTTTGACGAATTCGGTTTTGCCTGAACCGCTAGGTCCAGCAATGAGCATGTTAAAGGGATGGCGAAGATACAAAGCCTCCCAACTGGCACGATCTAAGTGTTCGTCGATGACTTTGACAGTGGAGGAAGAGGGAGCAGAGACAGCAGAGGTAGCCATAGTGTGAGGAATGTCACTTGTGACACGAAAACAAACAAGACGAGTGTTTATATACTTTTTTCAGGACACGTTTATTGAATGTTTTAAACATGAATACGAAAGACAAAAATACATAAAAGCCAAAGGCTTAAGTACAAGGATAAAAGGCACATGATAACCATTAACGTGGAATAAAAACAAGTGTCTGTGCAACATGTTTTGGGTAAAGTTCTGACCAGTTCTATAGGGGGTAAGGTCACACAAGTGTCGTCCCGAAAGGGTCTTTCAGGCCTGTCCACGACAGTCCTGTCCTGGGTGACGGGTTCTTCTGGCACCGTCACTAACACAGGTTGAAAAGTAACTTTTTTCTTTGGATGTTGAAAGGAAGGATCACAACTCTCGTGCATACTGGGCCACTTCTTGGGTCCAAGCCTCAAAACCCCTCTTTTTCCAGTCACGGACATCTGTCCAATGGGGGTGTAAGTCACAAGCTGCACACACATCGTCATACACGTCTTGGGTAGCTAAAAGTTGACGAATCTTTTTGTCCCGTAGAGGTCGACAAGTATCCAGATGAAAACGTAAGGCTTTGAGCAAAAGAAGTCTCTCGTGAACATTTAAAGGTACCACTTTCATGTTGAATGGGGCTGGTAAGTACTGATCGTAAAGAGTCCACAAGGAATCGGCTGGTAAACGAAATCCTAGAAAACAAGTCACTAAGACACACACCACTTGTCTACCCAAATTGAATGGATACAGTTCTTGTAATAATTGATGGTAATGATCCACGGTTTGAATATGGTCATTGAGTTCCTTCCACGGAATCTGTTGGATTGCATGTGACATAAGTCGTGGCATGGCAGCCTGTTTTATATTCTCTTTTTTTCGGATGCAATACACGTACTTTCTAGGCAGAGATCTTCGTTCTTCAGTAGGGGATCTAAATCTTGCATACTGTAACCTAAACGTCAAACTCCGTTTAGGAGTTTCCTCTTCCTCTAAGTAGATTCCACGTAAAATATGTTTGTAATCATTTAACTTGTCTTCCTCAATGCGTTGCACTAGGTGAATCTCGAAGTAACCAAAATTATGAACATGTGGATCATTGGCGACCTCAAAATTTTGAACAATGTCTGACCACTGAAACAATTTCTGACGAATCAGTTCTTTTATACCATTCAGGTACCAGTGGTTAAAGATCTGGTGACGTAACGTATGCAACTGTTCTTTACGTTTGACTTGTATTTTGACCAGCTCTCGGTAAATGCGTTCTCTCAACTCCACAGGCAAAGCACGAATGTTCTCTAGCAAAGTATCCATGAATAGGTCAGTCCGTACAATTTACAATCTTCTTCTAGAGCAAAAGTAATCCACATAGTAAGTAATTTCTGACCACTGCCATTCAGGGTAACGTCCAAGAATGTCACTGAACTCTTTTGATGTAAACGGTCTAGAGTGATATAATAGGACGAATGCACACTTGACCCAGAGAAATCTAACACACTTGTTGACTTTTTTCACTTTCCTCTTGTGAATTTCTCGGCACAAAAGTTCTACAGTGACCCATTGAGATTTCACTCTGGCAAACCCCTGCCAAACTTCTTTGTAAATCTTCTCTTGCAGTTCTTTAGGTAATGATTCAATATCATTTTTGAAATGAAGTTTAAATACTGGTCTCGGTGATGTCCAACATTTGACTCCTAACCAATCTGGTTTCTTCGTCAACGACATGGTAAGTTACTTCAATGTCTCGGTCCCACTAAAGGTAAGTAATGACAATTCGGTGACCATCGAGCATGTTCTACGTAGGCCGAATCTTGCGGTTCCCAGTGGTGAAGTGACACACCGCAACTGAAGCACTTGACTTTATCTCCTTCGCCCAAGTAGAAAAATCCGGCTCTGGCTAATTCTTCGGGGGTCGGGCCTCCCAGATACTTAGGCCATTTTCCTTTGAACGGTTGAAGACGATTTTCAAAGTCGCAGTATTCCGACAAAAACACAGGAAACGAATATTCGTCTTTCACAGGTTCGTTTCGATGAGGGTTGGGTGACATAGACAGGAGTTTGCTCAGGGCTGGATGACATCCGTAGGGGGGTAGACGTGAAGGTGAACATTCCCCTTTAAAACGAAACCCAGTAAAATGTCCAAGAGGACGAACGGCATCGCTTTCGCATCCCTCAGGTTTGACACGCACAGCATCCCTTTCCATGATAGGGGTAGTGACACTAAAGTTCCCATGATGCTTTACGGCATCGCTAAGGTCACAACGTACAGCATCGTACCCATCGCAAGGCTCACAATCGCATTCCACTTCCGAAGCCCCACACTTGAATTGTACCTGTCTAAACTTGTTTTGTGTTTCTCTGAAAGTATTCATCTTGTTCCCTCGGTCTTCGTAGTCCCAATGAAACTATCGATCTTGACCATGGCCCCTTTCTATACTAGTCGCAACGCAGTCTCAAGCTTGTACATCGTTCCTTTTTTATGTTTTTTATGTCTTGTTTTGGAAGGTACCGTCTCTAAGGTACCGTCATCATTGTACCGTAATGTCATATGTGGAAAGGCCATAGAAAGGTAAGGGCAGTGCGGAGACCATCGAGTATGTTCCAGAATAGCTGAATCTTTATAGATACATAGATCCATTCGTAACTTCAGGCCACAAACGAAACACTGTACTTCATATCCCAATCCTGACTCAGGTCCCAAGTAGACAAATCCTGTTCTCGCTAAAATATGCGAAGAAGGTAATCCTTTCCTATCCGTAGGCCATGCTTGAAACGTGTCCAATCGACGGGCACAATCACAATAGTCAGGTAAGAAGACTGGAAAATGGTAGGGTTTGAACTTGGAGTTCTCATCGGGTTTCTCACTCAATTCTTGCTGTGGCGAAGTCATCCTTCTGGTGGGTGGCTATCCGCTTACAACCAAAGTTTTATACCAACATGTCCATACGGCAAAGTGAAATGATTGGGCAGTCGCACTCGCTTCTGGTACACGATTTGATAGACTTTTTCCAAGGGTCGACTGACGATGTGGTGAGTGGGCAAACGTACAATCTTGTTCGGTTGATAGGTGGTCACTTTAAAGTGTTCATCCTCTCCCGATTGCAAGGCTTCTTTCAATACCCCAAAGTTGACCACACGACTGGTACGATAATTCAGAGTCAATCCTTTCACTTTGCACGTCGTGTGCACTTCTCCTTGTGGGTCCCGGTATTCGTAGCCGTAATTTTTGGGACCGCCACTGACGAAACCTAGAATCTTGTCGTCGGGATGCTCGTCTGTCCAGGCTCCTAAACGGTCTCCTTCGATGTCAGGGTAATGTTGTCTCGGGTGATGGATGTAAATGCAACTGTCCGTGTCAAAGTACAGGACGCGTTCCCCTAACAGTTCGAAAGCTTCGTACAATTTTAAGCGAGCATGAGCTGTCACGTAAGCCGCAATGATGACATTTCCAAAAGGGTCGTCTTGTACAAAGTCCAGATCGTCTTCGTAATTGACCAAGATCAAATTCTCTCGAACGACGTCCACGTGTTTCATGTATTTAGTTTTGTCGTGAATCATCTGGAAGTAGCGGGAAGGTTCTGTCAAATATTCAATCTTGGGTAAACACGGTCGTTGTGCCATTTTACCCAACAAGCAATTTAACATCACTTTGGCAAACGATCGCCTGCCTTCGTTTTTCTCGATGTGGTCTAAAGAGATGCCTTCTTGTTCATAGTATTTCTCTTTGAATGTCTTTTGGTCTTCGGGAGTGTGACACCAGGAATGATAGCCGCTGGCTTCTTGTTTCAGTTTCAAAAAGGCATCCACGTAGTCAGTGAAAATGCCTTTCTGAGTGGGGTCACCCTTGTGGTATTGTTGTGTCTTGGGAAAGTGACAAATTTCGTACACTTCTAACAGTTGGTATCCCATGTCCAGAGCTTTGAACAATTCCACGCTGACCCAGGTTCCCGTCAAGGCACGTTCTTCCTGGCTGTGATGGCAAGGTTGGTCCTGGTTGCACGTTTCGGCACAAGTACGGCACAAGGGAAACATCAGTTTGCCTTGACAGTGGTGAGGTAAGACGGGATGGTATAGGTTCGTGGGAGGCAAAACTTTACACTTGATCAAGCCTTCGTATTGTCGAATGTTTTTCAGGTCGATGTGTTCCGTCAACAATTGCGGGTGCCCTACAGGAAAGCGACAATATTAGCACAGGTACGGATACAGCCAACACACGTCTAAGTATTTGATTTCTTCTCCTTTCTCTTCGTCGGCTTGGTACAGCAAACAGGTGGCATTGCTCCTTCCTCCGTACAAACTATCCCTTGGGTTCAGCGGGTCCATGAACTGGTAACTTTCCACGAGGCGTTTAAACTCGGGATCGGTTTTCATACGGTGATCGTACTCGTGTTCCCACATTTCCACCACTTGGTATCCTTCCTCTTCTAACTTTAGGCGTCGCTGACAAGTGGCCTGGTACAAGTCTTCCATGGTTCGTTGTAAAAACTGATTTTTAGTGCTACGGTCAGGGTAACAGACGAGACATCCGTGAAATAAGCAATCGTTAAACTCGTACACGATCTTGGGGTTTTCTAAGTCCCAGCCATCGACCGAATGCGTTCCGATGGTCTTTTCGCCCCCTCCGTTGCGGGCATGCTGAATCCACTTGTCTTCCTTGTCGCACAAGTAATGTAACCAGCGTAGGGCTTTGACCGAGTATTGACGTTTGACATAGTGGGTCGTTCGAGGGCTGATGACAGCTACGGTGTTTTCAGGCATGAATCGTTGGCGGTACACTAAGGAACACGCTTTGGCAATGGTGCAAGCTTCCTTCAAAGGATCGACCCCTCCGTGTTCCATGAACAGTTCTCGAAATTTTCCACAGCAACACCGTAAAATTTCCACGTCGGAACGAAAATACTTTAGCATTTCTTCCTGAAAGTCGAAAGGGTCCGAGGCGTGAGCCTGGTACCAAGCGTAGAAAGCTTCTCGTTGTTCGGTACGCATGTTGTCGGGGTCGTAATAGTGAGCCTCAGGTAAATGGGGTAGAACGGCATGTTGATTGGCTTCCGTATTGAAAAAGTGTGGAAAGTACCCTTTAGCCATTTCTGTCTTTCCAAACGTTTTAGGCATTCGACTCAAAGGCATGGCCAAGTAACTCATCGAATCTTTAAACTGTACTTGTCCCACTTGCATGAAATTGATTTTGGCTCCGTTCAAGGTCACTTTAGGACGTTCGGTGCCATGTTCCGTATAGTATCTGAGAAGAAACTGTCCATCGTATCCGGAGAAATTGTGAGCCATCACCGTGGCATGCCGATGACAATCTCCGTAACGTTCGATGTCCTCTTGGCTCCACGTCTTGTCGATGGGGTCTAAGACCCATCGAGCGAAATCGGCTAGCGTGTTCGGTCCTCGAAAGATTTTTTCACGTAGGGCACAATCTCAGGAGTTGACAAGCACATTTCTGCTGTGAACCTTGCGTCTTGAGATGTTGTTGGCAACAGGCAGGGCTGACAAACGTACGCAGACAAGCAGGACAATGTACTCTTTCTTGTCCTTCGCTCAGACAGGGTGGAGAGGCCAAACATCCTGAGCATTTCCATCCGCAATGTTTGTGTTGCTCTCGATTGTTATAGCCATAGTCACATTTCTCACAGTAATAACTGTATCGCAGGAATGCAGTGATACTGGTAATGGTATCGAAATGGTCATCGTGATAATAGACATGAATGTATTTTCCGTCCTTAAAGTCTTTCCCTCGAAACAACAGAGGTCCGCGCATTTCTTGAGGGTGCACTTTCAAGGTGTAGCGTGGAGCTAGGACATCTTGCAATTTTTGCATCTCAGGAATGCCACAGGGTGTGTCTTTGGACAGGCCAGCTTGTTGCAACAGGAGTTCTGCTTCGTTTCGTTGTTTGGCTCGGTCCGATTGTCGATTAGTTTTCCAGGCTCTTTTCCATTCTGTCGTGTCGTTCTTGTTGGCATAGGTTCGTCCCACCACGATGGCTCGGGCTAAACACATCTGGTCTTGAGAATTGTGAATTTGGACGAGACTCTTTTTGGTGTTGCGAAGGTCGTTCACCAGTAACACCTTATTGCGTTGTCCGGTCCCTTGAGGAGGAGAGACGTGGGTCATGTCCAGTGTGGCTTTTCCATCGGTGATGTCAAACTGGTCATTGGATTGTTGCACGTGTTGAATCTTGTCCATGACTTTGGAAGCAGTTAGTTCTGCGGGTCTGCTAAACTCGATCCAAACAGGGGATTTCAAACCGTCGTGTTGTATGGAAAGTCTCAAGCGATCGTCTTCTTTGGGTTGACATTGTCGCTTGAGTGCGGTGAGCAAAGAATCCCACACCCCAGTGATGAACCCTTCTGCTTTCTCTAACGGTACTTCAGCCTTGAAATCTTTAAACTTCACTGAGTATTTGTAAGCCGTGGTTCTAAATTTTCTAGAGGAGCGCTTTTCCGTCTCTCGAATGGAATAGTACTTTTCAGGGTTGACTAAGGGTGGCGAACTTTGTTTAGAGGGTTCGGATTCTGGTTCACTCATGTCCTCTTCAAAATCACTGGCATGAATTTGTGCCAAGACTTTAGCCCTTGTACAAGGCGATAGATCACGTTTCTGCCTCTTACTTTCTTCTTCTTCTTTCTTCTCGAATGAATTGGATCGTTTCATCTTGAGTGCAAAACGTCAAATGACTCAAGTTTAAACACCATAGACTAATTTATAGTCATGGCAGACCAGCGTATATAAAAGGGTGTGTGTCTTGTCCTTTCACTATTCATTTCACTCTCAAACCGAGCACAACGATGGAAGAGACTAGACAGATCGAACATTTCATCAGAGCTTTGCGAGGGGTCATTAGAAAATTCTCTTCAGACCAGCCGACGGACTACTCTCCTTCCTTTCGAGATAAAAGTCAAGATTCTTGCTATATCTGTCAGAAGAAAGGGCATTGGTCTTCAGAGTGTCCAGACCATCAAAAAAGAAAAAAAGGGGCTAGAAAAGACAAAAGTCAAGATACCTGTTATTATTGTCAAGAAAAAGGACATTGGTCTCCAGATTGCCCAAACAAGAAACAAAAGGAGTCAGAAGAAGAGAGGGATTCTTCAGAAGAGAGGGATTCTTCAGAGGAAGAAAGCAGCCAGGTGAAGAAAAAGAAACAGGAGAAGAAAAGAAGAAGGGAAGAAAGTGAGGAGGAAGAGGAGGAAAAGACTGTGACGGTGAAGAAATTGAAAAAACAGAGAGAGTAAACAATGAGATAGAAGAAGTCTATGAACTTTTTAAAGTGTTCTGTTGTGGATTGTGAATTGTATTGTAACTATTGAGAAAAGAATAAATTAATTATATAAGGTAAGTGTCTTTGAGTTTTAATTTTAAAATAAGAAGCTACACTCACGCACTCATATACACGTACTATAGGGGTAAAATGTTTGGTTTTTTTTAGTTATTGGCAATTGAAAGTGTATCTCTTCGAGAGACGTGGGTGGCCCTGAAAAGGGCCTTTTTTTGGTGAAAGGGTTAGTTTAAGCAATCAACTTTAACTGCCTTAAGCCTTTGCCACGGCCAAGGCCTACTTCTGGACTGCGTAATGTTGATGATGATGATGATTTGGTTGAAATCACTAAGGGTGGTACGACAGGCTTAGTCACAGGGTTGACGTGTTTAGCTCGGGAAGGTCGTATTCTCTTCGGTCGTGATAAAGAAGTCTGATACATTTGTTTCAGACTTCTTAACTCCGCTAAAATGTCTAACAGTATCGTGACCGTTTGATTTTCACCCTCTTGTTTCTTTGCTGCTACTTCTTCTTGTTATTTTTTTCTTACCTCTTCTTCTTGCTGCTGTTGCTGTAGGAGAAAAGCTTGTTCCGCTACCTTTTGTCGTTGCATAAATTTCTCCAATTCTTCTTTCTGTCTCTGTCTAAAATTCTCCACTTGCGGTAATGAAGAAGGTAACGAAGGTTCCGGAACAAATTCTTGCGAGGTAAGAAAATCCACAAAATCCCAATTTACCTCTTCTGAAAGTAAGTCCGGGTTCCCTTGGGCGGTCTCCACTGCTGGTGCACCCCAATGGATCGTTTTCTGAGTTTCCGTCATGTTGAATCACTGTCGCATAGATTGACTGCACACAGGCGCTAGCAAATCTATATAGACCACGTGACGTCACAGACCGCTCTCTTCGGATTGGATGCGGGCTGACTGAATTTTGTAACGCGTGTTCGGATTGGTGAATGAACTCAATCCGTTTCAATCCTTCCTACCCCTATAAATAAGCGCAGTTCACTGCATTGATTCACCTGTTCTCGTCGCCTCAAGATGTGGACCACAGTTGAATCATTCACCCTTGTGTCTTCAATGATGTTTAGGACGGACATGCTCATGTATGTCCGATCCAAGTGGACCGTTGTCCACAGGACAGACACCAGTCTGTGGATACGTAGGATCTACGTAGAAAGACAAGGATGCCTCAAAAGAGTGCTGATTTACGGTCCTACAGTGAGGCGCAGCCTAAGGACAAGAAGAAGACCAATGCGGTGCCCCTTATGTTAATGGATACATTAACATAAACCCAAAGGCCCTTTTCAGGGCCACTCATAGGTCTCGAAAAGAGAATGACTTTCCATTGCCTACCCTTTTTTTTCTTTAAAAAAATAGGGTCCCATTCCATTTCCCCTTGAGGCTCAACAGGCCCAAACGTCTTTTTCTTCCAATGTTAAATTCCATTGAGGCTAAACTTGCCCAGGGTGGTTAATGTTAAATTTCCATTGAGGCTAAACTTGCCCAGGGGGGTCTGTAATGCTAATTCCCATTGAGGCTAAACTAACCCCATTCACTACTATTGTGCTCACTGTACCAAAGGCACACGTTGTGTGGCTTCGTTAGGTACATTGATTGTGCTCATTGTACCAAAGACACACGCTGTGTGGCTTCGTTAGGTACATTGATTGTGCTCAATGTACCAAAGACACACGTTGTGTGACTTCGTTAGGTACCTTGATTGTGCTCAGTGTACCAAAGTCTCACGTTGAAGCTTTGTGCACAATATGTCGCGTCATGCAAGATTGTGCTTGTCGCTGACCGTGTGATGACATATTTAAAACATAGCTGATTTTGTCATAATGTATGATGTCACTTTAGAATACAAACATTTTTTCTTACAGATTTCTAAGTTGCGTCCTTGTTTGCTTTAACCAGAGTAATGTTTATTGATCTGTAATGAATGGTACTGTATCTCGCAATCAGACTAGCATCACGTCAACCTATTTTCTGGTTCATTTTGTATAAAACAGTTCCACATTCTAGTCTTTATAGCTTTGCTAGATCTTTCCACCACATATAGTGGGTTTTGTCTCATTAAGTTGGAAGGTATTCGTTGTTTTCTTTCCATTACACTCTTAACAATTTTATTGCAAAACTGTTTCCGTCCTCACGCACACGGAAAACCAGACCATAATGCTCAAATTCTAAAGAATAAACACTTATGATTGATTCAATACGAGGATGTCTAAATCTAAAGCTTGTATCACCATCAAATTGAAACAGGGAAAAAATGCTCTAAAATGGACTGGGTACTGAACCAGAAGTTAATAATTCAGACCGTGTGACTGTTGGGGGAGAAATTTCACAAAAATGTGTGTGGCTATGCGAGAGGACATAAAGAGGCACAGTGCCAGTTTCTGCATTCTTCCCTGACTGCATTTACGATAGAGATAGTTGACAGAGATTTTTTGTTGTCATTTTGCAAGGACATATGTCACTCAAACTGATGTGGACAGTGTATCGGTGACGGGAGACCTGGAGACCGTTCAAGTTTAGGTGGCAAGTCTGTGGTAAAGCTGTCTAAATTAAAATACAGTGCAAGGTTTTCTTTCACTTTCATCACAGTTATAAATGAGCTTTAATGACGGTTGTGACGTTAAATCTCGGAAAAAGTTTTATAAACGTATGAAGTATAATGTGTACAACGGTAGCAACGAACTAATAAGAAATTTATATATTTTGACAACATCGTGTCTAATAAATAATAATTTCATTTTAATGAATCTTAACACTGATAATTTTGTAAGATACATTAGTGATTTATGAAGGAAAGGTATTTTCCAAACCTTATTAAGACATGCAATGTTTGTCAATTCAATGGGAATGAATATACTCATGTAGACTTTACCATTTAATATATAATTGTGCATGTCTGCTTTCTTTGCATTTTCCTATTGATCATAAGCAGGTATTCCGCATTTTTTAAACCAGATTTTTCAAATTACATATTTTTTTAAATACAATCATTAATACAGAGATTTATTTTCAAACTACCGGTATTATCGAAATACACGTAGTTCAAACAAGTTCGACGTATAACGCTTGGCGGAGCGGGGCATATAACTTTATATAACGCCTGACAGAGCGGGACATAAAACGTTATAGATATAGACAAATAAACAAATACACAAACATAACACACACACAAACATCGCCTGGTTGGGCGGGAACCCGTACCGTTCATACAGAAAACAAAAAACCTCGCCTGGCGGTGAGGGGCATATAACTTTATAGACATAGAATCACCTACCAAACAATCCCTAGTGATGAGAGTGCTAATCTAAAATAAACGTTTATTCAAACCAACACACTATCACATTATCTACTATCACTACATTATGGAGAAGGAAATGTAGGCCTGCTATTTACAAAAGATATCATCACTACATTCACATCAGTAAAAGTGTCAGTGTTTATAGTGACACTACTTTCACACATAACGAAAAATATTTTGTGCAGGGAGGAACAAACACATATACGCAAACTTACGTGTGCACAAACACACAAATACACAAACACACATATACACACAAACGTACGTGCGCACGCAAACACACACACAACACACACACACACACACACACACACACACACACACACACACACACACACACACAATCTCTCTCTCTCTCTTTCAAAATGCCTTGTGTTAGCTTGGAATGTTGTTGTTGTTGTTGGGTTTAACGCCATATTTCAGCACACGATAGGCTATGCATGGCGGCCAGTATTAATGGTGGAGGAAGAACCCGGGAAAACCCCGGGAAGAACCACCGACCCACGATAGAGAAGCTACTGGCAAGCTTTCTCACATACCCACATTGGCTGAATCCTAGACTCGAACCCACGGAGACAGAGGTGAGATGGCAGTGATAAATTAACGGAGAGCGCTTTAGACCACTCGGCCACTCGGGGCCCCAGCTTAGAATGTAAGAGAATGAGATGAAAGATTCATGCCCGAAAACACCCTGACTGTCATCAGCCCTCAAACCACCAACTTTGTCAAATGTCAATACTCGGTCAAAGTCCTACTCTGGCTAAATTACTTGTGCGACAAGGAAGACAAACGGATAAAACACGCCCGCAACGGAGGAGGCGAAAAGACAATCGGAACGTATTCGGTGGATGGCTGAGAATTAGAAAACCCACAGATCGTGTACGAGTTTAACGGATGCTCATTTCACGGATGTTCCCTTTGCTACCCTCAACGTGGCACCAAAAATCAGTTTTTACAACGTATCATGGAAGGTTTGTACGAGGCCACTTGTCAACGACGCTTGAAGTTAGAACAGCAAGGATACCAAGTGGTGGAAATGTGGGAATACGAGTACATCACCATTTGAAAACCGATCCCGAGTTTAAACGCGTTGTGGAAAGTTACAATTTGGTGTCCCTTTGAACCCACGGGACAGTTTGTACGGAGGACGGACGAATGCCACCTGTTTACTTTACCACGCTGACGAGGAGAAAGGAGAAGAAATCAAATACTTAGACGTGTGTTCGCTGTATCAATACGTGTGAAAATAACGTCGCTTTTCCGCAGGGAACCGGCAATTGCCGACGGAAGACATTGACCTGGACAACATTCGACAATACGAAGGTTTAATTAAATGTAAAGTCTTGCCTTCCATGGACTTGTATCATCCCATTTTACCTCACCATTGCCAGGGAAAAGTGATGTTTCCCTTGTGTCATACTTGTAGCGAAACGTGCAACCAAGAACAACCTTGTTATCACACCCAAGAAGAACGCGCCTTGACGAGAACGTGGGTCAGTGTGGGATTGTTCAAAGCTCTGGACCTGGGATACCAACTGTTAGAAGTGTACGAAATTTACCACTTTCCTAAGACAGAACAGTACTACAAGGGTGACCAAAGTCAGAAGGACATTTTTGCAGACTACGTTGATGCCTTTTTAAAACTTAAAAAAGAAGCGATCGGCTATTCTTAAAGGTGCCACACTCCCGAAGACCAAAAGAAATTCGTTTGTCAGTGTGATGTTAAATTGCTTGTGGGGTAGAATGGCCCAACGACCGTGTTTACCCAAGACAGGAGTATTTGTCAGAACCTTCCGGCTATTTCCAGATGTGGAAGTTATTCTAGTCAATTACGAGGAAGAACTGGAGTTTGTAGAAGCCGACGAATTTGTAAATGTCATCACCGCGGCTTACGTGACAGCCCATGCTCGCTTAAAATTGTACGAACGTTTAGACCTGTTAGGAGATCGCGTCTACATCGACCGCCTGGGTCACCGTCACCCTGACATCGAAAGGGACCGTTTATGAGCCTGGACGGACGAGCACTCCGACGACAGGATTCTAAGTTTTGCTAGTGGCAGATTTAAAAATTACGGCTACGAATACCAGTACCCACAAGGAGATGTGCACACCGAGTGTAACGTGAAAGGTTTGACTCTCAATTATAGTACCAGTCGAGTGGTGAACTCTGGCGTGCTGAAAGAAGCCTCGCAGTCTGGACAAGATGAAAACCTTAAAGTGACCACCCACGAACCACACGTTTACCCATTCACCAAATTGTCAGTCGGCCTTTGGAAAAAGTGTATCAAATCGTGTACCAGAAGCGAGTCCGGCTTCCCAACCACTTCAGTTTACCATACGGACACGTTGATATTGGTCAGCATATAAAGAGGGAAAACGTCCAAGACCAATACTTCATTGTAAGTACCAAGACCAAATGAGAAAGATGAATCCTTTTAAACAGACATCATTCAAGTTCGGTGATTCTCAAGTGGAGTGCGATGCTGTGCCTTGCGATGAGAGCGTTGCCGTACGCTGCCACATCTGCTATGTAGTACCACATCATGCGAAACTTTCCTATAACTACTACTACTACCACTACTACCATACCTACCATGGAAATTGATGATGTGCGTGTCAAACCTGACGGATGCGAAAGAGATGCCACTCGTTATCGTTATCTTTACTGGTTTTCATGGTGGATGTCCTTATCCACGTGACACCATGCAGCTACCACCCTACGGATGTAATCCAAAATTGAGCAAACTTCTGTGGATTTCACCCTACCCTCATCGAAATGAACCTGTGAAAGATGAATATTCGTTCCCTGTGCGTTTGCATGAATACTGCAACCTTGAAAGTCGATTCCAAA
Source organism: Sinohyriopsis cumingii (assembly GCA_028554795.2). Classification (NCBI taxonomy): domain Eukaryota; kingdom Metazoa; phylum Mollusca; class Bivalvia; order Unionida; family Unionidae; genus Sinohyriopsis; species Sinohyriopsis cumingii. The sequence continues at coordinate 9,249,835 of CM068832.1, read as the reverse complement.
CCTTCCAAGGAAGATGGCCTAAATATCTAGGAAGACCTACCCGCGAAGAATTAGCCAGAGCCGGATTTTTCTACTTGGGCACGGGGGATAAAGTCAAGTGCTTCAGTTGTGGTGTGCCACTTCACGAGTGGGAGCAGAAAGATTCGGCTTACCTGGAACATGCTCGATGGTCTCCGGATTGTCACTACCTACCTTTAGTGGGACGATCTCAGTAATCTCTGGATGGCTACTTTACAAGAGAACATTCGTGGTTTGCCTGTGGAGTTGAGAGAATGCATTAACCGAGACCTGGTCAAAATACAAGTTCAACGCAAAGAACAATTGCATCCGTCACGTCACCGATTTTGGAACCAGTGGTACCTGAAGGGTATAAGAGCACTGATTCATTTCAAAGCATTCCATTGGTCAGACATTGATGAATCGCGTGAATTCCAACGGACGAGTTGGAGGATTACCAAAATATTTTACACAAAGAAATCTTGGTTCAAGAGGACACTTCTGTACGACGTGTGGTGTGTAAGTTAGTGACTAAACAATTTTGGTACGGAACTAAAATAAAACAGATGCTGTTCAAAAGGTACACTTATTAGCTTACACCAAAGAGGGTATAAAAACGTGCTACCATGCCACGACCTCTAACACTCGTGATACAACATATTCCGTGGAAGGAAATCAGTGACACTATTCAAACATAGAGGATTACTTATTACGAGAACTGTATCTGGAATATCTTTTACCAGACGATTCCTTGTGGACTATTTACGAACAGTACTTGCCACCAAATAAAACACGAAAGTTGTCCCTTTATATGTCCACGAGAGACTCATTTTGTTCTACGGGAAAAGAAAGATTCGTCAATTTTTAGGTACTGAAGATGTTTACGACGATGTGTGTGTAGCTTGTGACTTACACCCGCACTGGTAAAGTTTCGAGACTTGGACCACAGAAATGGTCAATTATGCTCAAGAGTTGTGATCCTCAATTCGAACGTCCAGGGAAAAGAGTAACTTTTAAACCTGTGTTAGTGACAGTGCTAGAAGAACTCGGCACCGAGGACAACCACTCCCTTCAGCACAGGACTGTCATGGACATTCCCGAAAGACCATTCCGGGGGAACACCTATGTGACTTTACCCAATGTAGAGACTGTACGAACATTACACACTGTCCCTAGGACACCTTGGTTACCAAAAATATGTTGTACATTGACTTGTTTATATTCCACTTTGATCGTTTTTATGTGTATTTTATTGCTCTACTTAACCAGTTGGCTTTTATGTATTGTTATCTTTCGTGTTGTTCCATTTTAAGTTGCAATAAACGTGTCCTGAAAAAAGTATAAAAGCTCTTGTCTTGTCTGTCTTCGTGTCAAAAGTGACATTCCCTACACTGTGGCTACCCCTACTATCTCTGCTCCCTTTTCCTCCACTTTTAAAGTCATCTACGAACACTTAGATTGTGCCAGTTGGGAGGCCTTGTATCTTCGCCATCCCTTTAACATCTTAATTGCTAAACCTAGTGGTTCATACAAAACCGAATTTGTCAAGCGTTTGATTGAACATAAACATCATTTGATCGATCCTTCACCTTAACTGATCGTGTGGTGTTACAATGAGTGGCAATCGGCTTACAGCAAACAGGCAAATACATTTTGGGCCGACGATAAATGCCTATAAATGCCATGTCGCTGCCGAGTCAGGCATTCCTACTTCTCTAGCACCACTACAAGGACAAGGCAGAAAGAGACGACGAAGATACCCTTCCAGAGGCCTTCACACTCATAAATCTAGAAAGACGAAGAAAGAAAGAACCGTCCAAGACTTAGACGTTTTTGATTATTAAATCATAGAGACAAAAATGATACACCAAGAGTCTTGCGCCTGTTTCAAGTCGGAACTAGTTTTGTTTGCCATGCCACACACCAAGAATCCCAAATGGGTCGAATTTCATCCCGTCTCCTCGTTGACGGATTCAGCTCCTATCGAGTTTGAAATCAAAGGACAACCAGAAGATTACATCGATCTGAATAGTAGTTACTTGCACTTGAAAGTAAAAGTGATTGACATATCGGAGGTCGGTTCCAATCTAAAGAATACGGATAGTGTAGCCCCGTCAACAATTTCATACATTCCTTGTTTAGTGGAGTGGGTGTTATTATGATTTTTAACGTAGCTTTTAACAATTTTAGTGGAGTGGATTTGTTTTAAACAATTTTAGTGGAGTAGATTTGTACTTGAATAACAAACTAGTCAGTAGCAGCATGGATACTTACCCTGACCGAGTGTACCTGGAAAATCTCTTGACATACGGAAAAGAAGCCAATAACACTCATCTCGATGCTTGCGTGGTATAAAAACCTGACATGGCAGGCAATTTTGACAAAACCGAAGTGGATGAAAGAGCGGCTGTTAAAAATATGGGATTCATATAGCGGCGAAAGAAAATCGTTGGAAGCAGTAGTTTAAAACTGATGGATCGTTTACATTTGGACATGTGATTGCAAGAGAAGTATTTGCTGAACGATGTGGAAGTCCGCCTGAGATTGAAAATCAGCAGTGCCGCTTTACATTTGATGGCTGAAACTGCCATTTACAAAACTATCATCCAAGAAGTTTGACTCTACGTACGAGGCGTGGAAGTGTTACCTAAAGTGGGAAACGACATTAGTCACACTTGAGCAGAACGACCGCCAAGTATCCGATACGACGCATAGAAGTAAAAACTTTCACCATTCCCGCTGAACAGCGATCCATGATCAAAGATCATTTGTTCCAAGGACAGTTACCCAAACGTTTGATCCTTGGTATCGCAAGCAATGCAACCTTCAACGGAGCCTACGAGGAAAATCTTTGGCGTGTCCTAAATTGAAATCAGTCGGATGGCAAGACCTTGTGTACCAGGCCCTTTGAACCTGACTTTGACAAGAATGACTACTTGAGATCCTACTTGTCTCTGCACGAAGCTACCGGACAGTTAGGAACCAACACCAGTCACGGCATTTCGTACGAGGATTATGCCGGAGGATACGTGTTGTGGGCTTTTGAATTTTCTCCTGACCAAGGCAGTGACGATGAACATTTCCACCCTATAAAATCCGGCCAGATTCGTGTGGAAATTCATTTTGCAAATCGAGATCCTGATGAGACGGTGAACGTCATCTGTATGCTGAGTTTGATAATACTATGGAAATCAACAGTTTGAGAGAAGCAATTGTAGACTATTAGAAACTATGGAAGACTTTAATCCCTCTTTGAATAGTGGAAAATCTATGGAAATCGAAAGGAGGATACCGTGGAAGTAGAACCCCAAGGCAAAGACAAAGAGGTCATAGTGATGAAATCCAGATGGCCAGAACAAGAACAACATTAACTCTCCAGTTTTGCCAAACAACTGGAAGACAAAATTACGCAATTGATCAAGAAAGATTGCTTTCGATGTCAAAACTATCATCCAAGTCAAATTCAGCACGATAGATGCCTGATGAAGAGTCAAGAAGAAAAATTGGACGAGTATCTGGACGAAGCTTGGAGTCTCATCTCGGAAGAAGCAGTGTTGCATCAGTTGTATAAAGACTTGCGTGAACATTCCTCTCCTCCATTGATGACTGTAGCTCTCATGGCTCAGAGTACGGAGACGAAACGAAGAAACGGTTAATTGTCAGACATTTTCAAACAAAAAGTTCGGATTGAATTGATAACTTATCATTACTTGTGAAACAAAGAAGAAGAAGAAAAAAGTAATACAAAACAACACAAAAAATGGATACCTGGGAACTTTATTACCTTTTGAACCACAGTTCGTACACTGCTTCTTGGACTCCTGTCGTGTGTGCTAAAGATAATCTACCTCATCGCAAACCTCAAGACCATCAAGCTTATGTCATCAACACGGACGACAGTCATCTCCCAGGAACTCACTGGGTAGCCGTTTACTTTCCGAAAGAGGGTTGTGTGAATTATTTTGATTAATATGGATTGCCACCTTTGTAAGACGACATCATTGACTATATGAGAAGAAATGCCCAGACGACACGCTTCAATAATGTGAAAATACAAGGCACATACTCCTTGGATATTCTTTAGAACATTTAGTGACTTATTTTGATCGTCACTCTTCTAGAAACGATGACAAAGTAAATCGATGATTTTGTGACCTTTTATGGTTATCTTTTGTCTTTATCTAGGAAACGTAGTGTACATCAATGGCCCAATGAGTTCCATCAATGGAAGTCTAGCTTCACTTCACAACGTTGTCAGCCTTGTCAAAAATAGATTGTTATTTGAAAAATATTTGTTAGTTTATTTGATTGTTTGAGAAAATGTTGTATAGTTAATTGTTGATTGTTAGTTATTTGAACAAAAATGTTGTGTTTTGAAAAATGCGTATGTCGTTTGTTTTCAATTTTTATGATGATACATTCTCTTTGACTTCTCTCTATCCCTCTCCCTCAAATTAAACTATCATAGCGTTCCGACTCTAAACATTGTAGGGATGTTTTCTATCGCGTCCGCGTTTGAACTATATAAAGCAAGGCAGTCTTCAGTCTGACCATTCACTGTTGACTCATCCTCCTATGAATATTTGTTCAACACTAGCCAAGCTGAACAAAGCTTACGTGAATTTACCTCGTGTCAGGCAAAGTCTGATACCCAAGCCTGAAGAGATAGAGAATGTCAAAATGTTAAAAGTGACCGAAGACCTGATAGAAGAGCTCTTCAGAGAGGAAATCAAGAAAGAGAAAGAAGAATGGACGGAGAAGTGCAGACTTCAGAAGCAGAGAGAGCAGCAGCAACAGCAGCAGGATCCAGGCAGAGGTTTTGTCGACTGTTGTGTAGACGCGAAAGAGTTATCCTTCTCTTTCTGAAGAAGTAGACCCTATACTGTGGGAAAACCTGCCACGCCACAAGACGTGGACGCAATATTAGACAATAAAAGATTGCCATAATTCCCTGTTCACTAAAACAGTCCTTTCCAGGGTTACCAGAATACTCTAGAAAAGAGATACTAATTCAATTGCCAATTGCATGTTGGGAAGTTAAAAAATATAAGTGTGCCTATAAGCACTTCGTTTGTTTGACTTTGTATGAAGTGTGACTATAAGCACGTCCTTTCCGTAGCTTGTCAAATAGTCCGTGTGTTTTTATTTTTAGTTAACGTTTGTAAGTAAAAAAGTGAATGAGTGTTTCTTTAAGGTTAGCGAATTCCATACTTTTGCAGTGATGATTTAGGTCTTGTACGTTTTGGTGTCCGGATGGTTTCCTTCACGTCCGTGCTTGACAAATATAAAGGGAGCGCTTGTCAGTCTGGCTACAAAAAAAGCAAGTAAAACAAAACAACTGTTTGTATAGGTGCGCATACGTTTGTTTGGATAGTACATTTTGGGGTTTGTAAGCATTTGCATACGTTTGTGTGGATAGTAGATATTGTAGTTTTTGATAGTATATTTTGGGTTCGTTTTTCCTCTTCCCGTGTGTGGATAGTAGATTTGGTTTTGTTTTTTCTCCTTCCCGTGTGTGGATAGTAGAGTGTGTGTTTTAATGCGTTCGTGTACGTTTGTGTGAATAGTATATTTGTAATTGTTTTTTCTTCTTCTATTTCCCTTTTGTTTTTGGGGTTTGTATGGGTTCGCGTACGTTTGTTTGGATAGTATATAAGGGGTTTGTTTTTTATTCTTCCCCTGTGTGGATAGTAGATAATATGTGAAGTGAGTGTAATGGATGTTTCCTTCATGTCCGTGCATGACAAATATAAAGTCAAATCGTTCGTCGTTCGCGCCATTCAATATTGTATAAATGAAGATGGCAATGGATTTATTTAACAACTTGAAAAAGGTTGGTACTGGATGATGGATGGAGTCTATGTGGCTTGCAGATGAATGGAAGTTTCAAGGTAGCCTAGAATTTGTGACCAGTCTGAAAGTATCCAGGGATCTGGTACAATGCATGACGGAGGAGGAAGTGGAGAAATTAAGGGGCTTCATTCAACTTCCGTATGTGAAAGTGGGAACCTTGAAGGAGGCACTTGATAATGTCATCAAAGTCAGGTGTATTTTAGAAGAAATATTGAATTTGACAGAGTGGTCATTCGTGAAGTGGGGACTAGGCCAACTAACGAAAGCTTAAGAAATGATGAGAAAGACAATGAAAGAAGAGTTGAAAAAGATTAAAGATAACTGGGCAATAAAGAAAACGAAAAAAGAGAGCATAAGGAAAAAGAGGAGTTTGAAAGACTGGATAAAAACTGGATGAAGGTTTAGGAGAAATTTAGATCTATGGAACATCCTGACTGGATGTCAGAGAAGGAAAAAAAAAGAAGAAAGGAATCAATGAGAAAGTGAGGAAATTGTGAAAGAGCTGGAGAAAATAGAAGAAGAAGAACCCAAAGGCCTCTTTCAGTGATACTCATATGCTTCGAAAATATTTGCTTTCATGCCTAAAAATATTTTTTGTCAGTTGTATAATTGTTTGTATGTTGTATGTATTATATATGCCTATGTCCCACCAAAATGTTCTAGGGTTTTTTCCCGCTCTTTGGTCCCGATTAAGGTCAGCCCCTTGCTACACTGTTACCAATATTCAGTACTATGACGTCACCTTACAGTTCCATTATCATTGTCCGTATATAACCCCAACCTTTTGTTCGTATATAGTCCCAAGGTGTTTTTGACTGGGATTACCATTGTATAGTGTCTCAGGGGGTTCTGTAATGTATTTTGCCATTGTCCATATTGTCCCCCTTCACTACTATCGGTCAAAGCTATACGCTACCTGCATAATTGTGTGACAAGGAAGACAAATGGATCCAACACGCCCGAAACGGAGGAGTTGAAAAGGCCATCGGAGCGTATTCGGTGGATGTTTGGGACTTAGAAAACCCTCAGATTGTGTACGAGTTTAACGGTTGCTTATTTCACGGATGTCTGACCTGTTACCCTCAACGGTACACTAAAAATCAGTATTTACAACGTACCATGGAAGATTTGTACGAGGCCACTTGTCAGCGACACTTGAAGTTAGAACAGCGAAGATACCAAGTGGTGGAAATGTGGTAAAACAGATCCCGAATTTAAACGTATCGTAGAAAGTTACAAGTTGGTGGACCCCTCTGAACCCACGGGACAGTTTGTATGGAGGATGGCCGAATGCCACCTTTTCGCTGTACCATGCGGACAAGGAGAAAGGAGAATAAATTAAATACTTGGACGTGTGTTCACTGTATCCTTAGGTGTGCAAATATTATCACTTTTCCACAGGGCACCCGCAATTGCAGACGAAACACATCGACCTGGACAACATTCTACAATACGAAAGATTGATCAAATGTAAAGCATTGCTTCCCACGGACTTGTATTATCCCGGTTAACCTCACCTATGTTAATAGGGAAAACCGAGGTTTCCCTTGTGCCGTACTTGTGCCGAAATGTACAACCAAGAACAACCTTGCCAGCACACCCAGGAAGTACGAGCCTTGACAGGAACGCGGGTCAGCGTGGAATTGTTCAAAGCTCTGGACCTGGGATACCAATTGTTAGAAGTGTACGAAATCGACCACTTTCCCAAGACAGAACAGTATCACAATGGTGACGAGACTCAGAAAGGCATTTTCCCAGACTACGTTGTTGCCTTTTTAAAACTGAAACACGACGCCAGTGGCTCTCCTTTCTGGTGTCACACTCCCGAAGACCAAAATAAATTCAAAGAGAAATAATTGGAGCAGGAAGGCATCACTTTAGACCACATTGAGAAAAACGAAGGAAGGCGATCGTTTGCCAAAGTAATGTTAAATTGTTTGTGGGGCGAAATAGCACAAAGTCCCTGTTTACCCAAGACAATTATTTGACAGAACCTTCCCGCTACTTCCAGATGATTTACGACAAAACCAAATACACGAAATACGTGGACGTCGTTCGTGAGGTCTTGATCATGGCCAATTACGAAGAAGAACTTGAGTTTGTACAGGTCGACGAATTTGGAAATGTCATCGTTGCGTCTTACGTGACAGCCCATACTCGCTTAAAATTGTACGAAGCTTTACACCAGCTAGGAGATCGTGTGCTGTATTTTGACACGGACAGTTGTATCTACATTGATCGCCTGATTCAAAGTCACCCTGACATCGAAGGAGACCGTTTAGGAGCCTGGACGGACGAGCATCCCGACGACAAGAATCTAAGATTTGCTAGTGGCGGTCCCAAAAATTACGGCTACGAATACCGGGACCAACGAGAAGTGCACACCGAGTGTAAAGTGAAAGGATTGACTCTCAATTATCGTACCAGTCAAGTGGTTAACTTTGTGGTATTGAAAGAAGTCTTGGAGTCTGGAGAGGATCAGCATTTTAAAGTGATCACCTACGAGCCTCACAAGATTGTACGTTTTGCCACACACCAAATCGTCATTCGACCTTTGGAAAAGTGTATCATATCGTGTACCACAAGAGAGTGCGGCTTCCCAACCACTTCACTTTACCTTACGGACACATCGATATTGGTCAGCATATAAAAAAGGAAAACGTCCAAGACCGATAGTTCATTGTGACTACCAGACTGTCATCGACATGGACATTCTGGAAAGACCATTCAGAGAGGGCTCCAGTGTGACTGTGCCAAGTGGTGTACTGACTCTAAGAACATTACAAACTGTTTTTGGACACCACACTTTGTTTTTTAAAACCAAAAATGTTGTACAATAACTTGTTTATATTCCACTTTGATCGTTTTGATGTGTATTTTATCAATGTACTTAACTATTTGGCTTTTATGTATTTTATTCTCTCGTGTTCCATTTTTAAAATGGTTTGAAATAAACGTGTCCTGAAAAAGTATAAAAACTCTTGTGCTGTCAGTCTTCTTTTCAGAAGTGACATTCCCTCCACTATGGCTACCTCTACTGTCTCTGCTCCCTCTTCCTCCACTTTCAACGTGATCGACGAACACTTAGATCGTGCCAGTTGGGGGGCCTTGTATCTTCGTCATCCCTTTAACATGTTAATTGCTGGATCGAGCGGCTAAGGCAAAACCGAATATGTCAAATGTTTTTTCGAACATAAAAATCATTTAATCGATCGTCGTGTGGTATTACAAAGAGTGGCAATCGGCGTCCAGCCTCCTGCGAGAAAGTCAAGGCGATTCCATCGTGTTTGTGGAAGGCATTCCTGACATAGACGACGGGATCGTGTCTGACCCCAGTGAAACTCCTCTGGTCACCTTCGACGACATGTTAGGAGAAGACGAAGAAGAAATTAAACTGGTTTACCCGCAAAGGGCATCATTGTAATTCCACATCACCCAAAATTTGTTTCAACAAAGTAAAGCCATCGCACCATCAGTCTCAATGCTCATTATATGGTCTTGTTTAAAAGCTCTAGAGATAAATCACAAGTGCACGTGTTAGCCAAGCAGTTAGGAACTCATGCTTACGACGATGCCACTCAAAGCCCTCAATCATATTTAATCGTGGATTTAAAACCCATCACTCCCAATTATTTGCGATTTCGTACCCATCTGTTTCACCACCGGTGCCAAGACAAGGGACGTCTGAGGTGAAGGGTTCACCTGAGGACGTGTAAATAAATCAGATGACATCTCCGAAATTCGGAGAGTAAAAATCCACGATTTTACTCTACAAGGGCGGGCATATTTAAGGGTGCAAATTTCTGTCGATCTATAAAGAGCACATTAATTTGCGCAAGAGAACAATTAATTAGATTTATTGGGACAGGTGCATGTTAAATCACTATACTGCAATGATGCTTAATGTCTGTGTCGTGAGAGGAAGTGATTCCTAATTAAGCCTTCGGTTATTTAGCCGTCAGATAGACTGAAAAGAAAAGGGTTAACTTCGATCTTTGTATCGAACACGTCAGATTTGAAATTTACCAGAAAGAGTTATTTGGAAATCTAGAAATCAGGCTGACCACAATTTTGGCTTCTAGTTATAAAAGGTGGTAGATATATTTAATCCTGACTGGTTACGCTAAATAAGGTGTGTGTGTGTGTGTGTATGTTTCCCCACACGAAAGTTCTTGGTTTTTATATGCCCCATCGCAAACATTTAGTCAGTCTACATTTTTCTGCAAAAGGAAAAAAATATAGGAAAAATCCGAAATTGAATTTAGAAGAAATTCTCTCGTAAAACATTATTTCGAGGAACCGGATGTCTGGAAAGTCGACAGACACTATTTTGTCGGTAGAAGCGAGCAAAACTTAAAAGCACAAGGTATTTGCGTCATTCTAATTCGTTGATACCAATATAATGAGTTGCTTGATTATATTTGCATGAATTTATTTGTTTAAATCCGTAGATTTCTTTATTTGAGTATAACTGGGATTGAGTTCTTCTATCTGAATTCGTACAATAATCTTCATACGAGTCTAACGAATTGTTTGAATTTGTCGTCTTGATTGTTATAGGAAGAATTTCATGTATTACTTTAGCTGATATGAGTTACAAGAATCCGTGTGAATTCTCCGATGTTAGATGATTTCACGTATGATAAAGATTTGATTGCTATTGACTGAAATTAACGTTGTAAGTCATGAAGTGAGATTTCATGCACGCTAAAGAGTTGAATGTGTTGTATTCGTTGAGAATGACTTAGTTAACTCATCTAATGAATTTCATTCATTCGTTTGTGTAAGTGAGACGAGATCAGAAATGTTATGTCTCGTGTGATGTTAAAGTGAGCCAGTAATGAAATAGCCGTTAGGAAGTACATTAATCTTATGAAACAAAGGTTGTTTATGGTCTGCCATGTTTTGCTTGACCAGATAGCCTTTGTGATCTGTTTGAATTAGAACGATATCTGACATAACGAGAGGGGAGTAATGATCTGTTCCTAATAGGACAACTGACAGAAAATTTAGGTTGCTCCTCTGTTTATTTTGAAAGGGGAAATAGCTCCACTGACGTATCCAGGTACCTACTTATCCAAGTATCTACTTATCTACGTACGTATCCACCTACCCGCACCAAGTTTGATGGCTGAAAGAGGCCAGACAATAGAGAGTTTGGATAAGAAAAAAGCGAAAGGACCAAGAAGAACAGCCACAGTGAAGTTGGAGTGAACCGGAAATAAGCAGGTTATGAAGTTGTACAATGCAATGGCTTCGATTGTTAACTCGATTCTGTGATGAACCCATTCTATCTTTAAAACAGATGGGCTATTTATATATTTGTGTTTGAAATTCGGTGAATGATTTATTTCAAAGAGAAGTGTATCTTCCTAATGTAACGTATTATCACAGTTACTTATGTAAGTGATTAAATTGTTGTATTTCATGTACGGGGGATCGTGTCATTCTGTTCTATATATCTGCTCAGATCTCTATTTATTAAATCTATAAGTTTCACACTTTATAAAAACATTTTATCGATCAGGGCAACAACACCGAGGGCGATCACCTTCTAGATAACGATAACCAAATAAAGTGGGCACCTTGTAAGAAGGTACAATCCGCCAATCAACGCCACCAACACCAGCAACCTCCCCTCGAGAAAGAACAATTTTGCATTTTTTTCCTTTGTAGTTTCAGCGTATTTACGTTTTAATATGTTCGTGAAAATATATGTATTGAGTATTCGACCACATTAGTTTCGTAACAGTTTGTTCAAGCACTTAGAAATACACTTTTGGTCTTCCATATGAAGAAAGATCACAATTTTAATGGATCTCTGTCAAATTAATTCTAGCACCAACACCATCTCTACAATTATTACTCCTACTACTAAGACGGCGACGACGAAAATGTCAACTTCTACGACGACGACAAAGATGTCGGGGGTGTAATAATAATAATAATAATAATAATAATAATAATAATCTACTTTATTTAACGAGGATAACACATTTAGGCACGAAAGACTGATCTGCCATGTGGTCTTCAATTTTTGTAACCGGTTATGTTATTAAAAATTATTTAAAAATTGTCACTTACACACAAGTACGCACACAGATTTATGAATTAATATGTGTAACTATGCTGGTCAACATATACATATGTGAACAATATATTATACACATGTATATACATTTTAGAATATCCTATGTCTCATATGCTTACATCAAATAAAACATAAACATGTTATTTCATATAGTAAAAACGACGCATTCACTCTGATAGTGAAAAATAAAGATGTACTTTACTCAGATGGTAAAATGATGTAAAAATGGGACAGATACCTTACAATATATCTTTACAGTTCCAAAACAATGGGTATAACAAACTCCCCAAATTAGCCCACGGCTAAAAGAATACATGTATGGAGTTACACAAACACTCCATCACTAGAATACTTGCCTACCAGTCGCACTGGTCAATCAAGCAGTCAGCTTTACAGGTAATCACCGACCACCATTTAATTACTTGGTCAATCAGGCAAACAGCGCCCACCAATCGGTCAGCAACGTCCGATCACCTGCTACTCAACCAGTTCAATCAGCTCTGCGGCTGCTATGGTCAGGTTTATGGTCGGCTCTACAGCCGCTACCCCGTCAAATCTGATCATTATTGTCAGCTCTACAGCTGCCCTGATCAGCTTTATGGTCAACTCACAAGCTGCTATCCCTTAATTCTGATTACTATGGTCAGCTTTAGCTGCTACCCCGTCAACTCTGATCAGCTGAAAATAAATCGTGTACTAAGAATGACACGGGCATATACGTTATATACGGTAGGCTATACAAATTACATTATCGGCACAACATTAGAAAGCAATAAACAGGTTCAGAAGTGAACCTACCCGTGTCCGATAATAATCCTATGGTACAAAACGTTTCTTAATAAAACGCAATTTTAATGCTAATATAGATCTCATGTTAAGTCCCATACAAGAATATAAAATACTTGCAGTATACTACACAAGCCGGAGTTTCATAGAAAATGTACAAAAACAAACCTGGTAGTACAATAGTTATAACCTATAATATACATAAGAAATTAATAAATAACTCACATACCTATACAGCTGGAGAGCTGCAAGTCATTAAAAGATTGCTCACTGACAAATCCTTTCCTTAGTGTAATGTTTTCATCCTATGGTGAGGTATTTATACACAGACGATGTAGCCCTATATCATCTGTGCGCTTGATGAATATCGGGTTTTCCCAACGAAAGCACTTCGCACGTGCGGCATAGGATAAACCGAACTCACGGATTCAAAATATTGTATAATATACATAAATCACTCTCGGGCATCGTTGTACACAAAAAACGAAACCAGAGTACACGTATTTAATAAATAAGAAAGGGATTTATAAAATTTCGTGACAACGGGCTAGTGCTCACGTGTTAGAGCCGTTCTATCGTTGTCGCATTTCCTAGGAGACCCTGTGCTTCGGTATTAACACTGCCAGGTCTCAGCTAGGACAATGTTTTGTGGAGTGTAACTGATTGTAGTTCCTGCGACGGTGACACTGATGAATATATCTTGTTCAGGCATAAAACGTAACAGCTCTACAGGAGCTGATCCACGATAGTTTCGTGCTTGTTCTCGAGAAGGATTAAAATGGCGTCCAAACCACGCCGTGATAACAGGATGACTATCTAGGAAAAACTCTGAACTTACTATATGAGCAAAACCAGTAAGTGAACGTCGGGTAAAGGACCATTCATGGAAACTCTTACTATATCGTGCGTGGGATGTCCAAACCGGGTAACATATGGGACTAGTAGTCACCTTCTCCCAAAAAAACTTGTGGAATGACGTGCCATATCAACGCCGTCGACTTTATAATCGGCATTCCATAGACCACAATGATCGTATACTACACAGAGTCGTTGAACGTAATTCAGGAAAGATTTCGGGGCAGGCTTCCAATTATTTCGTTTTTGTCGTGCTATTGTTGCCACGAAGGAGTACAAGAGTTATCAGAGGTGGCGTTACATTATTTTTCGTCCTATGATAACCACTTCCGTGCCTGTGTAAGTAATTTGTCGTGAATGTGCTTTTGTCTGAAACACTTCCCCGAATGAAGCAAAAATTTGGTTATTTTTTCCCTCAAGGTAATGACTGTCGAACATCCAAACTGACCTTGGATTTCCCGCAGTAACATTTTTAACTCGCGGTAATCATTACCGTCCAAGCAATTAATGGTACTCACACCAGGAAATTTTAACGTAAAATTCCATGCGTGCCCGTAATACTTCAAGACGTCAGTATTCCGTCATCGGTGTGGATACTTGAGTTGTGTAAGATTTTACCGGTGATAATTTTGATGACAACTGGACGTTTGAGTGACGACTGGACGTTTGAGTATACTTTCTAAGTTATCAGCATCTGCCACAGTAGCACCACCTTGTCTTATCCAAGCTTGAATTTTATTTCCTCTATGTTGTGTGAGGCCATCGCTATGCGACGAATTGCGAAAATGTTCTAAGACTGCGTTGGAGTCAGAATTGAAATTTCCGTGGCGTGTCAAAGCAGATTTAAACAGATTTGAATCTCGCGCGTCACAGATTCCATTCATGACTGTAGTGACTGGACATACATTTTTGTTATAAACACGGTAAATCAAATCTTTTATGTTATGTTAATTATTTTTGACTCCACGCACCCGGACCAAGTTATTACGCCAGTGCGATCAAATTCCAACGAGGGCTTATTTGGCCACTCGGACATATCCATACCCTCTCCTCTTCCCCAATAAGAACCAAGAATGCCCGGAAGGTTGGCAGGTATTTGACCGTGGTATGCAACATACCATTTAGCGAAGGTGTATGTGCAAGTACAGTTCCATAAAATATCTCTAACGGTTGGCAGTTTAAGGTTTGGACAAAGAAACATGTCAGAAAATTACACTTGCCCTAGATGTGACCTTAACTTTGAGGCAGATGCCATGGCTGTAATACATATCACACAGTTTAGCGATAACATGTGTCTAAATAAAGTCTTATGTGGTTCAAAATTTACAGCCCAGACCAAGAAATAGCTACATTTTCTCTTGCTGTGAATTTAACCTTTGAGCAAAAGATATAACTACGGTTTGCAAGACACTGTCAAATCATAATATAGTGGAGCCGCAGTGGCTGAACATTTGCTTGTCAGATTTGCGACTAAACTGGTTTGAGTTCGAATCGTACTAACACAGGTGAGCAGTGTTAACGGTGTAACAGTTTACTGCTGTATTTCATTTTGGTGATAGGAACCATGGTACCTTTCACTGTATCGGTATTTTGGTTATGTCCGTAAGCAAGTTATCGAAGGAAATTCCACTCGGGCTTGTATTATTGTTTACAATTTACCTACCATACATGTACTAAATAATAATATAGTACATGTATGAGAGGTAAATTGTAAGCAACGATACAAGTCCCCTGTGGGCAATTCCATAGCAATCTTGTTATGAATTTAATAATGTTAACAAGTTTTTTTATTCCTTACAAAATAACTATAAAACTTATAATTATTTTTTACAAGACAGTTGTATTGTCACAAAATAATTTTGAATATTACAAACAATTATATTTAGGATCCTTTAATTACATGTCTGACATGTGTCACATATGTCTATGTAGTGGCCAAATAATTACATGTCTGACACGTGTCACGTATGTCTATATAGTGGCCAAATCGGATGCTGTAAAAGATATTCAAATATATCCAACTTTTGGAAAAATTGCGGATTGAACAAAATGTCATATTTTAGTTATTTACTAGCTCGTGCTAATATATCAGCTACATATATCCCTTTCTATGACTGCAAAGAGGGGCATAAAGATCACGAAATAGTACTTCACTAGCAAGGTACTAAAAACCTTCAAAGCAGATACATGAAAATGGTGCACAAAGTGGGGAGAAAATATGTATGTGCATGTGTTGTATTTTTAATGTAGCTTTAATTTTTCATTCATATCACTACGTCACCAGTGTGACGGCTTATAGTGGGGTCATCGTGCCGCAGACATGTAGCTTCATGTTCCACCCAGTCACATTATCTTGACATCAGGCCGACCAGTCCTAACACTAACCAGTTAATACTGAGCACCAAATGAGGCAGCTGCTAGTACCATTTTTTATAAGTCTTGGTAAGACTCGGCTCGGGTTCGAACCCGCGACCTTCCGCATCTTAGGCGGACACTTTAACCACTTGGCCACCAGAGTGGTTACGGAGAAACAGAATGGATATGACTGACAATATAATGCCAAAAGATAACTGATGATGAAGATGTTGAGTGACCAAGAGACAAAAGAGAACTGCAGGAAGTCCATGTCAAAGAACAACAATATTCCATAAGACGCAAGCTAAGGTATTCAACATGGGCAATGTTGTGTTTGTTCTAGACCTCCAATAGCTAAATGGAGGAGGGAATAAACTCCTAGGACTGGAGATTAGTGCCAGGAAAAAAATCAATAATAGTATATACTGCTAATAAAACTATATCTTTCCTTGCCATGACCTACTAAGAAGACAGCATGGATTTCGTATGCAACACAGCCTTAAGATGGGTGTTTAGAAAAAGATTTAAAGGTATATAAAACGTAATGGTAAGAAAAGGTAACATCCTTCAAATATAGGGTCAAAAACAGTACCACATATTACATTCTTTCCATTGGTCTCTAGTGGTACATCATCAAAAAGCTTCTTAATGGAGTTTAAATCAAAAACTGTCAAACTCGGTGAAAGATGATACACTTGACAATAATTTGTTCTACTGTTAGTACATATTGGTAAGGAATGCACTATGGTTGAGGATCACCCCTTTACAAATGTACAAATGGATGATAGAAAATGGATGGAGTGATTAATGTACAAGTGATGCTTGATTTATATGCTTTCAATTTAATGTCATTTATAATTAAGCAATAACATTCAATTTGAGCCACTGTGCTCGTTTTTAATACCACTGCTGGTGCCATGTGCTATGACACTCATGCAGCCTAATTATGTGCATTTAAATTTCTTTTGATTTGCGCTATAACCCCAGGAACGCACCTATGGCGTAAATCAAGTGTTACCTGCACACACACAGAGACTGGTATGAGGCACAATGATAGCATGGACTAAAAATAAAAAAATAAACCAAGTTAAGTATTTACTATTTTAATGATAAATCAAATAAACCTTCAACAAGGCTCTCTTATAAAACAAAATCCATTCTAAATGATTGATATACATGGGCAGTGATATTAACAATGAGGACTGATCACAGCTTGCACTTTCTGCTATGAAATGAAGTCCTTGCATTCAGCCAGCTGATTACATAATTACAGCTTATCTTGCACTCTGGAATTACTTCCCTTTTAGCAGCTAAACTAAATACATACACGAGAAAACCCCAGCTGGTGCCAGTAAAGTGTATCAAAATCCACTCTTTCACATCTGTTTTCCTTCTATAACACAATTACACTGAAACTATGCAAACGTACAAATAAATGTATACCAGTCTAAACTGAAGAAAAAAAACAAGTAGTAATTATTCAAAAAGAATTAGATGATGATTGTCAGTTTGTTACATGATATAATTTCATTTTGAAATATGGCACTGGGCAAAATATTGGCTGAAATGTAACTCTCACAACATTTATTTATGTTTGCAATGAAATGGTTTTGCACTTGTGGAAAATGACTTCAAGTTTCAAGGCACAATTATCACCTGTACTTATACCAGAAACAATCTTTGATTTAGAGTTTTTTGTCTGTCTGCACATAAACCTACAGTATCTTGTAAAAATTTATGTTCTACTTATGAACATTTCTTCTATAAAGTAAAACAATGCTTATTCAGGTGGGACAAAAAGGCCATCTGCAATGTTTTCCAGGACATGTTATGACTGCTGTTTTTCTAGGACATGTTATGACTGCTTAAGTCAAATAATCGTGTAAAATACAAACCAAATTGGAAACAGTTTATGTGCTGATCTACTTTCGTGTAATGCACTGTATCCAGAAAAATGAAAAATGTAACACCCTGATCTAATAACATATTATGCAGTGGCCCCTTACTGCAATGCACCTCAGTACAGTGTCGTACATCAGTATAATGTGGCACCATGGATCCCATTTGATTTAATATAACCCATAGCGTATCCCCTTGATGCCTCATAATAGGATGGTCCCTTCTATATAGTGGGTATGAAAAACGACCCCTTTACATTATGTAACTGTACTAAAGTGAAACCCAGTATAAGTGGAATTCACATACAACAGATTAACTTGGGTTGGTTGCTGAAACTGGGGTTTGTCTGGATTCATCTTTCACCAGTTACAATGTCCGCCATGTATAAACAATCGTGCACTGAAATGGCATTAAACCCAAAACAACAACAGCATAAACACTTTAAACATTGTTATAGTGAGGGATTATTGTGTGCAGTTGAATGTGTGTTACACAAATACAACCATGGTATGGTATATACTCGCTTATAAGTTTGGTCCCATTACAAATTGCACAGAACCAGATCTGCCGTTGCATAATAAGGCAGCAAGCTCTGGGTCTGTGCAGTTTGTTAAGTGTGATGAGTAGATCCTGACCTGCTATGGCAGATCAGGATCTATTGTGTTTGCACTTGGACTTTACTTATAAGAGAGTACCCACCTTAGTTTAAGTACATGCATGTAATACACTACTAGTTACTGAGTGTTGCATGACCAAGAAAATATGTAAAAATGTTATTTGCAATAGATACAATACGACTTAGTACTTTATCTACATACGATAAACAATGTGTGGATATAATGATATTCTTATATGCAAAACATGATATAAAATGTACACTGTTTGATAAATTTCAGCAATAATTGTATATATGTATACAATACATAACAGCCTCAGTTATTTACAATGCTGCTAAATATTTAAGACTGACTGTAAAACTTATTTCAGTTACAGCATACATTTATTTATGATGATATATTCTTTATGAAATAGGATATTTATTACAAAAAGAAGAATATTAATTAAAAAAAGCATATTATTTATGTGAAGAAGAAAAACTGTCCTTTTCACATCCCAACCAATGTGCAATAATTTCTATTGCTGGCATTGTACACTTGAATCCTGTAATCATTTATGATAAATTACACGTGTCTGTGAAATAAGTTAAATAATACATATGCTTCAGTGAAATAAGTTAAATAATATATGTTGTCGTGTATACTGCACAACAAAATACAAACAATGAAGACCCTAATTTACTGGCACATGATATACCAATAACTTCGGGTCTATGTTGTTTATTACATTTATGACTTGGAATAAACAGACTAGACTCTGATTTGCATTATACTACAGAAATTCCTGGTATTTGGAGTACATAGTCGGACGAGTTACACATCTGCAAAGACAAAACCATATATACTCGCTTGTAAGATGAATCAAAAGTGAAAACAACAATAATAATATGCCTGGAGATCAGGGTCTATGTTGTTTATTTTAAAGGTTACACCTAACAAACTGCATCAACCCAGATCTGCTGGCACATTATGCAGCAGCAGATCTGGGTCTTTGAAGAGTGCAGTTGGACCCATCTTATAAACGAGAATATAGTCTTTAAGCTCACTGTCTGATGTCACAGGCATTTGTATTACTTTGACTTTCATTCTGCATTAGTTTTAAATATCAGCCAATTTAAACAACGTGTTGAGTTTTGAAAAAACATTGCCGATTGCCAATTTAAACAAAGTGTCGAAGAGTTTTGAAAAAACATTGGCAACTGCTAAGAACAAGAAAAATAGCTTGGATAAAAGGCTGCAAGTTTAGGGTCTTTGGTATACTAATTTGCACAGAACATTGCTAACAGCAAAATTAGAGGCCAACACTTACTTCCCATCCAATGCATTTTAAAATGTCAGGGTCTAATTTTAAGCAAATTTTTGCCAGTAATTTTACCGTAAAGGTTCCATGGAACACACTGTCTCATCTTTCTGGCCTCAGCCTAATGCCTTTGGGTTGTTTACTATAAGCGAGTTCCCATTTTCATGCCAAATTCACGGGTGTGTCCATGCATGTGTGTGTATATATATTTTTATTCATGAAAATATGCTTTTATTAAAGGGGTGCTAAAAACAGTTTCAAAGTTAAGACCCAGGGGCTAGTCACCAGTGGGAGACGCAGGGGCAAGAGCCAGCTGCATAAATTACTTGGCCTTTTCATGCTAGTAAAGTGTATATAGGACTATAGGGTAGGACTCTAAATGGTTTCCAAGTTGTGATCCTGTGGACAGGGTTGATTCTGGGGGTAAGGTGGGTGATGGAAATAGACATGGGAACCTATGTTAACCTGCTAACTGTAAAAATGAATTCTCCATGTAATGCTAGTTGGCATATATCCTTTATGGTTGGGGCTATGGGCACTTTCTAAAATTATAACCCTGGGGTCAGTCCCCACAGGGCAGGGAGAGAAGTGGGTCAAATGGTTGTAGCATAAATGACTTTTTCATACTGAAAAAGTATGTATCTGATTGTAGAGTTGGGAGTGGGAACCTTAATGGATTTGAAGATATAACCCAGAAGTTCAAAAGACATCAGGGCCCCAGTGGGTAAGGACAGACACTCGGGCAATAATGTTTTAAATAGAAGTTAAATGTCTACTACTAAATCTATGAACCATAGAAAGCAATATGCGGAAACTAGGGTCGATCTTTGACCTTTTCCCACCCAACCCCAAGTGTGGTGGTATTCACTTGGATGAGAAGACAGCCATATCTTGTCTTTGCAAAATACCATACAGTAAGTGTATTTTGTATTTAATAAAATGGAACACCAAATTTAAAACACCACAGGCACGGGAGTAGTAGCTATTTATCTCTGCTAGTTTTCTTGTGTGAGCAGCTCTGATTTCTTCAAACATTTACTAACTGTTGCACTTGGCAGACACAGAAAGCAACTTCCAAAAAGTCGTAAAGTATTTTGCATGCTTGTGACTTTCAATGGTAGTTGGTATCTTTGGAAATGCTAGCATTTCTTGATTTCTCAGGATGTTGGTACACTGTGCACTTACTGAACATAAATGCACCAGTTAAATAATATAATTTATATGCATACACAATTAAATATCAACAGGCATCTAATAATATTTGTTTCATTTTCTTTCCAGCATTGTAGTATTTCATACCAAATTTAAGTTAACTATGTAATAAAATTTGATTGCACCAATTTATGCTGCTTTTCAGATGAAGTTGTTTCATGCTGCACATTTTTATGCATAGTAGAACACAAAGTGTATCCTTGTCAGTGACTGAATTTTTTGTGCTAAAACATAATAAAATTGTCATCTGATTGTTTGTCCTCTAATTCAATCTCTTCTGTATTTCTTTCTATCTATAAACTACTAATTTGGGTTGAGTTAAATTGTAAAATAATATTTATTCTGGCAGTAATAATTAACAAGCAGACTGGTTCACATACACCATGTAACAAATATCCCTGAAAATTCAGTTCAATGTTGCTGCCTGTTTAAGGGTTGGAATAGAACACCTTCTGCAAATATAACTCTGCACTATACTTATATCAGATAATTTATCTGACACTCTGTGTAAATTTGCCAATAACAAGTATATACAGATCAAAATAAAGACTTTCAGACATTTACAACTTTGCATTATAAGGGGGGAGGAGAGGGTACCAAAGGAGGAAATTCATTGGGAATTTTTATATGCTTATTATCTCTCTTGTTTGGCAATAGCATCTTTTGAAATTTTGCAATAAACTTTTCCATTATTTTACTTGTTTAATTTCAAATGACCATCGTCAGGTGGAACAAGAGATCAAAGATGGGATTGATGATCTACTGTCTAAAAAGAATCTCCAGTAATTGAATACAATGCCAACTTCCAATGAAAAAAATGCCACTGCATAAATGGTGTGCCTATATATTAAATATATTAATCAGCATTTATATACAGTACCACTGGTCAAGTGGTCAAAGGCAATAGCCTTTACACATCACTTACACATCTCATCTCATGAGTTCAGTGGATATGTGAGAAAGCTTGCCAGCAGCTTAATTTGGATTGAAGGTTCTTTAAGGGGTCTTCTCTTGTTCTTTTGGTACCAAATACACAGGCCGCCATGTATTGCCATGTGCTGAAAAACGGCCTTAAGCCCCACAAAAACAAGCACCAATCCTCCAAAAAATATACACACCTCACTATAAAGCACTTCATAGTAACCTTTTGCAAGGATGTTACGGTCAAAGATCTCATTTTAGCGGTAGTGGTAAAATTATATGTATTTCATTTGATGGAGATATCACCTTTAAGTTGGTATACTCTGCAGTACACATTGACAGTAGGTCTTTTACCTCAACATTTACAAGCTGTAGAATCACTCCTGCGCTCTAGGCATGTCTGTAGTATGAAGTTACTAAAACACTTTGCAGGTATACAATATAGGAGAAAATATTACAGCATGGTGAGCTTTTGTGCAAATTTACTAATATCAGCACATTCTGAATGTAAACTTAAATGAGAATGCATACTGATGTAAAAATGTTGCTATAAATTTAAGTACATTGTCACAAATCATTTTGCAAGGACTGAATGCTAATTCATGGTGTCGTATATGGATTTAACCTTTATGCATGCATATACCAACTGTTTCTTTATAACTTGATAACTTCTTTATATTATGAATTATGTACATCATGATGAAAAAAGTTGCAAATTAGCACTGACAATGACTATGACAATGACTATGAGGTAGGGAATGATTATTATGCCATCTTTTCTTAGAAATGACATGCAAAACTACATGTGAACAATCTCCACACGATCTGCATGAAAAAAGAAAACAAACATTATGGGACAAACATAAATCTCAGTGAAAGGACTAGACCTTTGAAACTATATGTGGGATGAAATACATAGAAAACTGGCACAAATGGCCTCAAATTATTTAGAAATGGAAATCCAGCATGCCAGAGCATTGGCAAGTTCACATCACACTTCTAAACCATTAAAAAAAAGTACAAACATTTTTTCCAAGAGGGACAATGAAATATGTAGCATTCACAGTAATCCATATTTCCACAGCAGGGATACAAAAAGAATTCTGACATGTAATAATAATAAAAAAGTCATCACTCTCTTTTCAGCACAAAAAAAAATTGCAAAGCATTTCATCACATTTATGTAATTTAATGAAGCAGAAATACAAAGAGTAAAATACTTAACAAAAATGGTACCTGTCCTAGGATAATAATTTTAGCAACATAGCTACAAAATGCTTAGATACATGACAATCCATGAACATTTTCAAAACACACAAAAAACTTTCCCATATTAGTAATAATAATACATCAATATTCACAAAATTCAGTCTCATTACGTTCCTGTGCATTATTAAATCTGAAAATAATTTATACCAATTTTAAAGGAAAAATGTCAAAAGATGAAAGTATCTAGCCATATTAAGGTTTATAAATGTTGACAGTTTTCATGTAAATTTGAGATTTTCTCATCCACACTCGAGTCCTGGGATAAAACTGATCCACATATATTTACACTCAAAAAAAGACTCACTAATATAAAAAAAAACTCAGTTCTCTGCAATTCAATTATGAAATTATATGCACTGGAATGTCAAATCTAGGAACTCCAATGATCATATAAAATTGAACATATATATATTTTAATGAAAACTGTAAAAAATCTTTAAAAAAAGGAAATAAATTGGTTAAGTCTTTTCCTTCAAAAGATTACACACATATGTAACAGAAATTCTAAATCCCTGATTTAACTTTCCATATTTTCAACATTTTATTTTCTACAGCAAATCAACAATCAGTCTGAATCACTGGCAACAAAATTCCACACAAAACACTTCAATATCACTCGAGACAATAATTTAATCCAGGCGCATTTTATATCCTTTCTCACCAACAGTTTTGCTATAGAGCCAAAATTTCGGACTTCTCACAAATTATGTATCCTTCATGTGGTTGCAGTATGACTTTCTTTTATCACTATCGTCTCATCAACGTTTTGACTGTTACAAATCCGATGAAAGGTATCCTCTTAGTTCATCCACTTCCTGCAGTTGGGTGCTCCACAACAGCATGGTATCTTGTGTTGCTCATCCTCAAAGTCAAACTTATAGTCATATGTCAGCTATAAAAAAAAAAAAGGAACAAATATTAACAACCATTAGATTTCTTAAAACATTTACCAGAGTCTGTCCAAAGATTTATCTATATGAGTTTCAAAGGAATCTGATTGGGGGACAAAATCAGCCCTTATCAAACCTTGTCCATAGTAACTTGTTTCTTTTCAGATGATTTAGTTTGATGTTTTATGGCACATTAAAAGAAGGTCATTTAGTGCCAAAGCGATTGGACTATACCTTGCCCAAGGACCCATCATCAATTGGTAACTAGGCTAGGGTCCATTACCTTGCCCAAGGACCCATTAATGATTAATAAGGGTCCATTATTTAGAGGAAAAAATCTGATTTACAGGGTAAACATTTCTTAAATATTTATCTTTAAAACTAATGAGACTCAATTACAATTTTTAAGGGTTTGATTTCAGGCTTGGTCCAATAAACAGTTCAATGAGGATGCATTTAACTAGGGCATATTTCTGGTTCCCGGGGACCCTACAAACAAATCTTTGATTTAATAGTGCACACAACAGATTTATAGGTCCAAATTTTTTTTACCTGTTTGACTTTTCATTGGAATAGATGTTAGGCTGAAGTCCACTTGTGAATGAAGTATAGTGGAATGCATGTAGTATGTAATATATAGTGGTTCCCCTCCTATACGGATACCCCTTCTGCACCAGGAAGTGGCCATATAAGACATGTGGCCTTTTCAAAGGGGGACTATATTTATTAGATGTATGTGTATGTATGCATAAATAGTAAGAAATCTTCGCATAACTTAAAGCAGTTAATATCTTCATTTAAAAGTTGCAATAATTACTCAAATTTTCTTCTTGTCTTAAAAACAGACTTATTTCAAGGTAACATAAATTAATAGTTCTTATTCTTAGGCATGGAATGTGATGGGGGTATTGTTGGCATGCGCACTGCAAAACCATTCAAAAACATTATTTAAATCTCGGTAGATACATTATTTTTTATTTAAAATAATTACCTTTCCATTTACTCCATTTGCCCACCACTACAGAATAGTCTCTTTATCTGTTATAATGTTGTTT
This sequence comes from Sinohyriopsis cumingii, assembly GCA_028554795.2. Taxonomy (NCBI): domain Eukaryota; kingdom Metazoa; phylum Mollusca; class Bivalvia; order Unionida; family Unionidae; genus Sinohyriopsis; species Sinohyriopsis cumingii. The sequence continues at coordinate 9,224,735 of CM068832.1, read as the reverse complement.
GAGTCTTCCCAACATAAAATTTATCAGCAAGTGAACCCTCCCCACTGTCATTAAGTTGAACAACTTTTACTTTTCCTTCTGGAGTATTACATCTCTGTTTAGGTTACAACTATTAAGTTTTGTATAAAAAAATGCCTATGCTGCTAATTGTCCAGTATTGCAATTTAATTCTGCAGATGAAGCTTGTGTACAGTAAAGCAAGGACATGATACATGTACTGTCACATGATGTTATGGTTTTGTCTGGTACTATATTTTGTTCAAGGTTAATTTCTGTGTGTGTGTTAATCCACAAAACCTATATTTAGCCTATGCTGACCATGTTATGATCTTGACAACTACGTCTGGTTGTAATCATTAAAAAAAAAAAGCGCAAAGTTAAGCTTAAAATTCTTTCCACAAAAATGCTGACCCCATTTCCTCTAAATGTCAGCATTAATAATACTACCATTAGTGGTATATGTACTTCGGCCAACACTTCTTTGAGTAATGAAAAAATGACTTCCATAAACAGGAAAGATGATCAGATTACTTACATTACCGGTTGAATTAAATATTGGTTCTGGACACATATTAATAATAAAATGTGGCTGCTTGTGAGGGGTAAATTTTACAGTTTTGCACTGATATGTTGTCCACTGGTTGCATTAGAAGGGTGGCCTTTCTTGAGGGGTACTTTTGAACACAAACCCAAGGGATTCTGGCCATAAAAAGTGGGTAGTCACTTGTCACGGGGGCTGTTTATGAGGGGAACCACTGTACTATGCATACAATATGCATAGGAGATACACAAGAGAAAATACTGTACATGCTCATGTATAATTTGAGTCCTACTGCAAACAGCATAAATCCTGATCTGTCATCTCACAATGCAACAGCAGATCAGGCTCTATATTTTTTGTTTACCGACTACTCCTAACAACTGCACAGACCAGATATGCTGGTGCATTATGTGATGGCAGATCTGGTTCTATGCAGTTGCAAGCAAGTACATAAAGTCAGACTTATTTTGTCCGTGATGATGTTCTAACAAATATTCCACGGACGACAACAGATCATTCTTATCAAACTCCATAGCTTTTAAGAAATCTTTAATCAAGTACTGTCACTATGTCTTTTCCTGGTGGATATTTACCAATTTATCCTATGTTGACTCATGGGAACAATACTAGGTGACTGAAAATTATGTCCATTTACCAAAATTCACATAAATGAAACATAATGGGACTGATATGTCTAATATTCAAATGTTAATACTAGACAGAATGACAAATGAACAAATGATATAGTGTTTCTCTATGCAACATTCCATACATTGTATAACAAAATTCATTGTATGGTTCTACCTCCTCTCCTTTTGGAATCCTTCTGCTGGTGATGATAATGATTTTACTCTCCTTTTCAAATGGGACCACTTCAGCCACACAATCAGGGTTGCAGGAATGGTTGATATAACGTGCTGGCCCACCAGCCATGGTGGCATCAACAACGGTCTCATTGTCGATTCGGAACATGTACACCCCACGGTTCTGCAAGCAATAGCAATCAAACTCATTAGTACAAGACTGAGCTAGAAAAATGAAAATGGATGATCACAACAGTGCCAGGCTAATTCAGATACAAAGTATTAAAAAAAAAAGACGTGACAGAATGACAGATATGGATCACACTGTGCCTTAGCACTGTTTAGTGATACAAATGAGAAAGAAATGGAGCCATAAGAGGACAGCAAAGCTCACATACATATACCATATATATCTGCTTAGAAGTCAATGTTATTTTACACTGAAAACACAATTCATGCAGAGTAGGCATCATCTTAAAGCATATAATTTTTGTTATTATTCTACAGGTAATGCTGGAAACTAGCTATTTGCAGTACACAAAAACCCCTGCCAAGTCAATGATGTTTTCATGCTACTATTCCCATTCAGAAATGAGTAAAAGGTATGCACTGTTTATCCATTTCATGACAGTATTTAGGACGCTATACTTGCACCTACAGTTTGTGTTTTGTTTTTTTTTGTTGGGGGTGGGGTAAATAAGTTGAAAACAAGGGTAAATTAATACTTACAACAATGTGAGGTGTCCTTCATTGTTGTCATTGTTGTTTACCGGTGTGTTTACTAGCATGTATTATTTCTTCTATTTTTGTGCCAATCTTGAAAACCTATATTTGTATAAATATTTGTGTTTTGCTGTATAAATACTGATTGATGCAAAAACTTTTGATTTAATTTGTATTTTCCAAAAGTTTGATTTAACTCACAATGTGACTCAATAAGCCGTTGGCTTATAAAGGCAGCGATCACTTTGTTTTCAAGTTGATCAGCTTTTGATCAAGCCACAAATTTAATACACTTGCTAAGTGCCTAAGTAGAGTTCTACAACTTCCAGTGAGCATTCAACTTTAATCCCTTGGCTTGTAAAGGCATCACTCTCTCGGTTTTCCCATGTGACAGCCCTCTGATCATGCTATAAGTTTGAGAAACTTGCTCAATGCCAAGTAACAAGAGGTGGTTATTTTTAAACTCCCCATGATCTTGGCACACACATGTTCAGTTGCAGACTTTAATAGATTTCGCTGATTGTATGATTAAAATGTTACTTACAGAGCCCAAGCTTGGTCTCTCCATTAGCACTTGCCTATGACAGTGAAGACAAGTCAGATGACATTTATGATGACTAGACATCACCAACACTGGATGACGATGGAGGATATCCAAACCTTATCAATGAGGATGAATTCCTGGACTTTGCACCAGATGACATTAGATAGTGACATTTAAAGAATACTCTGAGTCATCAACAATAAGGGCTTAACTTTCATTGTTTATTTGTAAGGTTTTAAGGGATATAACTGGATCCTTCTGAGCTATTTTTATACCGGTATGTGACCTATATTAAATGTAAGGATTTATCATATAAATGGATTTAAAATGTCATGCACCCACATGTTATCTCCATTTCTAAAACTGTTGACTGCTGGGTAGCTATATCTCCTCTCATTAAACTGATTTGACTGGATAGTTAATATTCCAGTATGCTTCTTCTGGACTGTTTAAAAACTAGAATGCAATATTCCTCATGATGCTTTTACCGACCAAGTTATATGTTGTTAATATTGTCAAAAAAAATGAGTAAAACATGAAGGTCAACATACCTGTTGTTCATACAATTTCTCTCGTCTGTTGGCAACTTCATTTCTGATAAGATCACCAATGTATTCAATAACCATGGTATGCATCTCGAGATCTCGTGCTGCAAACAACCCCAGCCCCTGCAATACAATATGATAGTACAAGGTAAATAATAGCCCCAGCCCCTGCAATATGATATGACAGTACAAGGTAATAAACAGCCCCAGCCTGTGCAAAACAATACAACAGTACAAGGTAATAAAGAACCCCAGCAATACAATAAAAAATTACAAAGTAAATAATTGACCCAGCCCCAGCAATACAACAGTACAAGGTAAATAATAGCCCCAGCCCCTGCAATACAATATGACAGTACAAGGTAATAAACAGCCCCATCCTGTGCAAAACAATACAACAGTACAAGGTAATAAAGAGCCCCAGCAATACAATAAAAATTTACAAAGTAAATAATTGACCCAGCCCCAGCAATACAACAGTACAAGGTAAATAATAGCCCCAGCCCCCGCAATACAATACGACAGTACAAGGCAAAACAGCCCCAGCCACTGCAAATACATTATGACAGTACAAGGTAAATAAAAGCACCAGCCGCTGCAAATACAATACGACAGTACAATGTAAATAAAAACACCAGCCCCTGCAAATACAATATGACAGTACAAGGCAAATAACAGCCCCAGCCCCTGCAATACAATGCAACAGTACAAGGCAAATAACAGCCCTAGATACTGCTAATACAATACGACAGTACAAGGCAAAAAACAGCCCCAGTCCCTGCAAATACATTATGACAGTACAAGGCAAATAACAGCCCCAGCCCCTTGCAATACAATACAACAGTACAAGGCAAATAACAGCCCTAGATACTGCTAATACAATATGACAGTACAAGGCAAATAACAGCCCCAGCCCCTGCAAATATAATATGATAGTACAAGGCAAATAACAGCCTCAGCCCCTGCAACACAACAGTACAAGGAAAATAACAGCCCCAGCCCCTACTAATACAATACGACAATACAAGGAAAATAACAGCCCCAACCCCTACTAATACAATACGACAATACAAGGCAAATAACAGCCCCAGCCCCTGCAATACAATATGACAATACAAGGTAAATAACAGCCCCAGCCCCTGCAATACAATATGACAGTACAAGGTAAATAACAGCCTCACAACAGCAACTAATGACAGCTCATTTGAAAATGTCCTGAAAGACAAGACTACGACTAACCTGGATTCTGGATCTGCCAAGGTAGACATTATTCCTCCACTCTGTTTTCAGCCTTCTGTACTGCTGGGATTTGGAGTGGACAAACTGTTTCATGTAGGGGGAGCTCAGGTCCCCTGTAATACCTGTTACAGTGGAGGGAAGAGATCTTGTGGTGCTACTGGACTGTAGTGTGTGGGGTCTGGAATGATTAAATAAGATATATATATATATATATATATATATACACACACACACACACACACAGTATATTGAGTTAAACGTGTCTCTTTCTGATGAACTACTGATATTTTAAAAATTATACTGTCCAAAGGATACAATGAGGCTGTTGATCTGTTATTTTCAATCTGTACATATCTGAAACACTGTTAAAAACTAATTCAGGTACTTTTTTTTAAGGACAATCAGAGACTTGTTCCATACTTTTTTAAAGTAACTAACCCTACATAGGGATCAATATTCAACTAGCCCCCAAAAATGCACAACTTTCTACACATTTTTAAATGTTTTTGGATTCCTTGCACACTACTTATGTACAATTTAACAACAGTTAACTACTTCAACATTTCATAAGTGATGATCCTTAACATGGACGACTGCTGCTGCCTCCATCCATGCTGCTTAAATGAGTTGCACCAATGTCTCATCATTTTCCGATGCAGGTAGATACAAATTGATCCAAAACACATTGAATACAATTGTCAACTGTAAAACCAGAAATATCTGTGGAGCTTTTTTTTTAGTTTCTTATTGTCAATATCAATAAAACTAAATCCAACAATTGTATTAAAAGGTTGTGATCCATGGAAAACAGAGACCTTACACAACTCTATCCACATGAAACTGTTGGTATAATCTGCAATCTGAAAATATTTGTGATTTTACAGGCACTCAAAAACAATTTTCCTCACTTTCTGAAATGTGTCCTTAATTTAGGCTCTGTCCTGGCACATCCAGTTGGGTTAATGGTGAGAGGAAGCTCAATCATTTCAGCTCGTCCAAACTTGAATATATAATTCTTCAGCAAGTCAGTGCCTGGAAGCTGTGTGAAATAATAATAATAATAATAATATCAATAATAATAATAATAATAATAATAACAACAACAACAACAACAATAATAATGACAATAATAATAATAATGATAATAGTAACAATAATGATAGTAATAAAATGAGACCCAAGTGAGCCTGAGGTTGCTTACCTGGCTGACATCTAACAGCCAAATACAAGAGCAGTTGGCCAACAAATATGGGTCAGCAGGATTCATCTTCTAGAAATTTCATCTAGCACTGTTGACTGCATACCTGAACTGCATGCCGTTAATAAAGTTTGGTCCACATTTGTGACATAAAACTAATGTTACTGTGCATCATGTTTCTTTTTTCTGTCACAGTGACTATGACCTTTGACACCACCCTCATATGCTTTTTCATCACCCTAAGTGCAAGACATTCATAATGTCTGGTAAAGGTAACAGACAGATGGCTGATAAGATGAATGCACATACATATGTATGGACAATATCGCAGCATTATATGATCCATATTTTGGTAGGCATATATAAACTGAAAACATTTAAGTATACTTTGTTTGTAATTGCGTTTATTTAAGGGTTTAGAGGAAGAAGGATCAATTTTATCAAAATATGGATTTTTAAATTTTTCTATAAACTCTTTCTTTTATATTTGTAAATTGGATCAGTCCAAATGATTCCTCATACAGTTCACTGAGAGAAGTCTATCATATGACAACAATGGGTCTAGCTTGCAAAGGTCCCATTGCATATATGACACCTTTGTCTGGGGCTCTCTTCCAGTGTGTATCTCAGGTTTTAATCTAAACCAATAACAAAATCCCTGTGAATTAAACATGCTTCGATTCGCTAGAAAAATACAAGACTCTGGGATATTTGATAGTGACATGAACAAAAATAAGAAAAGACAAGTATGAGATATTGATGTTAAAAAACAGAGAAAAATAAAATATCCTGCAAAATTTTGAAACAATATTTAACACATTTATAAATAGAAAAATGTTGTTACAACCAGAGACAGCTTATTACACACACTGATCCAAACATGAACAAAAATATAAAAATGGCTACTATATCTGCCATATGATTATAATGAAATCATGATTTTCGAGAAAAGAATATATAACTAATGAATAAAATTGTTTCATGGCTTGTTTCTATTTGAATCTTGACATAGGTTTCAGCTCTTGTCAATGGTACTCTCTACATTCCTACATGCTCAGATTGTAGTCATGTGTCAATAAAAAAATGTCTGATCCAAGAAAAGTAGACAAATCCAAGCACTATCTATCATCAGATAATCTCCGATGTTCCTTCCTTCTCAATACCATTAGGCTTCTTCCTTATTTCCTATGCAAGCCATCCAAAGTTAGGTCCAGGTATCTGATGCTGAACTAATGTTACTGTGTGGAAACCATTTTTAGTTTTTCAGTCACAGTGAACTTGATCTTGGACATTCTGACCCCAAATCCACTATGGTTTTTCCTCATCTGAAGTGCAAGCCATGCACAACAGGTGGACAGCTCTATTTAAAGTGCCAAAATGAAATGTAAAACAGACTGACAAAGAGACAATGTTATGACAAAATATGCTCTGCCTTATGGTGGACATAAATTTTTTAAAAATAAATTCAAAGTGTACTATTTAAATGATCATACTGTTTTTGAAGCCAAGGATACAATGAGCTGATGGATAAAGACAATAAGAATAATGAAGAAATATATAGCCAAATAAACAATTTTAAATATGATTGATTTTATACAAACAAGTCTACATATACACTAAATATTGAGACAGATCATTTAATCAGTTATTCAAATGGGGAACAAAGTAGACAAGAACATCAATACTGACAGAGAAACTAATGTCAAGTAATGATGACTAACGACATCTATGCAACTAAACCGACCATTAGTTAAATAAAATTGGTCTAATTAACTTAAACAAGTTGATAAGTTGAACAAATTAAAAAAACATTGGATTCAACAATGGGGCCATTTTCTTTTAGCAACAACAAGAGTCAGATTTTTTTTGGGTGGTGGTGGTGAAAACCCATGTTAATATTGCCACTCATTATGGGGAAGTAGTTATAATAAGATTTTCAAGTAGGCCTTCGTCTTGGCCATAATAGCTTTTAAGCTTTTACATCAGCATCATTTGGGGCAAACTAGATATCATCTGGTAAAAACCCCATATTGATATGGGCAATAAAAATATTTTCAAGATGGCTGCCATCACCATTTTAAATTATCACCAAAATCCATCATAAAAAATTGTTTGGTGAAAACCTCTTGCTGATATGACTGTTTGTTTGGGAGAGTAGCTGGAATTTCAAGATAGTTGATGTGACAGCCATTTTCTATGGGAGATCAGCATCATTTTCATTTAGGGACAACTAGACATCTTTTGGTCAATACCCCATTTTGATATGACTGCCCGTCAAGAAGCATCAATAACAAATTTTCAAAATGGTTGCTATGGTGGCCATATTGGAGGTCAGAATGGCATCATAAGAGGTTTGCCGGTCAATATGGCTTTCGTTTGGTATAAATAGCAATATATATTTTCAAAATGGCTGCTGTTGTGGTCATATTGGATTTCAGATTGGAAGCATTTTCATTTGGGACCAACTACACTTTGCTGAAAATCCGATTTCAATATGACTATCATTTGAGGAGTAGCTATAACATAATTTTCAAGATGGCCACTGTGGGCTGCACCATTTTTACTTAGGACCAAGAAGACTCTGGATTGACTATGTGTGTAAAATCTCATGGCAATCCTCCAAATACTTGTTCTAACAGGATATCTAATATGTTCTTCTGTATAGCAAAAAGTGCCTGTGCAACATTTAATAAGCCAACTAGAAAATATACTCACTGATTCAATGGCCCTGACAATATTGGGCTCTGTAAGACCAAACCACTCTTCTGCTGTGAGACGTTTAGGAAACACTTTCACCAAATCAGCATCCTTGTGCAGTTTTTCAATTGGCTCCATGATTCGGTTGAAAACAGCTGCAGTTGTGGCCTCAGAAAATACTGTTTCACTGTATCCACTCTCAATGACTTTGACAACAAATTTTGGGGCACCCTCATTTTCCCGAATACTGCAGATGTAGCGACTTCGCTTATACACCTGCCTCATGCTCCAATAAAATCGACTGGACTTGTATCCAACCTGAATCAAGTAGGAAGAAATGATAGTTTGCAAGAGCTATAAGAAAGCTAGATGATGTTATATATACATATATATATATATATATATATATATATATATATATATATATATACACACACACACACACACAAAATTTCAACCTACCTGTCAACTCTGAAAATTTCTTAGTTTGTGAAAAATTACACCGAAATACTACAAAACAATAACAAAATTTAATAAGCATTTTTAATGCAAAATTTGTAAGCCCTCCATTACCCAAACCCCGAAGTAAAATATACATTCGTTTGTCAATTATTTTAAATTTGGAAACTTGGTTCACTTTTCTAAATAAAAATATTGATTTATATAAATATCTCAGTACACCTTGTACTCACTGGATATATGTGCTGCCTGGTGTGGTATCTGCCTGAGGCAATCTGGTGTGGTAACAACTGACCAATGTTGTGCAAAATGAGGGAACCAATTCTAAAGGTGTTCTTCCCATCCTCCTGATGTAGCATGCTGAAAATAGAAAAAACTAGCATTTATAAATCTAACATTTTACATTAGTGCTTATTTCTTATGAAATTTCAGATGAAAGTTGAATAATTTTTAATATTTGCAAACTTATTCCCATGCCTGTTAGAAAAAAAGGCTAGGATTATGCAAACCTGCATGTCTGTCTGTCTGTGTGTGTGTGTGTGTGTGTGTGTGTATGTAGTATGTGACACAACCGTTACATTTCAACCCTTGAGATATTATGTGGGGGTGGTCTGTACCACAATGGTTTAAGAACCTAGGGTAGAGGCCAGCAGAACAGTATTAAATAAATAAAAAATAACTCCCAAATTATGACTGGCTTGGCTTTTGTGGGGTTCAATGCCATTTTTATCACATGACAGACTATATATGGGTGGAGGAAAAGCCACTAACCCATGGGAAGCTACTGACAAGCTTTTTCACATGTCCAGGCTGATATGTCGAGCTGATACCTGAACTCATGCAGAGGGATCTATAAAAGACTAGCCCCTTAAACAACTTGCCTCCACCCCCCATTTTGAGACTAACACATCTAAGAATTGGTGTGTGTTGTGATCACCAAACCGAGTCTAACGAGAGGTTAAAATGAGTTTCCTAGGTTCATGCGTTTGGACTTGTAATTGCGTACTGTACGTTACAAAGTAGAAACCACTGAAAGTCCTATTGTGTGTGTGTGTGTCCGTGTACACACACACACACGCACACCCAACACCTGTTCTTACTAGGCTTGAAAAGAAAAATTCAGATTTGCAAGTAGATTTGGCTCCTGGGTCTATTCTTACCTCCCCATCAAACTACATATATACTAAACAGACCCGAAAAGACAAATTTATACATGGAACCAACACTGGCCACCAATGTCCATCCTTAACTTACTGGGACTCAGCACCAAGGTGAAAGCTATTAAACTAATGAGATCCCCACTCTTTAACCCTTTACCTCATGCAAGCGTCTTTGGACGCCTCTACTCCATTCGCATAGAAGCGCCTTTTAATGCCTCTACTCCATTCACAATGAAGCGCCTTTTGACACCTGCTGTAAACATCAGCCCTTTTGAGCTGGTTTTCGTAGCGCCATCTTCGGGGAAAACCACCCTATTAGATCCTACATTCATTTCTGCAAATGACAATTACGTCAGATCACATGGTCAATGTTTATGCACTGGTCGATATCTGCTATTTAAAGTAACTGGGTCGTAGTCTCCAATATTCAAAATGGCGGTCACGGATTTCATTCAGTACTTACGAAGTTTTCACGATTAGAATCACAACTACGAAAGATTCAATAACTTAGGCAAAGGCTCTGATATTGATGTAGCTTGCAATTAGTTTTTATAAATTATCAAATTCAGATGACTTAGTGATGTAGACGCAGACAAAAAACATGTAAATTTTGAGTATGGGAAATGGCAGCTATGGTTGGTCATGCGTCCTCACTGACATGATGGTGAACGATTTTGAAGCACATAAAAAATTCTTCCATGAAAAATAATTACACAGCTATAACAATCGGACTTTACTCTTAAATTTTTCCACATGTAATAGATGTGTACCAAAAATGTAAAATGGTTAAAATTGCTGTTAAACGTAACATACACTACATTGCTTAACAGTTCACAGGCAGGTCTATGCTTATGCGGTTGACTAGGTAACAGGTGTTCTATGTATAGCGCACTGCACTTTGTCACTTGCTTTATGAGGCAAAGGGTTAACCATTCTGGGGATACAACTTGGAAATTATATGCAATTAAAACTGGCCCCTCATTCCACTGACATCTGATTACTAGGGTAGATGCTTTTTGGGGTGGGTAGGACAAAGCAGGGGAGTGTGGGAAGATGTTTTACAAACACTATAGTTTACCATTCGATGAGTTTCATAAACTTCTACTTCAAAAGAACAGTTGCAAAGTATGCAAGGTTTAATGTATCCCTGAGGAAAAACACATACAGTGCCCTGCCTACTAAGCCTGATAAGCAGCCTGCTTTCATGCAGCTGTTTGTAGGCTGAACACCAGAGCATCATAATGGCTACCTGAGTGAGAGCTTCTTGAGTTAGTGCACATGTTGTCTACATTTTATATATCAATCTTGTCCCATGCCCAAGTTCATAGTATAGTCCATAAATTCTAATTAACTCCTTACCCTTTGCAAGTACTTGCTGCCCTGCCTACTAAGCCTGATAAGCAGCCTGCCTTCTAGCAGCTGTTTGTAGGCTGAACCCCACAGCATCATAATGGCTGCTTGAGTGAGTGTTTCTGGAGTTAGTGCACATGTTGTCTACATTTTCTATATCAATCTTGTCCCATGCAAACTATGTAATTTAATGAAAAATAAAATCTTAAACACTTACCAAAGTTTTGTGCCACTCATTTCCATCAACAAGTATATATAATCCTCAAGAATCAATGTTTATATTCACATATTCATAATAAAAAATATATCTCAAGATATCTATTGTGCTGATAATGTATATTAGACTACTTTTCTCAGGGGCCTCGAGTGGCCAAAGGTGCTCACCGTTCTGGATCACTGCCATCTTGTCTCTGTTTGCATGGGTTAGAGTCTCAGGCTCAGCTAATGTGGGTATGTGAAAAAGCTTGCCAGTAGCTTCTTGTGGGTTGGTGGTTCTTCCCGGGGTTTTCCTCCACCAGTTATACTGGCCACCATGTATAGCCTATCTTGTACTGAAAAATGGTCTTAAACCCCACAATTACTTTTCTCTATTTTGTAAAAATGGAATATTTCTTCTGGAAAAAATTCTAAACAGAAATCTATCTCCCTTGCATTTTCATCTAAATTAAATGCTGGCCCTGAATCTGCTGTAAAGTCGCCTGCATGTAACAGTCCCACGTGTTCTGACCAGAAAAGATCGTAGCGCGTTTCATCCTCAGATTCAGATAAAACTGAAATGTCTGGTGTCAAAACAGGACTTATGCTAATGTCCGATCCTTCGTCTTTGATCGGATCATTAAAGGTAATGTCATTTGCAATGTCATCAATTTCAAATCCTTCAAAACTTTCGTTGGAATCGTCATTGGAATACATGAATGTTGCCATTGTGTTTCACTTTGACAACTGACCTTGTTTTCAAAGGAAATTCCCGCTAATATGCTGTAACACTTCTAACAGAACACTTTCATCATTTTATGTAAGGACTATTATCATTGGCTAAATATTGCTAAAAAGACTGGATGTTTGTAATTTCATCTAATGCAAAGCTTTAATATGAAATGTTTATATGCGTCTCTGGGGTTTCCCAACCCTTGGCTTTAAATGCATATGAGCCAGCCGGGACAGAGAGTATTAGCAGCAGCTTGTATATGTGTCTCTGGGGTTACAAGGCTATTTTTAGCATTGCATATATATGTTGGCATAAGGTAAAGAGTTAAATCTGCATTTATCTTTTCCATGTCATGATACTAAACCAATTACCTATAAAACAAATGGGTTTATGAGCTGCGATACTAATGTCCTGTAAATATCAAACCAATATAATATCAAACATACAACACAGGTTCATGCAATGCCATATTAATTCTATGTAATACACAAAGATTTGAGCAAACTTTGCCTTTTAAATGTCCGATTAGACTCCTTATTCAAACTCTGTACATGTATTTATAAATCCAATGAAATTGGATCAAAGTTACCGGAACTGTCATAAACAAACAGCTGAAAATGTAAAAGTCACTCAGGCATGAAAACTGGATCACATTTACCTACTTTTGATAGGCAAGATTTATGCTCCTTGAGATGCCTCTTTCATGAGTGTGGGTAAAATTGGGTCAAAGATATTGAGGGCACAACAAACAATGAAATGAACAAATACACAAAAGAAAATACATAGGAAACATGAACGAATGGGTAAAATGCTATATCCCTTAGTAACTTAAAGGGATAATGAGGTAATGAAAAACATACTTTGCCACCTGCCGATCTTCATCTCTGTTGATGTAAACACGACGGAAAACTACCAGTGAGTCTAAAATCTGTTCCACTGGTGTTGGGGTCTTGGCAATGTGATATGGACACAGAATCGTCTGAAACGAAAAATGACCATATTAGACATGCACACTTTCTCCACTCAAAAATATATCAAACTGATTGAAATCTAAACTCATTGTCAATATCTGCATTGTGTGATATAATATTATTTCCATCTACATGTTACAATATTATTTTGAGACAGTTTTTTTTTAGTTTTTAAAATCTGAGTTGCTTGTTTTCTCCAATATTTTCTTTCTTACAGCAGAGTCTGGTATTACAGAGTGTGAATAATAGGCCACTGTGACCTCCTTTTGCCTGTGATGAGCAATATCTTGCATTATAATTATTATCAAGTTTCACAGCTCTACACATAGAAACTTAACCTTGAAACCAAGGCCAACAACAATGACAACAGTCAGAAAGTGATATAGGGTACCCCACTGTAACACATTTCATTATAACACTAACCTGGATATGACACGGATGTGTCATTGGTGTCCTATTTTTTTTGTTGTCTTAGATGTTCCTTATTCCCTAACATTACTCAAAACAACCAGCCAGGCTGACAAATAGATATAAATCAGTTCAGTTTCAGAAACCTATAGTTTACTGAGCCGAATTTATGTTCCTGCAATCAATAATTCATTTTCATTGAGCATGGGTCTATCCTAATGTCATCTGTTCTACAAACGCTGGTAGTAAAATTAATACCATACATTGTGTTCAACTCCCTCATCCCATATACATTTTGACCACTTTCATTATAATGTACTTACATAATGAAACACACTATAGTGGGATAGCCTTGTATCTTTGTCTTGCCTGTGCTTCGTAGGTAAAACATATCAGAAATCTGATTACAATACCGTATTAGCTCGTTATAAAATGTGTGCCCATAGAGAGATTGCATAGACCAGGATCAATGCTGTTTGTCAACGAAACTGACGATCTGAGTCAACACTGTTTAGTTATGGGTGCTGTTTTGGGGTTGGAGTGTTAGGAGTCAACACTGTTTAGTTATGGGTGCTGTTTTGGGGTTGGAGTGTTAGGAGTCAACACTGTTTAAGTTATGGGTGCTGTTTTGGGGTTGGAGTGTTAGGAGTCAACACTGTTTAAGTTATGGGTGCTGTTTTGGGGTTGGAGTGTTAGGAGTCAACACTGTTTAAGTTATGGGTGCTGTTTTGGGGTTGGAGTGTTAGGAGTCAACACTGTTTAAGTTATGGGTGCTGTTTTGGGGTTGGAGTGTTAGGAGTCCAATAATGTTCGAGTTATGTGTGCTGAATCAAAACTGTTTTGGAGTTTGAAGTGTTAGGAAGTTTGAAGTGTTAGGAGTCAACACTGTTTGGAGTGTTTGAGTAAACACTATTTGGAGCTGGGTGTGCTAAGTCAACACTGGAGTTGGGTGTGTCAAGTCTGTAGAGTCTAGAGTCAGGTGTGCTGAATGCGCACCTGGGTGTGCACTGTGTAACTTAATTGGGTTTGCACTGTGTAACTTAAATGGGTTTGCACTGTGCAACTTAACTGGGTTTGCACTGTGTAACTTAACTGGGTTTGCACTCTGTAACTTAATTGGGTTTGCACTGTGTAACTTAACTGGGTTTGCACTGTGTAATTTAATATTTTCTAGCATACACTGTAATCAAGTAGAATGCATTGCTGAACATCCTCTAACTTGTTTGATATATTCAAGTGCATCATGAACATAATTTGGAATGAAATTTTGAAAAAATAAAAAGAATATACTGATTTCAAATCTTCATTTGTTCTTTTTTGAATGTAACATTAAGATACTAATGCAAATTATGTTGAGAAGCTACTGAATATACGTGTCCTGTCAGACAAGACTGGTAGACTCATTGTTTTGGCATAGCCGACTTGCAAGCTTTTCGGTCACATGACAAAATAGCTTTTTCATCACCGGAGACAACAGACAGTACAAACATAATACAAACACACACACACATATAGACATGTTCTTTTGCTATAAAAAGCACTGCATCTCTTACCTTATCTTGGAAAAACCTACATCCGACTCGGATGGCACATCCAAGATGGTAAACCTTAGTACAATGTAATCGAAAACAGTTGACTGTTGCTCCAGTCTGCCTGCATGCAGCACACTCCACTGTCAGTGACTTTTTATACGTCTGGTCCACATTCATCAGGGCTCCGTTAAGCGTTTCATACACGTCTGAGGACCACAGAGCACAGTTCAAATGGGCCCACTTGTCAATGTCCATGTTCAGTAGTCTAGAAATGGAAAGTAATATTTATAAGAACTCTAAGTCAAAACTATAGTCATTTGCAAGAGGTCTCAACTAATAAAATAATGAAATCAATTCTTGGGAACAACATCTTGACCCCCTGTGGGTATACGAATCTTACTATACGAATAAAAATAAATGTTGGATGATCAAAATTAAATATAAATTACAAGGAAAAGTTTCAACTGGTTACATCTGTGGTATGGGTGGCCATTAAAAAAAACAAGGCTAGCCTGTAAGAACTACTTCTATTCCTATTTGACAATGTATTTAACTTTTCAATTACACACACTCACACAAAATAGATAAAGCTAACCTGAAGCTTTCGTCGTTATGCTAAGGGATGTTCCATTAAAACATACATGGTACCCAGGGAAGGCACTTTTACAGTGGGGCACTAACCCATAGATGCCATTTAGAATTTTATCATTTTAATATGAGCTCTGTGAAATCATAGTACCCCGGCATATATTTGTTAAAAACTGCCTTCCCTGTGCACCATGTTTATTTTAATGGAACAGCCCTAAGGACTTCATCATCAGACTGATGTGATCTCTACTGACTGTCAACATTGCTTGATAGAATGGTGAGCGATGTTAATAGACTGTCCCAGATATGTGGCAGGTTGTAACGGCCCTCATCCCTGTTCAGAGTTGGTTTGTGCACATGGATGTAAATGGATTCCTTAAACACCCAACTGAACCAGGCTCGATCTCGATCTACGGAGTTCCAAGTTATAGTATGGCCAGGGGCAAACGTGGTGGATGTGCTGTGATACCTCAGACAAACTTGAACTTGGTCTTCGATGTTCATTTAATCTCGCTTACAACCTGCCACATATCTGGGACAATCTGTTAACATCGCTCACCATTCCACTGAGCTGAGCTGACAGTCAGCAGAGATCACATCAGTTTGTTGATGAAGTCCTTAGGGTAAGGACGAAAGCTTTAGGTTAGCTTGCTCTAATTTGTTAGGTGTATGTAACTGAAAAGTTAAATACATTGTCAAATAGGAATATTACTACAAAGTAAAGCTTTCAACAAAGTACTTCTATTCATCTATATGATATACAGACAGAAAAAACATTTTTCATCTTTCAAGAAGATTTGGATTTGGAGGTAGCAGAGTATTTTCGTAATATTAAAAATAATCTGGTAACATGTTTAACATAGAAACCATCTAATACTTAAGTACATTATACACATAATTTTACTGCTACATAAAAAATGGAAATGACTACACAAGCTTTTATAAAGAAACTGTCTTATAATGAAAGGTCCTATCAAGATAGAATGCTGTAATCACTGACCTCGATGGTCCATCTGTGACTCCATCCCCAATTTCATGGCAGAAGGCACATTTCCTGGTGTCCTCCACTACTGTATAAACGGACAATGTCATGTTCAATGTCTTCATCAACTGTATAAAAAAATGAGCATTTATTAGGTGTACAGAGAGACAGGTAGACAGGTATACAAGTAGACAACACTATCTCTGCTAATTTTAATAAACATGGACATCATAAAAACATAAACTGCAAAAATACACCAACAACTCAATTACTTTCAAGGGTGTGCAGAAGAATTAAACTTCTACTGGTACTTAAAATGAAAGACAGATGTAAGCATCTGACAGACATTGCATGTTGGATATTTCAATTTATGGTTTGTAGCAACGATAATATCTACAGAAATTGGTATCAAAAGGAAATTTACAGTTCAATTATTTAAAATCAACAAAGTAAACACAAACATATACAATTTGTAAAGAATCCTTTTAAACTGCAACAATCAGCACTACTGTACTTCAATCACTTAAGGCAAGGTAAATCTGTTTTGGGGAGTAGGGTGGGCAAACATTTTTAGTTTCCTTCATTTCAAGATAAGCACTCCAGGTACCTTTCACTTTTTAGTAAAGCTGATAATCAAATACCAGTGTTCCTTTTTTTTATTAACAAAGAGAGGACATCTACCTCTTTTAAGTAGATATACAGAAATAAATTTCACAAGTGAAGTGGAAACAATGTATTTTATATGGACAAAATGTCAATTTTTAGCTCCATCTGCTACCATTTTACCGTCAACCAGGAACAATGAAGCCCATCTTATATCGATATGTATAACATTAAGTTTGTACTCTGTCAGTTGTATATCAATATCTATGACACTGAGTTGTACTGTGTCAGTTGTATATCAATATCTATGACAATGAATTGTACTGTGTCAGTTGTATATCAATATCTATGACAATGAATTGTACTGTGTCAGTTGTATATCAATATCTATGACAATGAATTGTACTGTGTCAGTTGTATATCAAATCTATGACACTGAGTTGTACTCTGTCAGTTGTATATCAATATCTATGACAATGAGTTATACTGTCCGTTGTATAATAGTATGTAAGACATGAATTTATATTGTTTCAGATTAATATCAATATAAAAGGCACCTAATTATATCGTACCAGTTGTATATCAATATGGAAGACACCTAGTTATATTTTACCAGTTGTATATCAATATGGAAGGCACCTAGTTATATTGTACCAGTTGTATATCAATATATAAGACACCTAGTTATATTTTGCCAGTTGTATATCAATATAGAAGGCACCTAGTTATATTTTACCAGTTGTATATCAATATAGAAGACACCTAGTTATATTTTACCAGTTGTATATCAATATAGAAGACACCTAGTTATATTTTACCAGTTGTATATCAATATAAAAGGCACCTAGTTATATTTTACCAGTTGTATATCAATAAAGAAGACACCTAGTTATATTTTACCAGTTGTATATCAATATAGAAGACACCAAGTTATACTGTACCAGTTGTATATCAATATATAAGACCCAAAGTGATATTGTACCAGTTGTATATCAATATATAAGACACCTAGTTATATTGTACCAGTTGTATATCAATATAAAAGGCACCTAGTTATACTGCACCAGTTGTATATCAATATAGAAGATGCAAAGTTATATTGTACCAGTTGTATATCAATATATAAGACCCCAAATTATACTGTACCAGTTGTATATCAATATGGAGGACACCTAGTTATATTTTACCAGTTGTATATCAATATATAAGACACCTAGTTATATTTTACCAGTTGTATATCAATATAGAAGACACCAAGTTATACTGTACCAGTTGTATATCAATATATAAGACCCAAAGTTATACTGTACCAGTTGTATATCAATATATAAGACCCCAAGTTATACTGCACCAGTTGTATATCAATATATAAGACACCTAGTTAAATTGTACCAGTTGTATATCAATATAAAAGGCACCTAGTTATATTGTACCAGTTGTATATCAATATAGAAGACACCTAGTTATATTGTACCAGTTGTATATCAATATAGAAGACACCTAATTATATTTTACCAGTTGTATATCAATACAGAAGATGCCAAGTTATATTTTACCAGTTGTATATCAATATATAAGACCCCAAGTTATACTGTACCAGTTGTATATCAATATATAAGACACCTAGTTATATTGTACCAGTTGTATATCAATATAAAAGGCACCTAGTTATACTGTACCAGTTGTATACCAATATAGAAGATGCAAAGTTATATTGTACCAGTTGTATATCAATATATAAGACCCCAAATTATACTGTACCAGTTTTATATCAATATGGAAGACACCTAGTTATATTGTACCAGTTGTATATCAATATAAAAGGCACCTAGTTATATTGTACCAGTTGTATATCAATATAGAAGACACCTAGTTATATTTTACCAGTTGTATATCAATATAGAAGATGCAAAGTTATATTGTACCAGTTGTATATCAATATATAAGACCCAAAGTTATACTGTACCAGTTGTATATCAATATAGAAGACCCCAAATTATACTGTACCAGTTGTATATCAATATAGAAGACACCTAGTTATATTTTACCAGTTGTATATCAATATATAAGACACCTAGTTATATTGTACCAGTTGTATATCAATATAAAAAGCACCTAGTTATGTTGTACCAGTTGCATGTCAATATATAAGACCCCAAGTTATACTGTACCAGCTGTATATCAATATATAAGACCCCAAGTTATATTGTACCATTTGTATATCAATATAGAAGACCCGTAGTTATATTGTACCAGTTGTATGTCAATATATAAGACCCCAAGTTATACTGTAACAGTTGTATATCAATATAGAAGACACCTAGTTATATTTTACCAGTTGTATATCAATATATAAGACACCAAGTTATACTGTACCAGTTGTATATCAATATAGAAAACACCTAGTTATATTGTACTAGCTGTATGTCAATATATAAGACCCCAAATTACACTGTACCAGTTGTATATCAATATAGAAGACACCTAGTTATATTTTACCAGTTGTATATCAATATCTAAGACACCAAGTTATATTGTACCAGTTACACATCAATATATAAGACAATTAGTTGCATTGTATCCTTGTATATCAATATCTAAGACACCAAGTTATACTGTACCAGGTTTATATCAATATAGAAAACACAAAGGTATATTGTACCAGCTACACATCAATATCTAAGACACAAAGTTATATTGTATCAGGTTTATATCAATACAGAAAACACCAAGTTATATTGTACCAGTTACACATCAATACCTAAGACACCAAGTTATATTGTACCAGTTACACATCAATACCTAAGACACAAAGTTATATTGTATCAGGTTTATATCAATATGTAAATCAACTTATATTGTGCCAGTTGTATATCAGTATATGACACCATGTTATATTGCAAAAGTTGTACTTGTAGGTTACTGGATTTTTATGGGAAAATATGAATGTTTTTTTTTCTGAATAATACTGCACAATGCAGATGTCAGTATTAGTTTAAGAAAATGAGTTCATATTTTCCCATACAAATGCAGTAACCTTTTTATAATATACTCATTTCCTTTACCTACCCAAGACTTCATAATAAAGTACTGTACTACAAGAAAGTAAATGAATTTATGCTTATTTCAAAAAGGCCCAGTGACCATTGAACTTGATATTAATTTTTTTATATAAAAATTCTCGTTTTGGTCCACTTAAAATTGAAATTTAGACTCATATTTTGAATGAATGAATGTGCATTGAAAAAAACATGTACAGTTGGTCTGGAATGGATGGATTTTGTTTTTCAGCTGATCCAACTCAATTCTGCCTTTCTGCTTAAGATGGACTGGATTTATTGGGTCAATTCATAGCAGTAATGAAAATGTGATTTCAGTTGGAAATGTAGTTGAAATTATAGTACAATTTTGGAGTGTATCAGGTTATTTCGTGCCATGATGCACAAATGTAAGTATATTTGTTACCATTCTTATTACCAGCTAAAGAAGACATATGTTTGTGCCCTGTGACTTGCATGCATGCTAATGGCAGGACCCCAGCTTTGACCTGTATCATACATAGTATGTCGTCTATCACTAGCCTAATACTATATCAAAATAGTTAAATGGGGAAAATTGCAAAGCGGCAGTTGTGTGACAGTCCATTCAGCCAGCAGAAATGATACTTTTTCATTGTTTTGGCTTAATGGCTCTGAGGTTCTTAGTTTCCCACCAAAACCTTCAGTTGATTGTGTTCTTGAATTTAGTATTTTGACTGACTTGTAAAATGGTATGTATGTAATAGATATACAATAACCCTTGGCTTCAGTATGCTTTTCTGTGCTATTTTTTAGACACCTTAGAGTGCACTGGTCATAGTCTGAACCATTCTATTTGTGAAAAATTATGAACATTTCTCCTAAATAACTGTTTAAATCATCAGAATTGTATTTTCAATTACTGTATTTTCTCTCATGCACCAATGTGGTGTTAACAAACCTAATGACGGTGTTTATACAGTCCAATTTCTTAATTAGAAACAGCTTGAAAGTTATTAATAGGAAACAAAAGTGAAAGTGGAAGGATGGAAACACAAATACCATATCCTCAGGAAAATATAAAATAACTGAAGACAATGTCAAAAACTTACATCATCAATCTCTTGGGATGGTGGTTGTGGCCTCTTTTCCATGTTGCCTATGAACTCTGGATCCCATTTCTTGTACCGAATTCCCTTCCACTTCTTTACTAGTGGCTAAAAAGAATTTTTTGGTTGTAAATCCATGTGCACTACTGGACTGAAATTTTATTTCAATGATACAAATCTTTTACACATTATACAACAGTGGAACTATGTGCCATCACAGTGTGCGGATATGCCTCACCTCTGCTAATAAGATAACCAATTAGTACAGCAATGTGTTCAAGAACAATGATGTCCCAGTACAGTGTCAGAAATGACCTAAACATAAAACATAACCAAATGGGAAAGCTGGACATGTCTATACCCATAAGATTAAACAGAAAGATGAATAAGGTTAACTATTTGCCCCTACTATTGCCATGGTGAGGCATAAATAAAAACCACCTGTCATATCTACAAACAATTATCACAAAAAACAAGTGTTCCACATGATGTAGTGTACCTCCTCTGAATTGTTATATGACCTACCTCTAGTGTATCTGATGTAATAGCCTAGCACATAATCCTAATGATGATACTAATCACATTTAGGACTCACATACCTTGCACAGAATTCTAATAATGATACTAATCACATTTAGGACTCACATACCTTGCACAGAATCCTAATGATGATACTAATCACATTTAGGACTCACATACCTTGCACAGAATTCTAATGATGATACTAATCACATTTAGGACTCACATACCTTGCAGAATTCTAATGATGATACTAATCACATTTAGGACTCACATACCTTGCACAGAACCATAATGATGATGCTAATCACATTTAGGACTCACATACCTATCACATAATTCTAATGATGATACTAATCACATTTAGGACTCACATACCTAGCACATAATTCTAATAATGATACTAATCACATTTAGGACTCACATACTTAGCACAGAATCCTAATGATGATACTAATCACATTTAGGACTCACATACCTTGCACATAATCCTAATGATGATACTAATCACATTTAGGACTCACATACCTTGCACAGAATTCTAATGATGATACTAATCACATTTAGGACTCACATACCTTGCACATAATCCTAATGATGATACTAATCACATTTAGGACTCACATACCTTGCACAGAATTCTAATGATGATACTAATAACATTTAGGACTCACATACTTAGCACAGAATTCTAATGATGATACTAATAACATTTAGGACTCACATACTTAGCACAGAATTCTAATGATGATACTAATAACATTTAGGAATCACATACCTTGCACAGAATCCTAATGATGATACTAATCTCATTTAGGACTTGCATACCTGGCACAGAATCCTAATGATGATACTAATAACATTAAGGAATCACATACCTTGCACAGAATTCTAATAATGATACTAATCACATTTTGGACTCACATACCTTGCACAGAATCCTAATGATGATACTAATCACATTTAGGAATCACATACCTTGCACAGAATTCTAATGATGATACTATTCACATTTAGGGCTCGCATACTTAGCACAGAATGCTAATAATGATACTATTCACATTTAGGGCTCGCATACTTAGCACAGAATTCTAATGATGATACTAATCACATTTAGGAATCACATACCTTGCACAGAATTCTAATAATGATACTAATCACATTTAGGACTCACATACCTTGCAGAATTCTAATGATGATACTATTCACATTTAGGGCTCGCATACTTAGCACAGAATTCTAATGATGATACTATTCACATTTAGGACTCGCAAACTTAGCACAGAATTCTAATAATGACACTAATCACATTTAGGACTCACATACTTAGCACAGAATCCTAATGATGATACTAATCACATTTAGGACTCACATACCTGAAACATGCATACCTCCTGAAATATGAACTTTTTATTGGGGCCCTATAGCCACTACTTTTCTGACATGCTGTTAAACTCTAATACATACATACGTATGTATGTACATACACGAACCACTCCCAGGATAGAAATAAATATGCAAAGGAAACAAGATTGACCTTAAACCTGGAGCTACTGTCATCCAAATCCATAGGCTTCTTCCTTGAGCTATAGGGAAGATATGTATAAAGTTGCATGGCCTGAGATCTTATCATCAGAACACAAGTTTTCATTCCTATAAGTAATGCATAGGCAAAATCTAATTTTATCAACAATGATCTTAACTTTGGAGCTTCTGCCACCCCCTTCAAGCATTGGGGGTTGACCTAGATGCCTTCACTGCAAGTATTGGGGACTGACCCAGATGCCCTCACTACAAGTATTGGGGACTGACCCAGATTCCCTCATTGCAACAGGAGGCTGACCCAGATGTCCTCATTGCAAGTAATGGGGACTGATCCACATGTCCTCACTGCAAGTATAGGGTACTGATCCAGATGCCCAAACTGCAAGTATTGGGGACTGATCCAGATGCCCAAACTGCAAGTGTTAGGGACTGATCCAGATGCCCTCACTGCATGCACTGGTGACATATGAAGATAAAAGTTGCCAACTTCTTTATGATACTGCAGGCTTTCACTGGCATTCACACTGTAAGTCAGTGGTTATACAGTGTATGCTCCCAGGGGAGATCAGCTTAACTGATTTCTACCTTTGGAGGTGTGGCCTCGATTCCTGTACTGCTGCTCCTCTTGTGTTTCTTTCCCAGTCTATCTTCCAACTTTGGTCGCTGTGTTGGGCTTGTCAATATGGGTGTACCTGGCATGGATTTTAAGGGTGTCATAGGTTCAGATGTTGAAAGCAATTCTCCAATGACAGAACTTGCAGTTGATGGTTGTGTAACAGATGGAGTTGCAGTTGGGGGCGAAGATGAACTGAGCAAAGCAGTGCTAACTGACAACTCTTTTGCAGGAGTGACCTGGTCAGAGATTAAAAGACTTTTTTGCTCCAGCAATCTGCTAGTTTCCTTGAATCTGGCCTCTGCCTCTTTGAAGCTTTTTCTTGTTTCGACAAAGTGGGAGTAGCAGTTCATGCTGCAGAACAGCAGCTCATCCTGTTCAAATTCCTGAAGAATAAAAGAGATGAGAAAATGATGCAACAAACCAACAATCAAATCCTCTAAATGATGTGTACAAACATTTATGCAATCTCTATGCTTAGTATGGTCAGTAAATTTGGGGTTTCAAGGCAGGGCAATGCTTTTGAAGGTTGCTGTACCAAGGCAAGTAGATAAAGTGCCTTCCCCAAGGAAAATAATGCAGCCGATCTGGGCAGATGCAATGATTGGAACTGAAACCTGCAACCTTATGGTCATGATGCCTTATTGTGAGCCATCATGTCTCACTGTCAAGTCTATATGTTAACATCATAGCAATTATGTCTCATTTTCAAATTTAAATGTTAACATCATGACCATCAAGTCTCATTATCAAATCTAAATGTTAACATCATAGCCATCATGTCTCATTATCAAATCTAAATGTTAACATCACAGCCATCATGTCTCACATTATCAAATCTAAATGTTAACATCATGGCCATCAGGTCTCATTATCAAATCTAAATGTTAACATCATGGCCATCATGTCTCATTATCAAATCCAAATGTTAACATCATGGCCATCATGTCTCATTATCAAATCCAAATGTTAACATCATGGCCATCATATCTCATTATCAAATCCAAATGTTAACATCATGGCCATCATGTCTCATTATCAAATCTAAATGTTAACATCACAGTCATCATGTCTCACATTATGTTAACATCATGGTCGTCGTATCTCATTATCAAATCCAAATGTTAACATCATGGCCGTCATATCTCATTATCAAATCTAAATGTTAACATCATGGCCATCATATCTCATTATCAAATCTAAATGTTATCATAGTCATCATGTCTCATTATCAAATCTAAATGTTAACATCATGGCCATCATATCTCATTATAAAATCTAAAAGTTAACATCATGGCCATCATATCTCATTATCAAATCTAAATGTTAACATCATGGCCATCATGTCTCATTATCAAATCTAAATGTTATCATAGGCATCATGTCTCATTATCAAATCTAAATGTTAACATCATAGCCATCATGTCTCATTATCAAATCTAAAAGTTAACATCATAGTCATAATGTCTCATTATCAAATCCAAATGTTAACATCATGGCCGTCATATCTCATTATCAAATCTAAATGTTAACATCATGGCCATCATGTCTCACATTATCAATGTAAATGTTAACATCATGGCCATCATATCTCATTATCAAATCTAAATGTTAACATCATAGGCATCATGTCTCATTATCAAATCTAAATGTTAACATCATGGCCATCATGTCTCATTATCAAATCCAAATGTTAACATCATGGCCATCATATCTCATTATCAAATCTAAATGTTAACATCATGGCCATCATGTCTCACATTATCAATGTAAATGTTAACATCATGGCCATCATATCTCATTATCAAATCTAAATGTTAACATCATAGGCATCATGTCTCACATTATCAAATCTAAATGTTAACATCATGGCTGCCATGTCTCATTATCAAATCTAAATGTTAACTTCATGGCCATCATATCTCATTATCAAATCTATATGTTAACATCATAGCCGTCATATCTCATTATCAAATCTAAATGTTAACCTCATGGCTGTCATATCTCATTATCAAATCTAAATGTTAACATCATGGCCACTCATTATCAAATCTAAAAGTTAACATCATGGCCATCATATCTCATTATCAAATCTAAAAGTTAACATCATGGCCATCATGTATCATTATCAAATCTAAATGTTAACATCATGGCCACTTATTATCAAATCTAAAAGTTAACATCATGGCCATCATGTCTCATTATAAAATCTAAAAGTTAACATCATGGCCACTCATTATCGAATCTAAAAGTTAACACCATGGCCATCATATCTCATTATCAAATCTAATGTTAACATCATGGTCATCATGTCTCATTATCAAATCTAAATGTTAACATCATGGCCACTCATTATCAAATCTAAAAGTTAACATCATGGCCATCATATCTCATTATCAAATCTAAATGTTAACATCATGGCCATCATGTCTCATTATCAAATCTAAATGTTAACATCATGGCCATCATGTCTCATTATCAAATCTAAATGTTGACATCATGGCCATCATGTCTCATTATCAAATCTAAATGTTAACATCATGGCCATCATATCTCATTATCAAATCTAAAAGTTGACATCATGGCCATCATGTCTCATTATCAAATCCAAATGTTAACATCATGGCCATCATGTCTCACATTATCAAATCTAAATGTTAACATCATGGTCATCATGTCTCACATTATCAAATCTAAATGTTAACATCACAGCCATCATGTCTCATTATCAAATCCAAATGTTAACATCATGGCCATCATGTCTCATTATCAAATCTAAATGTTAACATCATGGCCATCATGTCTCATTATCAAATCTAAAAGTTGACATCATGGCCATCATGTCTCATTATCAAATCTAAATGTTAACATCATGGCCATCATGTCTCATTATCAAATCTAAAAGTTGACATCATGGCCATCATGTCTCATTATCAAATCTAAATGTTAATATCATGGTCATCATGTCTCACATTATCAAATCCAAATGTTAACATCATGGTCATCATGTCTCATTATCAAATCTAAATGTTAACATCATGGCCATCATATCTCATTATCAAATCTAAAAGTTATCATCATGGCCATCATGTCTCATTGTCAAAAAAAGATGTTAATGTCATAGTCATGATGTGTCATTAATCTAAACATAAATCTGCGGAGCTGACAAAAAGCACTATGCAAAAGAAAATGTCACATTTTTACACCTAATATTAGTTATGTCTGGCCATCCACACATTTTGAATTAATTTAGTATAATATTGCTGATGGTAAAACAAAAGTACTGTTACAATAACCTTCATGGATCCATTATAAATCCAACGAAAGACTTCATGTTAAAATGCATTGTCAAGCACACTGCGGCATCCAACCAGCTTACTGCAGTGTAACATGACATTACAGTGCATCTATTACAATGCTACAATATGTAAACAGAAACAAAGTCACAGAATGTATTTTTATGTGATTCATTGATAATAAATAAAACAATATTTTATTCAACATTTGTATCCTTCTTAATTTCCATCATGTAATTTATATACAATTTATTATTGAACAAATAGGACTACGTAACAAACAATTAAGTTTGTACTACTGGACATTGTGGTCTTGCTCAATATTGCTCACAATATCCAAGAATACAAACACTATCATCTAAAACTAAAGGATTTACTTAAAAACTATCATATCTAAATAAAATGTCTGAAGCACTATTTCTTCTACAAATAACTCCATGATATTGGAAAATATATTTTTCTTCAGGTTCGAATGCATCTTTCATTTAACCAGGATTTACTTTTAAGTTTGACAACATTTCTGCATCGTTAAAGGATTGTGTTTTTCAACAACCATTTCTTACCTCATCAGGTACCTGATCCTCTTTTTCACAACTATTTCTTACTTCATAAGGTATATGATCCTCTTTTTAGCAACAATTTCTCACTTAGTTAGATACCTGATCGTTTTAACAACTATTTCTTACTTCATTAGGTACCTGATCCTCTTTTGAAAGGAAAGGCACTTCTGTTTTTTTCTTGCTAATCCCAGCATTCATCACTATCACATCACAGTGGCGGCAAAATCTGGGCTTAGATTTCATCAGGGACTGGATATTTATCACTTCTTCTTGGTCTGAAACATATATTAACATTAGACATAATATAATTTTAGATATGTCTGTCTGTAATATGACAGATCAGATACAAGCTGCCTGATTTTGTTGTCACAATAACTTGCAAACTCAAGCAAAATGCTGTGCCAGGCATGGATCCAAAAGAAAAAGCAAAAATAAGGTCCTACTTGCTTAATGTTAAAAATCAGGACCAAAGTTCATACCATAAATACTTGTGTATAAGTAAAGTCCAGCTGCAAACTGCAGAGACCCATTTCTGCCACTGCATAATGTGCCAGCAGATCTGGGTTTATGCAGTTTGTTAACAGTCATCATTAGAACAAACACAGACAATGATCTACTGGCGCATTATGCGATGCCATTTCAGGATCCATTCTGTTGAATCTGACTGATAAGCAAGCATATACGATACATTAAATCGCAATATAATTCATATTTTCATCTGACTGATAAGCAAGCATATACGGTGCATTAAATGCTGTTGAATCTGACTGATAAGCAAGCATATACGGTACATTAAATCACAATATAATTCATATTTTCATTAGGAATGGTGGTTCATAAAAATTTAAATCTGTTATCATGAAATTTGAAAATTTTATGAAGAAAGCATGCATGCTGTCTTATTTTCTTTAACAAAACTCTTCTCTCAATAAAAGACAAAATATATTGGTCAAATAAAAATGTTGGGAAATGCCTAATGGTGGCAACATTATAAAAATAAATACCAATTAATGATAAAATTTGTGTTTTAATTTTACTTTTTAATTCAGTTTCAATGTAATCTTGATAATAAAATGTGCCTTTTAATCAAATGTGAAAAAAGGCAACTGACTCACGGCAATACCTACAAATGCTTCTGTGTCAAGTGCCTTTATATTTTTTTTTTTAGTGACAGAACTGTATGGTCACATGTAAAATAATAATCTTGGGAATTAACCAGTGCATATTGATGGGTTTGGCTTTGGTGGTAGATTTTGGGGAATAAATATACGATATATGTAAGGTCACCTTGTACTGGGTTGGGTACATTGTGTCATGAAATTGGCATGGTCATCTTATACTTAGGTACACTATGCTGTGATATAGGCAAGGTCATCTTATACTTAGGTACACTCTGTTGTGATATAGGCAAGGTCATCTTATACTTAGGTACACTATGCTGTGATATAGGCAAGGTCATCTTATACTTAGGTACACTATGCTGTGATATAGGCAAGGTCATCTTATACTCTGATACACTGTGCTGTGATATAGGCAAGGTCATCTTTTACTTTGATACACTTCGCTGTGATATAGGCAAGGTCATCTTATACTTAGGTACACTCTGTTGTGATATAGGCAAGGTCATCTTATACTCTGATACACTGTGCTGTGATATAGGCAAGGTCATCTTTTACTTTGATACACTTCGCTGTGATATAGGCAAGGTCATCTTATACTTAGGTACACTCTGTTGTGATATAGGCAAGGTCATCTTATACTTTGATACACTGTGCTGTGATATAGACAAGGTCATCTTACTCTTAGGTACACTGTTGTGATATAGGCAAGGTCATCTTATACTTTGATACACTGTGCTGTGATAAGGCAAGGTCATCTTATACTTTGATACACTGTGCTGTGATATAGGCAAGGTCATCTTCTACTTAGGTACACTGTGCTATGATATAGACAAGGTCATCTTATACACTGGGCTGTGATATAGGCAAGGTCATCTTATACTTAGGTACACTATGCTGTGATATAGGCAAGGTCATCTTATACTTAGGTACACTATGCTGTGATATAGGCAAGGTCATCTTATACTCTGATACACTGTGCTGTGATATAGGCAAGGTCATCTTTTACTTTGATACACTTCGCTGTGATATAGGCAAGGTCATCTTATACTTAGGTACACTCTGTTGTGATATAGGCAAGGTCATCTTATACTCTGATACACTGTGCTGTGATATAGGCAAGGTCATCTTTTACTTTGATACACTTCGCTGTGATATAGGCAAGGTCATCTTATACTTAGGTACACTCTGTTGTGATATAGGCAAGGTCATCTTATACTTTGATACACTGTGCTGTGATATAGACAAGGTCATCTTACTCTTAGGTACACTGTTGTGATATAGGCAAGGTCATCTTATACTCTGATACACTGTGCTGTGATAAGGCAAGGTCATCTTCTACTTAGGTACACTGTGCTATGATATAGACAAGGTCATCTTATACACTGGGCTGTGATATAGGCAAGGTCATCTTATACTTAGGTACACTGTGCTATGGTATAGACAAGGTCATCTTATACTCTGGTACACTGCTGTGATATAGTTAAGGTCATCTTATACTGGGGTATTTTTATGTGATATAGGCAGCAGCATCTTATACAGTGGCTGGGTTACATCGTGTCATAATATATGCAAGGTGATCTTATACTAGGGTACATTGTGCCATCAAATAGGCAAGGTGATCTTGTACTGAGGTACATTGTGCCATCATATAGGCAAGGTCATCTTGTACTGTGGTACAATGTACCATGATATAGGTGCAGCCATGTTACACCGGGGTATGTCGTGACATGATATAAGCATGGTCTTCTTATACTGGAGTACAATGTGCTGTGATAAATGTACATAATGGGGGCTCATAAAGAGTAACAGTCTTTGTAATTAACAGTTATCAGTCATCAAATAAGTTATTATCATTATGATTACTATCTTTACTTACGTTTTATGTTCATTTTCAAGCGCTCAGGGGATGGGCTCCTACTCAATTCATAGCTTGGTGGAACAGCAATCTTGAGCAAATCTGCAATAGCTGATAACACTCCACCTATGTCTTCTGCAGCCTTGGCTGACAAGGTCACTGTCACAGACACTTCTTTACTCTGATTTGGGCCAGCAAACGTCCTGGAAAGTCCTGTAAATGGATCAATGTCTCCTGAGAAATGTTCTTTTCCAATGACATGACTAAACTCTGGCTCCATTTCTGTCTTCTGTGACAATTCAGTTACTGGTAGATATGCTTGCAGCTGATCCCTCTGCTCCTTTTTAGGATCTAATGGAAGCAGATTTTCTTGTTTAATGTGGATCACAGGAATCTTAATTGGAACTGGCTGAAGAATTGGAACTGTTGGTGAGGTTCCGTCATCTCCACTAGACCTATCGGGATCAATGGGCCGTAGCATTGGATAATCCATCTCATTTTCTGTCTCTCCAAATCCAAGCTCAGGTGAAGATGAAGATATTACAGTCTCTGGGCTTCGACTAAGTCTGTTGTAATATAATACAGAGAAATGACACATAAGTAACATGGATTTAAGTATGTTGTACAATAATACAGAGAAATGACACATAAGTAACATGGATTTAAGTATGTTGTACAATAATACAGAGAAATGACACATAAGTAACATGGATTTAAGTATGTTGTACAATAATACAGAGAAATGACACATAAGTAACATGGATTTAAGTATGTTGTACAATAATATACAGAAATGACACATAAGTAACATGGATTTAAGTACGTTGTACAATAATACAGAGAAATGACACATAAGTAACATGGATTTAAGTATGTTGTACAATAATACAGAGAAATGACACATAAGCAGCATGGATTTAAGTATGTTGTACAATAATACTGAGAAAAGACACATGAGTAACATGGATTTAAGTATGTTGTACAATAATACAGAGAAATGACACTTCAGTAACATGACCTAAGTCTGTTTTACAAATAATATCGAGTAATGTGGCATAAGTAACATGAATCTAAGTCTCTTGCACATAGAGAGAAATGATACAAAAGTAGCATGTATCTAAGTATGTTGTACAGATAATAGAGAAATGAGATATATGTAACATGGATCTAAGTGTCTTGTACAAATAATATAGAGAAATGAGATAAAAGTAACATGGATGTAAGTCAGTTGTACAAATAATATAGAGAAATGAGATATGTAACATGGATCTAAGTGTCTTGTACAAATAATATAGAGAAATGAGACATAAGTAACACGGATCTAAGTCAGTTGTACAAATAATATAGAGTAACACAGATCTAAGTCTCTTGTACATACAGAGAAATGAGACATAAGTAACATGGATCTAAGTCTCTTGTACACAGAGAAATGAGACAAGCAACACGGATCTAAGTCAGTTGTACAAATAATATAGTGAAATGAGACATAAGTGACATGGATCTACATTTGTCATACATATAATGTAGAGAAACGACACATCACAGGAGCTAAGCCTGTTGTACATATAGAGAAATGACACATCATAGAAGCTAAGTCTGTTGTACACATAGAGAAATAAAACTTGGAAACTGAGCTCAATGTTAAACAAAATTACACTTTAACAATGATAATCTAAAAACAATAAACAATGAACTTTGTCCAAAAACATCAACACTGAGCTTAATATAAAAACTTGAACACTAAACTTTAATGTAATATGGAGCTTATCCTAGTATTTCAACATGTAATACATACATATGGACATACACATGGATGACAAAGTGTGTTCAAATTACATATTACTAGCAAAAGTTAATTTGTTTTACACTTGTATTTTTTATACTCATTATTTCTATCTTCTATGTATAACACTATTTAAAATAAACTTTAGAGGCAAGAAAGTGCAGCAGAAATGTGCATGCTTTACAACTCTAAGGTCCTGAGTTTGATTCCAAATTCTGGCCTGAAGATGGAAATATCAATCTAGGTTTTCTATATAAAAAAATCACCTTCGGCACCATGGGGGCTCAGGGATTGGTATACCAGAATCCTGACCCAACGTGTGTGGGTTCAAATTCCATGGTATATATACTCTCTTATAAGTCAGATCCAACTGAAAACTGCATTAACCTAACTGCAGACTGCACAGAGTCAGAAAGAGCAAAGTGGCTTTCCAAATGCCACACTGAGGTAGCAATCCCAGGCTGACTTGGCCAGGTATTGAACTGACAACACTTGGATTAAGAGTTCAAAGCTCAACCAACTGAGCTCCCTATCTGTGGGAAGGTGTACAGTCAACGAATGGAAACAAATACACACAAATATATACTTACTCTGGAAGGACCTCAACCTTGGGTTCAATCCTCGGTGGTGATGGCAGTTTGGGTTTGAAAGTAGGTGGCATTCCTCCTAGGAATGGAATATCCTGGTCAAGTGGAAACATCAGGGGCTGATCCCCCCCACTAAGCCTCTGTCTCTCTTCACGATTTGCCTCTGTTGACAAAAGGATACCAAGAAGAATGACCAACAATATTAAAATTCATGAGCAAATTATCACTTTACAGACCAACTGCTAGCAAAGGTAAATAAATTTCATATTTTAAATTGCAGAAGCATCAAAATTTGATTTACACTATGATTTATGAAGGTAATCTGTTTTCAAGGGCATAACCTTTATCACCAGCAGAGTAGGGGCCCCCGAGTGGCTGAGTGGTCTAAAGCGCTCTCCATTACGGATCACTGCCATCTCACATCTGTCTGCGTGGGTTCGAGTCTCGGATTCAGCTAATGTGGGTATGTGAGAAAGCTTGCCAGTAGCTTCTCGTGGGTTGGTGGTGCTTTCCGAGATTTTCCTGGGTTCTTCCTCCACCATTATTCTGGCTGCCATGTATAGCCTATCGTGTGCTGAAAAATGGCATTAAACCCTACAACAACAACTACAGCAACAACAACAGAGTAATATAAAAACTTTGCTAAGTCCAGATACAAAAGTTTAAAAATATTTTCATAAAGTTTTATGCATATTTCCTGTTTCGATATTTGACAAAAGAGTATAGAAAATGTCTATTTAAAGTGATTTGTAAGCATTCTAAATTTTTACCAATCTACACACCTTTTTTCCTATTTTCCACAAACTCTGCCCTATTATGGTGGAGATATCACTCTGCTCACAAATTTGAATACAGCAAGGACCTTGTAGCTAAAATCACTTAAGAAATAACAAAATGGATTGCATTTTCTTGTATTACTCTTTGTTTCCATGATGAGGTACGGAGAAAAAGTACCCTGGCACCAACTGTCCATCAAAGGTATTGAGAACCTTGATGGCTTTGAGAGATGAAGTCATGATAATTTACACAAGATCAGATCATATATATAATAGATAAGATCAGATGGAAGAACATAACTCCAGGCCCCTTTTAATTACCACGCATATAATAGATAAGATCGGATGGAAGAATATAACTCCAGGTCCGTTTTAATTATCACACATCATATAATAAATAAGATCAGATGGAAGAATATAACTCCAGGTCCCTTTTAATTATCACACATCATATAATAAATAAGATCAGATGGAAGAATATAACTCCCGGTCCCTTTTAATTATTACACATTATATAACATCAGATGGAATAATAGAACTCCAGGTCCGTTTTAATTATCACACATCATATAATAAATAAGATCAGATGGAAGAATATAACTCCAGGTCCCTTTTAATTACCACACATATAATAAATAAGATCGGATGGAAGAATATAACTCCAGGTCCCTTTTAATTACCACACATATAATAAATAAGATCAGATGGAAGAATATAACTCCAGGTCCCTTTTAATTACCACACATATAATAAATAAGATCGGATGGAAGAATATAACTCCAGGTCCATTTTAATTATCACACATCATATAATAAATAAGATCGGATGGAAGAATATAACTCCAGGTCCGTTTTAATTATCACACATCATATAATAAATAAGATCAGATGGAAGAATATAACTCCCAGTCCCTTTTAATTATTACACATTATATAACATCAGATGGAAGAATAGAACTTCCTTTTACTTATCACACATCATATAATAGATAAGATCAAGGGCCATAACTACAAGTCCCTTTTAATTATCACACATCATATAATAGATAAGATCAGATGGAACACCAGGTCTCTTTTAATTATCACACATCATATAATAGATAAGATCAAGGGCCATAACTACAAGTCCCTTTTAATTATCACACATTATATAATAGATAAGATCAAATGGAATCCAGGTCCCTTTTAATTATCATACATATATAACAGATAAGATCAAGGGCCAGAACTCCAAGTCCCTTTTAATTATCACACATCATATAATAGATAAGATCAAGGGCCATAACTCCAGGTCCCTTTTAATTATCACACATCATATAAGATATAAGATCAAAGGCCATAACTCCAGATACCCTCTTAATCATCATACACATACTGCTCTCAATATTCTAACATTTCTTTTCACCTCACTAGAAAAATAACATTTTTCAACATTATCTTAAAATTTAGTGTGCATTTTCTACCACTATTATTTCTAGTATTAATTTCTGTGGAACAATAACAATGAGACAAATAATATCGAGTCTAAACATTGACCTAAATCTGAGACAACTCCCTTGAATTTTTTATTTTAAAACAAAATCAACATGAAAGGCCTGGGGATATAAATTTTGCTACTAATTTTGGCATGAACAAGTTTGTTACTATTTATAGTAATACAAACTATATTTGGTAACACAGAATATACACTATGCCATGAGCATGGAGTGAGTGAAATGCCTCCAAGTAAACACAGTAATAGTGAAAATAGTACTTAAAATTGTGTTAAATCTGAAATGTTAAAAATCTTACACCCATCTAATCTACTACACAGTCAAAAGTGTGCATTGAGTAGTTCATCTTGTTCCCAGCATGACACAATCACTATGATAGTATCAGCTTTCTACAACAAAATACATGCATGGCTGATTTATATATGTCATAAAAAAATGCCTTGAATACTTTCTTGTTGACTTTACTATCTTCCTTCACAGAATGGTTTTTGTGACTAACACAATTGTTTGTTATTTTTCAATATTAATAAGAAACACATGTTGCAAAAACATTGTTTTTTTAAAAATCTAATCTCTCCAAGAGCTCATGGTAATATGATACACTCAGCTACAAGTACTGTTCCATCAATTACATAATTTTATATCCAATCATTACAAGGGGTCAGGGCACTTTCATACAATCATCTACTATTACTGTTTCATCAATGACATCTTTTTTTTTATCCAAATCTCTCCAAGAGTTCAGGGCACAATGATACACTCAGCTACAAGTACTGTTTGATCAATTACATCATTTTATATCCAATTTTTTTCATGGGTTCATTGCAATAAGACATGCTTACCTATGAGTACTGTTACAACAATTACATCATTTTATATCCAATATCTCCAAGAGTTTAGAGTACTATGGTAAAATCAGCTACAAGATACCATTACATCAATGACACAATCATCATATCAGTTTGAGCTGCAAAGATAGCATTTATTTTACAAAAGTGAACATCAAGAACCCTTTTGTTTTCCATTTATAAGGTCAATCCTCACATTTCAAACATTTTACAACAGTGGTTTCCTTGTATTTATCAAACTAGAAAAAAAATCATTAAGCTGACTCACCCTCAGTGAAGAACCTGCGCCGCTGGTCATTTGTCATGTGAAGTGGCCCACTGTGTAGACCTAAAAATGAGCCAAGGGGAGGCAATACACCTAATAGCAATCCCCCATAAAAATCAGGAACTCCTTCCAGGTATGCTGCTCCAAATGATCCCTGAAGCTGGCTTTCATCTGTTGGACAAAGAAACAATGTGTATCCACATGACATGGATGCAACCATCAATATGATACAACTAAAGGGCAGATATTTAAGTAAACTGGGGCCATAACTCATTCAAAAGTGTGCAGGAAAATTATAAAAATCAAATTTGACCTAAGCCTTCTTAATATATAATTTTATACCAAATTTGGCTTCAATCTGTTAAGTCCTTCAAACTTACTCAGCAGAAACTGAATAGCATTAACATAGTCAAATAAGGGCCATAACTCTGTAAAACTGCAGGAAAACATTAAAAATCAAACTTGTATTAGTCTCTTTATTTTAAAGCCTCATACCAATTTTTTGGTTAACCCAATGCTGCTGAGCAGAAATGAACTTCATAGTATTATGTATCTATACTGAGTAACCTTTGGTATATGACTGTATAAATATTGTTTATAAGTTTTGTTCATGACTATTAATTATAATGATCATCCATCAACAAGATGTAACATGGCTAAATTTTTTGTCATTGGGTTTAGAGTCTGTTTTTAAAGATACTGAACAATAAATCCATGTTTACAAGTTAAATTCCACCTATGTATAATGAACTTGTTGACATGTTTTAAGTAATTTCTCATTGGCTAGTGGGGTCAAGTGGGTTCTTAATTTTTTTTTTATTTCCCATTGGATGGGTTGGTAAGGTAGGGAACAAAATTGCAATTTTGGACTATATGGTTATATATAAGTAGGTAGAGCTGGACAATTAATTAATTCTTATTTCCTGTGTTTTCATTGTAACATCAGTCTGCAGATGTGTTTAATTTTGTTCTTTAGATATAATATGAGAGGAAACATTTGTTTCAATCATTCATTGGAATTATAAAGTGCTCACTGGACTAAAATATTATTCTGGGAATACTGTGAATTTATTGAAAGGAGTTCTGTGCAACGCCATTTTGATACATCAGGACTACTGGCAGACCATTACATTTGAGGATTTGGAATTCATTTGCAACTTTCGATTTTTCTGGACTCGAGCAGAATTATTAGGATTATTTTGGATTTAATTCATAATTAAGTTCCTCTTAAATTTTCATTTAATAACTTTAATAATTAAATTATTTGTTAAGTTTAACAAAACTTGTTGGTTTCGTTTCTTTCTGTTACTTAGTTTATGACCATAGAGTCGTAGCAAAACTTTCAGTTACTTAGTTTATGACCATAGAGTCGTAGCAATAGGTACAGTTAAAAGTCAATCCAGGGTCATAAATCCATAAACTTGTGTCAGCAAACAGTGAAAACTGAACCTAAACATGATATTCTTAATGAAAAACCCATGCCAAATTTAATTTTATTCCATGCAGTCAGCAAACATTTATGGACCAACAACAGTGAAGGGCATTACTGCAAGTTAAACAAGGGCCATAACTTGACAAAATTTTGCTGAAAAATGGTAAAAATTAAACTTGACCTAGGTCTTGTACATAGGAAGCATCCGAACAAGTTGATGTTCAATCTATGAAGTCCTCAAGTATTAAGTAACTGGAAATGAAAAAGTCCTACAACAGTCACAACTGTGTTCAATTTTGACGTAAAATTGAAAAACCAAACTTGACCAAGTTCTTTTTACTGTAATGCTTCTATCAAATTTTAAAAAGTTACTGAGCACAAATAAAATGAAACCAGAAAATGCCAAGTCTACCACTTTTTGGCCAGAAATGGGTGAAAATCAAACATGACCAAGGTCTTCTAAATATAAAATGTACACAAAATTTGGTTTGAATCCATAAAGTCCTTCAAAGGTTATTTAATAGAAATGAAATTTGCAAGACAGGATGTGATATGCCATGATGAACAAATATGGTAAACATTTATAAGATCATCATATTGATAAATTACTAATTTAAATTTCAAATTGTCTGCTCATTATGTTCAACCCATGATTTCATTGGAATAAACATCAATCCTGTAGCATGCTCGTGTTCCATAAAAATAAATTCTTGAATGAGGCTTTTGTTCTACTGAAACATGTTACATTTATTGGCATTTTACTAAATTGTAACAGTGGGGTCTGAAACATGTTACATTTATTGACATTTTACTAAATTGTAACAGTGGGGTCTGAAACATGTTACATTTATTGGCATTTTACTAAATTGTAACAGTGGGGTCTGAAACATGTTACATTTACTGGCATTTTACTAAATTGTAACAGTGGGGTCTGAAACATGTTACATTTATTGGCATTTTACTAAATTATAACAGTGGGGTCTGAAACATGTTACATTTATTGGCATTATACTAAATTGTAACAGTCGGGTCTGAAACATGTTACATTTATTGGCATTTTACTAAACTGTAACAGTGGGGTCTGTTAAACAACGTGAACACTGTACTAAAATCCATCAGTAACCCTTCCATTAAAATTTATATGTACTTTATAAAGATTCTCATTTTGAGTTTTTACATATATTCAACTTATTTTTC
Organism: Sinohyriopsis cumingii; assembly: GCA_028554795.2. Lineage (NCBI taxonomy): Eukaryota > Metazoa > Mollusca > Bivalvia > Unionida > Unionidae > Sinohyriopsis > Sinohyriopsis cumingii. Next base: position 9,185,449 of record CM068832.1, on the reverse strand, counting down.
TGCTGATTAGTTTCTTGTTATGAATTTATTTGATCAATATACAGAAAGGTTTTTTTAAAGCAGATATTTTCACTAAAATAAAAGAACAAAGCATAATTCTGAGTTGTAGATTTTGTTTGACATCTGGATATCAAAAAATTTATCAACAGGGAACTAAGCTTAAAGTAAATGACACTTTATGAAATCTTACTGCTTAATACTGGAGCTGAGCCTGCCACTGTGATAATAGCCTGTGTTGTGTTAACGAAGGGCTCTTGAAGGGGAACTGGGGGTAACTGCTTCAAATCTTTCAACATGCTTTCAAACATGGCTTCAAAATTCTCCAAGGCTTCTGCTTCCACTGGCTTCTTTTTCCTGGACTTTTTCTTTGGTGGTGGTTTTTCTTTGTCAACAGGGAGCACCTGACTTGCTTGACTTTCTGCTGACACCTGACCTTGACCTGTACCATCACTTGTGCTGTTACTCTTCTTTTTCCGTTTCTTTGGTGGACCTTGTTGTCCATCTTCAGTCTTTTTCTTTGCTTTTTTCTTACTTACTTCTATTTCTTTGCGACGTTTTTCGTACTCAAGCCGTCTTGTTTCTTTAAAGAGAAAATATGTTTTACACTTTGTTAACTGTCAGGAATACCTAAATTGCTGGTTGCTTGGTTCTATGTCACTTTAAAACATTTATTATTGCCTATGTAATGCTGTGGAAATGGGAGTGAAGTACCTTTATCCAGTACACACCAAGACTGCTGAATGAGGTTGGACTGGGTGGGTTCACTTCGAGTCCAATGTTCTACCAAAGACTAATGTTGGCTACCAGTAAATATGTCTGTGTGTGTGTGATATATATTTTATAACGTAGCTTTAAAAAAAAAAAGTCATATTGCTACAGTGTCTGCAGTGTGGCAGTTTATAGTGAGTCTAGCACTGGGACATCATGCTGCAGAAATTTAGAATCATGTTCCACCATCACACATTATACTGACAATAGGCCAACCAGTCCTAACATTAACCTCTTAGTGCTGAGCGCCAAGCAAGGTAGCTACTAGTACCATTTTTATAAGTCTTTGGTATGACTTGGCCCGAGTTATAACCCACAACCTCCTGCACCCGAGGCTGATGCTCCTAACATCCAGGCCACCTGAGCTATCCAAATAGGTCTAAATATAATAAAAGCCAGCATATGCATACTGATATTTAGTGTTTACTACTTAAAACAACCCTCATTTCAAGGATATCAAAAACAAACTGGATAAACCTGAAAATAACTGTCATGCCCTACACATTTTAAGGACAGCAGGAAGAAATATGTAGGTATGTAGTATTATGCTTTGATCCAAAAACCTAAGAGACATTTTGTCATCCCAAACTGTCACTGTCCACATTATATTTTACAAATCCCAATATCTTTATCGTTATAAAAGGACAAAGGCACACACACTATCCAGGGACAAAGGCACACACACTATCTAGCGACAAAGGCACACACACTATCTAGGGACAAAGGCACACACACTTCTAGTGACAAAGGCACACACACTATCTAGGGACAAAGGCACACACACTATCACCCAGACAGGAAAGCCTAAATGCACCACTGTGCATATATGTATAGGGGGTTCCCCAGCAAATCAGCACAAACAATAGTGCTAACGAAATCAAATTTTCTAAAAATGTCTCGAAAAGGAACTGCAGAAAAACCCACTAACCTTAAGGAAGACCCCCCCCAACTTTCAAACAGACCTAAACATATATGACCTGAACAACATAACTCATTATCAGTGACATAACTGAGCAAGCATCCTTGGCTTTGTAAAGCAATCACAGACAATTACATACAAGTGTTCTATACATAAGAAATGTATTAAAAGTGTTGACTGAAACAACAATTGGCTTGTGGTCAGTAATATAATTCATCAAGTTTGATAATGCTGCAAGATGAATGATCATTAGTTATTCTTTTCATCACTTGACCTCGACATTGTATAATCATATATGATTTTGTTTGATGTCAGGTCAGACTGTATCATGACCTATGTGATATTGCTTGATGCCATGTCAGATGGCATGATTTTTTTGACGCTACTAAGTGTTGTAGCAGACTCATTATTGTGATGTTGCTAAGTGTTGTAGCAGCCTCATTATTGTGATGTTGCTAAGTGTTGTAGCAGACTCATTATTGTGATGTTGCTAAGTGTTGTAGCATACTCACTATTGTGATGTTGCTAAGTGTTGTAGCAGACTCACTATTGTGATGTTGCTAAGTGTTGTAGCAGACTCACTATTGTGATGTTGCTATATATATCAGTGTCATAATTTATATGCTAGACCTCATGTCAGACTGGATCATAGTTGATGTGATGTTGCTATATGTATAGTCAGACTGGATCATGGTTTGTGATGTTGCTATATGTATAGTCAGACTGGATCATGGTTTGTGATGTTGCTATATGTATAGTCAGACTGGATCATGGTTTGTGATGTTGCCATATGTATAGTCAGACTGGATCATGGTTTGTGATGTTGCTATATGTATAGTCAGATTGGATCATAGTTGATGTGATGTTGCTATATGTATAGTCAGACTGGATCATAGTTGATGTGATGTTGCTATATGTATAGTCAGACTGGATCATGGTTGATGTGATGTTGCTATATGTATAGTCAGACTGGATCATGGTTTGTGATGTTGCTATATGTATAGTCAGACTGGATCATGGTTTGTGATGTTGCTATATGTATAGTCAGATTGGATCATAGTTGATGTGATGTTGCTATATATATAGTCAGACTGGATCATAGTTGATGTGATGTTGCTATATGTATAGTCAGACTGGATCATGGTTGATGTGATGTTGCTATATGTATAGTCAGACTGGATCATGGTTGATGTGATGTTGCTATATGTATAGTCAGACTGGATCATAGTTGATGTGATGTTGCTATATGTATAGTCAGACTGGATCATAGTAGATGTGATGTTGCTATATGTATAGTCAGACTGGATCATAGTTGATGTGATGTTGCTATATATATAGTCAGACTGGATCATAGTTGATGTGATGTTGCTATATGTATAGTCAGACTGGATCATAGTAGATGTGATGTTGCTATATGTATAGTCAGACTGGATCATAGTTGATGTGATGTTGCTATATGTATAGTCAGACTGGATCATGGTTTGTGATGTTGCTATATGTATAGTCAGACTGGATCATGGTTTGTGTGATGTTGCTATATGTATAGTCAGACTGGATCACAGTTTAAGTGATGTTGCTATATGTATAGTCAGATTGGATCATGATTTATGGTATAACGGTACCAATTGCACAAGTCCAGGTGGGCGGAGCTTAAGGTGTATGGAACATTGTATTCAGAATTAAAGAACAACACTAGCTGTGATTGATGCATTATGTAAGAGTTGTACTTTCTGTTTGGCTTAAAAAAATGTTGAGCCTCTTGGCAACATGTGAGTTTGTGTTAATTTCTATCTAGATCATATTTTGTATTTTTTATGATTTTTTTTAAATATGGTACACATGGCTGAAAATGTGCTTGTTGTGACTAGATAAATCTTACCCGTCTAGTTCCAGTAGAGTTCTCTCTCTTAAATGCAATGGAGTACCTGGTTATGTCATTGTCATATTGACAATCTAGCATTGTTCTATATGACAGTGTGTGACATGCATGCCCAAATAGGACAGAAAGTATATTTATTTCACAAAACATTAGCAATGAGGTATATGGAAAAACAATTGGTACCGTGATATCTTATGTGATGTTGCTAAATGTATAGTCAGGATCACAGTTTATGTGATGTTGCTATATGTATAGTCAGACTGGATCATAGTTTACGTGATGCTGCTATATGTATAGTTAGATTGGATCACAGTTTATGTGATGTTGCTAAATATATAGTCAGACTGGATCCCAGTTTACGTGATGCTGCTCTATGTATAGTCAGATTGGATCACAGTTTATGTGATGTTGCTAAATGTATAGTCAGACTGGATCCCAGTTTATGTGATGTTGCTAAATGTATAGTCAGACTGGATCCCAGTTTATGTGATGTTGCTAAATGTATAGTCAGACTGGATCCCAGTTTATGAGATGTTGCTAAATGTATAGTAAGACTGGATCCCAGTTTATGTGATGTTGCTAAATGTATAGTCAGACTGGATCCCAGTTTATGTGATGTTGCTAAATGTATAGTCAGACTGGATCCCAGTTTATGTGATGTTGCTAAATGTATAGTCAGACTGGATCCCAGTTTATGTGATGTTGCTAAATGTATAGTCAGACTGGATCCCAGTTTATGTGATGTTGCTAAATGTATAGTCAGACTGGATCCCAGTTTATGTGATGTTGCTAAATGTATAGTTGTTGTTGTTGTTGTTGTTCTAGGGTTTAACGCCATTTTTCTGCACAAGATAGGCTATACATGGCGGCCAATATAACTGGTGGAGGAAGAACCCTGGCAAACCCAGGGAAGAACCACCGACCCACGAGAAGCTACTGGCAGGCTTTCCCACGTACCCACACTAGCCGAGCCTTGGACTCGAACCCACACAGACAGAGGTGAGATGGCAGTGATCCGGAACGGTGAGCGCTTTAGACCACTCGGGGCCCCAAATGAATAGTCAGACTGGATCCCAGTTTATGTGATGTTGCTAAATGTATAGTCAGACTGGATCCCAGTTTATGTGATGTTGCTAAATGTATAGTCAGACTGGATCCCAGTTTATGTGATGTTGCTAAATGTATAGTCAGATTGGATCCCAGTTTATGTGATGTTGCTAAATGTATAGTCAGACTGGATCCCAGTTTATGTGATGTTGCTAAATGTATAGTCAGACTGGATCCCAGTTTATGTGATGTTGCTAAATGTATAGTCAGACTGGATCCCAGTTTATGTGATGTTGCTAAATGTATAGTCAGACTGGATCATAGTTTATGTGATGTTGCTACATGTCAAGACTTGTGCAAAATATTATGTCACACTGGATCATGATTTATGTGATAATACTAGCTATCATGACAATCATGATTAATGTGATGTTGCTAGATGTCAGATTGTATCATGACCTTTATAATGTTGCTGTGTAATTTATGTTTAGACAATAATTATTTATGTTTTTTGCTGGATGTCATGTAAGACTGAATCATGGTTTAAGAGGCATTGCAAGATGTCAGACTGCATAATGATTTATGTGGTGTTGCTAGATGTCATACTTAATGCAATGTTATAAGACATGTCAGACTGGAATTGTGATTTGTTATGTTACAAGATGTCATGACAGACTATGTTATGATGTGATGTTGCCAGATGTCAGGTTGTACCATGACCTATGTGATGTTGGTACATGTCAGGTTGTATCACCATAAATGTGATGTTGTCAGATGTCAGGTTTATCATGAGCTACATGATGTTGGTACATGTCAATTTGTATCATGATGTATGTGAAATTGGTACATGCCAGGCTGTATCATGATGTGATATTGGTACATGTCAGGTTGTATCATGATGTGATGTTGGTACATGCCAGGTTGTATCATGATGTGATGTTGGTACATGCCAGGTTGTATCATGATGTGATGTTGGTACTTGTCAGGTGGTACCATGACCTATGTAAAGCTGCAAGATGTCAGACTGCATTATGATTTATGTGATGTTACTAGATATGATGTCAGGCTGTGTCATGATTTATGTGATGTTACTAGATATGATGTCAGACTGTGTCATGATTTATGTGATGTTACTAGATATGATGTCAGACTGTGTCATGATTTATGTGATGTTACTAGATATGATGTCAGGCTGTGTCATGATTTATGTGATGTTACTAGATATGATGTCAGGCTGTGTCATGATTTATGTGATGTTACTAGATATGATGTCAGACTGTGTCATGATTTATGTGATGTTACTAGATATGATGTCAGGCTGTGTCATGATTTATGTGATGTTACTAGATATGATGTCAGACTGTGTCATGATTTACAAGGTAGAAAATTAATATGAACGTATCTAATGAATTGGCATTTAAAACTGTCACTTTGATCTTTGACCCCCTGAACATGGAATCTTGGGTGCCAAATCTGATGATTAGTATAATAACTGTTGTTACAGGACTTGATGATACAATGAAGAGGAAAAGCTAACTACAAGTTCCCCAATTTTCTCCACTGCAAGAAACATCTAATGATGCCACTTAAGCCATTAACAGTACTCTCATGGAATGCCAAATCCTGCTTTTGACAGACAAATTTCTGCACATACAGGCAAGATATAAATTTTCTTGTACCTGGGTACAAAAATCTGTCTGACAGTAAAACTGTGCAAAGTGTCTTTTGAATACTTCAACTGATACAGAAGACACATGACCTTCAAAAATTGTTCCATTGAACCATAACATTATTGACACTTCTGTTGCTGCCACTGATGCTAGAAAATTATTAGCGTGAAAAGTAAATGAGTTTACAGAAACTGCTGCTGCAAGAAGTCACAAAATGAAACCTGCATGTTGAGCACATTGTAACAGAATGGCTGCCCAAAAGGTCAAAAAAGTTATACATTCACTGATTTATTCATTTAGTTTTATAATGTTTCATGTGTGTGTGTGTGTTTGTGTGTGTGTGTGTGATTTGGATTTTTAATGCAGTTTTACAAAATTTTCAGTCATATCGCTATGTCTGCTGTGTGACAGTAATGATTCATCTGACGTGAATAAAGCATCAAATGGTTTGGGAAATGTTAACAAATTTAATCAACAGCATTATAAACTGTGGCCATACATGACATCAGATCAGGGAAATGTTAACAAATTTAATCAACAGAATTATAAACTGTGGCCATACATGATGTCAAATCAGGGAAATGTTAACAAATTTAACCAACAGAATTATAAACTGTGGCCATACATGATGTCAAATCAGGGAAATGTTAACAAATTTAATCAACAGCATTATAAACTGTGGCCATACATGACGTCAGATCAGTATCAGTTCTACAAAACTGAATGCCCTCTATTCTATTATGCTTTCTATCAAATTTGGTTAAATTCCATTGAGCTCTTTTCAAGATGTCCAAAGGTTCTATTCTGAGTAACAGTGGCCATATTTGATGACAGACCAACGTCTTTTACATAAATTTGAAGTCTTGATGCAAGGATGCTTTCTGCCTTCAGCCAGGTAATTTTATGAAACCTTTAACAAAATCCTAACAACACATTTTCTATGACTGACAATGATTCCAAGTTCATGGTCCATGCCAATGTACAGCACAATGAATTACCTTACCCTCACAATGAATTACCTTACCTAAACAATGAATTACCTTACCTTCACAATGAATTACCTTACCTTCACAATGAATTACCTTACATTCACAATGAATTACCTTACCTTCACAATGAATTACCTTTCCTTCACAATGAATTACCTTACCTTCACAATGAATTACCTTACCGTCACAATGTATCAATCCACATTATGAACAAAATCTATCAAATGATATAGGAAAAGTTAAGTAAATGAAAATGTCTTAACTTAAACCTAAATACAAATTTTCAATTTATGTGCATATGGTCTGAAGGTCAATGGAGTGAGCACACAAAAACATACTGAGCTATCTTAGCTTCATAATGATTCATGCCAAGTTTGAGGTTTAGGAAATATGCGAATACGAAAGACTTGTACCAAAACATTAATATTGTTACTGCCACCATTGTCATTGCTGACATTAATAGAAATAGACATGATAGAAATTAAAAATAATACCATGTCAAATTAAAATACTGTATGTAACATGTCAAATGAACTACAATACCATGTCAAATTCAATACACTACTGTAAGAGGTCAAATTCAACAAATCCTGTAACATGTCAAATTGAATACAATACTTTAACATGTCAAATTAAAATACTGTAACATGTCAAATGAAATACAGCAACATAACAAGTCAAATCAGATTTGAATCAAAACTTATTATTTACCCAGAATCCTCTCCTTCTCTTCTTCACTCTTTGCATCCCAATCAGTCTCGGTCTCCTTTATAAGGGGCATGCTGTCAATTAGCTCCAACTGGCGCTGCTGCTCAGGGGTCAACTGAATATTACCAAAATCATTAGAGTCCTGAAAAGAAAAAAAAAACATTCAAATTTTCTCGCCAACTTCATATCAATTCCTGCTATTTCTTTAGACTTCATCAACAGTTTTTGAATTTCTCAACCTCAGTACTCTTAATTGTTAAATACAGATTTCAAGAAAATACATGCTGAAATTCTTTTTGTGAAACATTTTTTTCTCAAAGAATTAAGGCAGCTCGAATGACTGTAATTATGAATAGGTAAAGCAATCCAATTACCTCATCAAAATAACAAAGTAACACTAATGGATTCATTTTAGTGATGACATATGGGCAGGTCTCAGGTGTATAACATTATCAAGCAAATTATCTGCAAAGTTATTATATTTTATTATTTTTGATGCAGAATATAAACTATTTTAACCACTTCCTCATCCAAAATTCTAGGACCTGCTGTCCCTACCTATCACAAAGGTGTGTGTGTGTGTGATTAGGATTTTTAACATAGCTTTGAACAATTTTTCAGTCATACTGCTACGATGTCTGCAGTGTGGAAGTTTATAGTGATGTCTAGCACTGGGGCATCATGCCGCATACAAGTAGCATGATGTCCCACCCAGTTACATTATCCTGACAACAGGCCGACCAGTCCTAACACTAACCTCTTCATGCTGAGCACCAAGCGAGGTAGCTGTAAATACCATTTTTAAAAGTCTTTGGTATGACTCGGCCGGGGTTCAAACCCATGACTTCCCGCTTCCAAGGTGGATGCTCTAATCACTAGGCCACCGGAGCGGTGCTATCACACTGGTAACTGGTTTGTTGTGCAGCTTGACTGTTAGGGGGGCTCACAGACAGGCAGCTATGTCACAACTTAGGCATGGGATCGCAGGTCTCATGCAAATGTTTGTCCTATGTCATCTGATTCGTTGGCAGGTAAGGTCTGCCAATTCTAATTGGTTCGGTACAGTCACTTGGTTAAAAACCAATGGATATATATTGGAGTGGAAGACAGTACTTGTCAGATAACTGCAGAGCGCGGTCAAATTCAAAATCAGAAGTAACACCTGTGAAGTCCATCACCCCTTTTAGGTAATGACATATATAAATTGCTAAATAATAACAATAAATAATAATAATAGTATAGTGTTGACAAAGTAATAAGAAAATTACGTAGGAAATGTTTGATTGGTAACCTGGGCTACAAAGGAAATCTTCAACTCTTGTCTATTGGGGTTATTCTATGATTTCCAATCGTTATTTAATTTATTCAACATTGAAAAAGACTATTATGTGCTGAGACATTTTACTGAAATGATCTGGGAACAAGACATCAAAAATTAACGTCAGTATCTAACTGTTACAATACAAGAGTGCAAGCAACGAGTGTTTCCTTGCAGGAGTATATTTGTCTTATTCCAATGAATATTATGTACTGGTGACAGCTTTCCAGTTTCTTAGCTGTTACTCTCACTAAACTTTTTGTTGACTTTACTGTTGATTGGAACTTTTTCAGTGAACCCTCCCTAGCAGACAGAGAGTAGGGGTTGCTTACTCTGTGTGTGTGTGTGTCTGTCTGTCTGTCTGTATGTATGTATCCACTGTACCTAAAATGATCTCTTGCCTTGGTGGCTAAATTTGCTGTGCAAATTGACTAACTCACAATTTGGGACATAGATGTAAAAAGTCATGACACAGACACAGACAGACAGATAAATAGGTGTACTTACATCAGACTGGTCTCCTGCTGCAGCTGCTTGGGCTTGCTGTGCTGCCCGACTGTTCGCCAACAGCTTCTTCAGCATGGCATTTTGACTAGCCTGATCAAAGCCCATCTCCATGGCAAAAGCTTCCAAAAATGATAGGAAATAGTGTCAACTCAAATTGTTCATGTGTCACCAATTTTAATGGATTTCCAACACTTAAATATTTTTTTTGGGACACAATAAGAGGCCATGCCATTACCCATAGATTTAAATAATTTTGAAAATGCCATTTTTCACACAATGAAAATGAATCCTCTTGAAAGTACCATCTATATGTGCACACATGTCTGCTCTCCTCTAACCGCTGAAACCACAATACGCTGTTTTATCATGCACTGGTACACTGGAATCAATGTTCTTTTTTCTGCTAATGATTTCAAGGATGGTTACTTTTGAAGCGCTGAAGTACATTCAATACATGCTAAGAAGCAAGATACAACTGCAAAAAAGGCAGAAAAGCAGATCTGCCATGACATAACTGTTTGGTACAAATAGTCAGTAGAATAATCAACAGAGACCATAATCTGTCAGCATAATACATGATGGCAGTTCTGGGTCTATGCAGTTTGTTACGAATAGTAGAACAAACCACACAGACCCTTATCTGTCAGCATAATACATGACGACAGTTCAGGGTCTATTTTGTCTGCAGTTGTATATACAACATTTGATGCTTTTATAAAAGCTGAAATTTTTACATAGTCAAGGGTCCAAAATGTATAGGCTGATCTGCATTTTCTTGTCCAATATCTTTTGCAAAGGAATCGTTACACAGAAACATCTGGGTAAAATGTACCTTCACACAAATTGTGCATAAAAACTGTACCTGGACACTAAATATACGTACAAATTTACCCGTACATTCTTTGTACATACAAATGAACTCTGACTCTAACTGAATATAAAAAGTTTTACTAAAATATCTTTGGTAGTTCAAGTGTCATCTTAAAACAAAGGACGCAAAGAATTTTATTTCCTCTTGCTGTGACCTTGACCTGGGGCATGAGATATAGCTATGGTAGGCAACACACTGTCTAGTCATGATATGTACCTGAGCAAGGTTGCATTAAAATATCTTCATTGGTACAAAATATATAGTCTGGAAAAGGTAAAAAGTTGCAAATTACATTGTCCCTTGTCATGACCATAGCCATAAGATTAAAATGTGCAAATTACATTGTCCCTTGTCATGACCATAGCCATAAGATTAAAATGTGCAAATTACATTGTCCCTTGCCATGACCATAGCCGTAAGATTAAAAAGTGCAAATTACATTGTCCCTTGTCATGACCATAGCCGTAAGATTAAAATGTGCAAATTACATTGTCTCTTGTCATGACCATAGCTGTAAGATTAAAATGTGCAAATTACATTGTCTCTTGTCATGACCATAGCCATAAGATTAAAATGTGCAAATTACATTGTCCCTTGTCATGACCATAGCCATAAGATTAAAATGTGCAAATTACATTGTCTCTTGTCATGACCATAGCCGCAAGACTAAAATGTGCAAATTACATTGTCCCTTGTCATGACCATAGCCGTAAGATTAAAATGTGCAAATTACATTGTCTCTTGTCATGACCATAGCCGCAAGACTAAAATGTGCAAATTACATTGTCCCTTGTCATGACCATAGCCGTAAGATTAAAATGTGCAAATTACATTGTCTCTTGTCATGACCATAGCCGTAAGATTAAAAAGTGCAAATTACATTGTCCCTTGTCATGACCATAGCCGTAAGATTAAAAAGTGCAAATTACATTGTCCCTTGTCATGACCATAGCCGTAAGATTAAAAAGTGCAAATTACATTGTCCCTTGTCATGACCATAGCCGTAAGATTAAAAAGTGCAAATTACATTGTCTCTTGTCATGACCATAGCCGTAAGATTAAAAAGTGCAAATTACATTGTCCCTTGTCATGACCATAGCCAGAAGATTAAAAAGTGCAAATTACATTGTCCCTTGTCAAGACCATAGCCGTAAGATTAAAATGTGCAAATTACACTGTCCCTTGTCATGACCATAGCCATAAGATTAAAATGTGCAAATTACATTGTCTCTTGTCATGACCATAGCCGTAAGATTAAAAAGTGCAAATTACATTGTCCCTTGTCATCACCATAGCCGTAAGATTAAAAAGTGCAAATTACATTGTCCCTTGTCATGACCATAGCCGTAACATTAAAAAGTGCAAATTACATTGTCTCTTGTCATGACCATAGCCGTAAGATTAAAATGTGCAAATTACATTGTCTCTTGTCATGACCATAGCCGTAAGATTAAAAAGTGCAAATTACATTGTCTCTTGTCATGACCATAGCCGTAAGATTAAAAAGTTGCAAATTACATTGTCTCTTGTCATGACCATAGCCGTAAGATTAAAATGTGCAAATTACATTGTCCCTTGTCATGACCATAGCCGTAAGATTAAAAAGTTGCAAATTACATTGTCTCTTGTCATGACCATAGCCGTAAGATTAAAAAGTTGCAAATTACATTGTCTCTTGCCATGACCATAGCCGTAAGATTAAAAAGTGCAAATTACATTGTCCCTTGTCATCACCATAGCCGTAAGATTAAAAAGTGCAAATTACATTGTCCCTTGTCATGACCATAGCCGTAACATTAAAAAGTGCAAATTACATTGTCTCTTGTCATGACCATAGCCGTAAGATTAAAAAGTGCAAATTACATTGTCTCTTGTCATGACCATAGCCGTAAGATTAAAATGTGCAAATTACATTGTCCCTTGTCATGACCATAGCCGTAAGATTAAAAAGTTGCAAATTACATTGTCTCTTGTCATGACCATAGCCGTAAGATTAAAATGTGCAAATTACATTGTCCCTTGTCATGACCATAGCCGTAAGATTAAAAAGTTGCAAATTACATAGTCTCTTGTCATGACCATAGCCGTAAGATTAAAAAGTTGCAAATTACATTGTCTCTTGCCATGACCATAGCCGTAAGATTAAAAAGTTGCAAATTACATTGTCTCTTGCCATGACCATAGCCGTAAGATTAAAAAGTTGCAAATTACACTGTCCCTTGTCATGACCATAGCCGTAAGATTAAAAAGTTGCAAATTACATTGTCCCTTGTCATGACCATAGCCATAAGATTAAAATGTGCAAATTACATTGTCCCTTGTCATGACCATAGCCATAAGATTAAAATGTGCAAATTACATTGTCCCTTGTCATGACCATAGCCGTAAGATTAAAATGTGCAAATTACATTGTCCCTTGTCATGACCATAGCCGTAAGATTAAAATGTGCAAATTACATTGTCCCTTGTCATGACCATAGCCGTAAGATTAAAATGTGCAAATTACATTGTCCCTTGTCATGACCATAGCCGTAAGATTAAAATGTGCAAATTACATTGTCCCTTGTCATGACCATAGCCGTAAGATTAAAATGTGCAAATTACATTGTCCCTTGTCATGACCATAGCCGTAAGATTAAAATGTGCAAATTACATTGTCCCTTGTCATGACCATAGCCGTAAGATTAAAATGTGCAAATTACATTGTCCCTTGTCATGACCATAGCCGTAAGATTAAAATGTGCAAATTACATTGTCTCTTGTCATGACCATAGCCGTAAGATTAAAATGTGCAAATTACATTGTCCCTTGTCATGACCATAGCCGTAAGATTAAAATGTGCAAATTACATTGTCCCTTGTCATGACCATAGCCGTAAGATTAAAATGTGCAAATTACATTGTCTCTTGTCATGACCATAGCCGTAAGATTAAAATGTGCAAATTACATTGTCCCTTGTCATGACCATAGCCGTAAGATTAAAAAGTTGCAAATTACATTGTCTCTTGCCATGACCATAGCCGTAAGATTAAAAAGTTGCAAATTACATTGTCTCTTGCCATGACCATAGCCGTAAGATTAAAAAGTTGCAAATTACATTGTCCCTTGCCATGACCATAGCCGTAAGATTAAAATATGCAAATTACATTGTCTCTTGTCATGATCATAGCCATAAGATTAAAATGTGCAAATTACATTGTCTCTTGTCATGACCATAGCCGTAAGATTAAAAAGTGCAAATTACATTGTCCCTTGTCATGACCATAGCCATAAGATTAAAAAGTGCAAATTACATTGTCCCTTGTCATGACCATAGCCGTAAGATTAAAATATGCAAATTACATTGTCCCTTGTCATGACCATAGCCGTAAGATTAAAATATGCAAATTACATTGTCCCTTGTCATGACCATAGCCGTAAGATTAAAATATGCAAATTACATTGTCCCTTGTCATGACCATAGCCGTAAGATTAAAATATGCAAATTACATTGTCTCTTGTCATGATCATAGCCATAAGATTAAAATGTGCAAATTACATTGTCTCTTGTCATGACCATAGCCGTAAGATTAAAAAGTGCAAATTACATTGTCCCTTGTCACGACCATAGCCATAAGATTAAAAAGTGCAAATTACATTGTCCCTTGTCACGACCATAGCCGTAAGATTAAAATATGCAAATTACATTGTCCCTTGTCATGACCATAGCCGTAAGATTAAAATATGCAAATTACATTGTCCCTTGTCATGACCATAGCCGTAAGATTAAAATATGCAAATTACATTGTCCCTTGTCATGACCATAGCCGTAAGATTAAAATATGCAAATTACATTGTCCCTTGTCATGACCATAGCCATAAGATTAAAAAGTGCAAATTACATTGTCCCTTGTCATGACCATAGCCGTAAGATTAAAATGTGCAAATTACATTGTCCCTTGTCATGACCATAGCCGTAAGATTAAAATGTGCAAATTACATTGTCCCTTGTCATGACCATAGCCGAAAGATTAAAATATGCAAATTACATTGTCCCTTGTCATGACCATAGCCGTAAGATTAAAATATGCAAATTACATTGTCCCTTGTCATGACCATAGCCATAAGATTAAAATGTGCAAATTACATTGTCCCTTGTCATGACCATATTCTAGAGGCACTGAGCCTGGTTATGGTCAACACAAGAACTAGTCATAATACATGCAAGGGTAAACTTTCAAAGATATCTGTCCAACCTTTACAAAGTTATGGGCTAGAAAAGCAAATGTTAACAGATGGACAATGCTATAAAATAATACATCCAGCCTGTATACAAATTCTGTGCAGAATTAACACTTTGCTTGCTATATCTATTTTTGAGCTACACTTTATAACATTTATTCAGATTTGAGCATAACGCTTCTTTACCATGAGTAACAGAAATCAGGAACTGCCTGCTGCCCTAAAGAGTTTTCTGGTTCAACGTTTTCGTATAGTATATATTAAATGTGCTAGACATGTGCGAACAATAAGTGTCCAATGTACATCAAGGATAAACAAGATTTTCTTACCTTGCATCTTTGCCAACTCTGAAGGATCTGCCTCTGTCCTCCCAGGTCCAACATGTGGGAAGGGCAGACCATCTTGGGATGTAGGCATCAGGCCCCCACTTTCTGATGGAAGTCCAAGGTGGGGAGGGGGTGGCCTCATCATGTGAGCAGGTATACCTCCTGGAGGCCTTGGAAACCTGTGTTGGAATGGAGCCATATTTTGTATAGAGGATGGTAAGGAGCCATGTTGAGTTACCAATGATCCATCAGATGAAACTGAGGCCTGGGTAATACTGATTACTGCAGACAGTGGTGTCCCATCTCCACTAGATACTGGTGCTGATCTTAGAATGCCATCTGCAGACATGAAGCTAGGGTGTGGCCGAGAAGTGGTTGGTGAAGGCAACAGTTGAGATTCTCCAGGTTTCATTGGCTGATGAGGCATGGGGACCTGGCTTCGTTGCATCATGGGTGGCATCATCCCTTGTGGTCGTAACATGGACTCGGGTGCTTGTTTGCGCATCTGGTTATGCATTTGTTGAAGAGATTCGAAGGACATTTGGATCTCTGGTGAAAATTGGGGAGAGAATCGAGGACCAGCTGATGAGGAAGTAGGTGAAGTTGTTGACATGGATAAGATCCCTGGATGGAATGAAACATTTGACATCATTCCTGAAGTTGGTGGCACTCCTGAGTGTGGGGGAGTTTGTGGTGTCATAGGAGATTGTCTCTCACTATGTGGTGTGGAACGGCTAGGTGAAGCAGGTGGCATTTGAGGACTAGCTGCAGGGTGCTGTTGCATCATGTGTGAGAGTTGTCCTGGTGATGTTTGTGCCATGCCTGTATGAGGTGGTCTTTGTGGCATCACAGAATGCACTGATGTAGCCAAAGATTCTGATGTGGTTGGTCCTAATACTGGTGGTCTAGCATGGGGCATCATCATTGGAACACCTGTTAAATCAGTCCTTGGACCTCCGATGATGTTCATTCTAGGTCCTCCTGGTATATCCATGGGAAATCCAGGTGGATGACGCATTGCGGGCATCCCAGGATGTATCATTCCCATTCCTGGATGTCTGAGTAAACCTGGGGGCATGGGCATGCTTCCTTGTGATGCTCCAGATTTGTGCATTCCATCCTGAGGTATGGCCTGTGGCAAGGGATATGGCATTGGTCTAGGTCCTCTCATTCCATCCATATGTTGCATGTTCATATGAAGATGCATCCTTTGTTGTGGCAGAAGTAGGTTGGGTGGTCTCTCTTGCCCCATCATAGTCCTTCCTTGTGTAGATCCTCTCATATTGGCCATGGCATATGCAGCCAGATGTGGAGGAATATTGCTAGGGATACGAGGATACCTTGTTGAAGCAGGTAATGGTGGACTCTCAAGAACAGAAGTTGGAAACCTGGGTCCTTTCCCTGTGGGCAGATTTGGCCTTACAGGCTGTTGAAGAGGTGGCATGCTGCCTGTGGTGGGAACAATTAATTGTATATGTTGTTCTTGCGAGGATGGCACAGAAGTAACTGCTGTAGTATGCTCTGCTGACCGTGGTCGTGTCATAGATGATTCTCCATATCCTGCTGCTATGGGAACAGAGGAAGTTGTTGCTACTGAGGTGGAAGAGGCACAGGTTGCTGGAACCATAGATCCTGATTGCTGATAAAGATGAAGTTGGTCTCCAGTTAAATAAGCAGCCACTGAGGATGTTCCTGCACCAGCAGAGTGAGTCAGTACACCTAAATGTTCATTATCATTGCTTGCAGCTGGCAAGGACATTTTTGGAGCAGTAGAATATGACTGTAATGGTTGTGATGCATCCCGAGTTACCAATGAAGCTGCTTGACTGTCAAGACCAATGTGATGAGGTGGTCTTGAACGGTATATTCCTGATGAAGGAATAGGAGGTCCAGACTGTATATGACTAGAAGATGAAAATGGTGCAAAACTTGGTCTTGAGCCAGTGGACATAGTACTAATTGTTGAAGCAGTTGGCAAGGGGGGCATAACTGGTGTTGGGATTTTTGTAAGTGATGGAAATGGAAAACTGTATCCCATGAGTGTGGTTCCATGGCTCCTGTGTCTTTCTGTTTCCATACATGCACTTTCTTCAACCTTTTCCAGCTTTACTTGAGAAAGTGTGGGTAAAGATAAGGATGTTGTGTGTGCCTGCTGTCCTCCATCAGCACTGAACATCAAATGTGGTTGACAAGATTGTTGTGTGACTGGTTCTGTTTTTATAATAGACTGATCAATGCCTACAGCTGTAACTGGCAATGCTGAAGATGAGGTGAAGACTGAAGGTAGTGATTGACTGGATATAGGTATATGCTGTTGCTGCTTATCATCATCTAGTGACTGGCTCCTAACAGTATCTGGGGCAGAGGTTAGGTCATGGGAACCTAATGTTTTGTTTGGTAGAGCTGACAACAAACCAACAGAATGATGTGGTGGTAGAGCTAGATGTCCTTGCTGGGTTGGTGGACGTTGTGACATCACATGATCAATAATGGACCCATCTACTGGCATATGTCTTGTACTTGTGGTCTGGCTAGAGTGATGAATGGAAACACCTGACTCAATTTTTGCTAGCTGGTTTGGAAGTGATAAATTTGGTGTTGTCTGTTGATTTACCATGTAGTTAATATCAGGTTTTGCTGATGTTGTAGTGACAATGGTTGCTTGACTTGGAATTGGTGATGCTGTATTGTCTGTTGAATGACTAGGTTCTGCTTGGTTAACTGCTGGTGGGCTGTGCGCCTGACTTGAAGAGGATGATGTTTGTTGAGTGTCTTGATTTACTGAAGTTTGTCTTGATAACTGATTCTCAAATGGTTTAGCAGTCCCAAGTGCCCCACCAGCTGCAGTGGACTGAGCTGGATCTGGAGGTTGTGTTAGCACAGGTGAAGTTTGTCTGGCATGCTGACTTGTTACTGATGTAACCTGTCCTGGAAAAACAGTTTGTCCTTGTGTTTGGCAGGCAGAAGCAGCTGAATCATAAGAAGTTTCTTTCTTAGTGAAATCAGAATGAACAGCAGCAAACTGTGGTTGTTGTGAAGCTGGAACAGTTTGGGGTGTAGACCACATAGCTGACTGGGTTGCTGAGGAATTGGTCAATCCTGTCTCCTGTCCTGTTCCTTGGTTTACTGATGCTTGACCTATCCTTCCTACCTGACTTGTTATCTGAGGAGCTGGTGGTGATGATGATGGGGCAGATGTGGTCTGGCTCTGCACTGTTTCTACTGGTAATGAAGCATTTGTTAAACCTTGGATTGTTGATTGATGAGCCAAAAGAGGTTTGGTTTCACTAGTTTCTTGCACAGAAGATATGATAGGTCTTGTACCAGATTCTGACATGTTATGAGCTGTCAATGCTGGCTTTGTGGATGAAGAAAAAAGGATTTCTTCAGTAGAAGCACATACAGATGAACCACACAGTTTATCTGGTGATGGCTCAGTTTCAGTCTGCAAAGATGGAATCTGCTTTGATATATTTTCCAATGAAAACATAACTGGTACTTTGTTACCAGCAGGTAATCTTGGCTGAATATCTGGCTGTCCACCACTTGCTGAAGCTGCTTGCTGCATAGTAACAAGCTGCTCTTGAGGTGCAGGTAGAGCAGATGAAGATGTGACAGGCATTGAATTTAAGGGATCACTCTGAGTGGTACTCTGCTGATTGGAATGTGATGTGTGTTCTGTTGCATGTAGTTCATGACCTTGCTCATGTTCCTGTTCTTGTGACTCTTGTGTATGCTGGGCATCTGTATTTGACACAGTGTCAATATCTGACTGATTTCCTTGAGGTGGAGGAGTGCCACAATGTCTTCCATCAGTGCAAGTAGTCTGACTCCCTTCTGGTGGAGGTGTACCACAGTGTCTTCCATCTGTGCAAGTAGATTGCCCTTCTAGAGGTGGAGGTGTACCACAATGTTTACCATCAACACACACCAAGTGACTCTCTACTGGTGGAGGTGTTTCACAATGTCTACCATCGATGCATATAGCCTGAATCCTTTCTGGAGGTTGTGCCCTACAATACCTTTCATCTGTACAAGCTGACTGGTCTTCTTGTGCTGGAGGTGTGCCACAATGTCTTCCATCTGAACATGCATTCTGTCTCCCATCTGGTGGTGGTGTTCCACAGTGTCTCCCATCTGTGCAAAATGATTGACTCTCCTCTAACGGTGGTGTGCCACAATGTCTTCCATCTGTACATGTATTCTGTCTCCCATCTGGTGGTGGTGTTCCACAGTGTCTACCATCTGTGCAAAATGATTGACTCTCCTCTAATGGTGGAGTGCCACAATGCCTTCCATCTGTACATGTATTCTGTCTCCCATCTGGTGGTGGTGTTCCACAGTGTCTACCATCTGTGCAAAATAATTGACTCTCCTCTAATGGTGGAGTGCCACAATGTCTTCCATCTGTACATGTATTCGGTCTCCCATCTGGTGGTGGTGTTCCACAGTGTCTCCCATCTGTGCAAAATGATTGACTCTCCTCTAATGGTGGAGTGCCACAATGTCTTCCATCTGTACATGTATTCGGTCTCCCATCTGGTGGTGGTGTTCCACAGTGTCTACCATCTGGGCAAAATGATTGACTCTCCTCTAATGGTGGAGTGCCACAATGTCTTCCATCTGTACATGTATTCGGTCTCCCATCTGGTGGTGGTGTTCCACAGTGTCTTCCATCTGTGCATAATGATTGACTCTTCTCTAATGGAGGAGTGCCACAATGCCTTCCATCTGTACATGAGGAATGAGCTCGTTCTTGAGTTGTTCTACTGTATCTTCCCTCTGTACAAGTTGACTGGCCTTCTTGTTGTGGTGTCCCACAATGTCTACCATCTGTACATGTGAACTGGGGTGATTCTGGTGGAGGAGTGCCACAATGCCTCCCATCTGTGCATGCTGACTGAGTTTTTTCAGGTGGTGGTGTCCCACAATGTATGCCATCTCTACATGTATAATGATTATCTTGAGGTGGTGGTGTGCCACAATGCTTGCCGTCTGTGCATTTAGACTGATATTTCTGATGTGGTGGCATGCTGCCATGCATCCGATCTGTGCATGAAGACTGAGTTTCTTCTGGTGGGGGTGTGCCACAATGTATGCCATCAGTGCATGTAGATTGAGTTTCTTTAGGTGGTGGTGTGCCACAATGTATGCCATCGGTGCAGGAATACTGAGTTTCTTTGGGTGGTGGTGTGCCACAATGTATGCCATCGGTGCAATAAGACTGGGTTTCTTCAGGTGGTGGAGTGCCACAATGTATCCCATCTGTACACGAAGACTGTGTTCCTTCAGGTGGTGGAGTGCCACAGTGTATGCCATCTGTGCAGGAAAACTGAGTTTCTTCAGGTGGTGGTGTGCCACAGTGTATGCCATCTGTGCAGGAAAACTGAGTTTCTTCAGGTGGTGGGGTGCCACAATGTATACCATCAGTGCATATTCCAGCAGATTCCTGAGACTTGTTAACTTCCTCCTGCTGTACCTTGGTTTCTATTTGAATTCTTGGCATGGTCTCCAACTGAGATGAAGTGGTAGATGAAGCTGCTGGCTGACTTGTTGGTGTTGATATGGAAACTGCACTATTTTGAGGTGGCCCTGCTACTAAAGAGACCTGTGGATCACATTTTGGAGTTTCACCACTTGAAAACGGTCCTATGGATGAATCTGGCTGAACTGGCAAGGAAACACCATGTGACATCACTGTTTGCTGGAGAGGTACCTGAGATGAGCTGTGAGGTGGTGTTTTCCTAGATGGCAACATTCCTCCAACTGGACTTCTTTTGTCAACAATTTCCTGTGGCTGAGATGGTATTTTGTTCCTTACAGAAGGATGAGTGCTCACATCAAGTGTTGAGGGTCTGACTTGGCCCTGGTGTGGGAAACCTGAAGAGGATGTACCACTCTGTGATAGTGAAAGACCTAGTTGTTGAGGTACAGTCTCTTGTTGCTGAATATTCAGATTTTTTCCTGGACTAACTGATTTCATAACAGGTGGAAAACTAGCATGTGGCATGAGACCTGGATTCATTCTGGGTAGACCCTGTGTGAATGCTCCATGAGGCAGACCAGCATTAGCATCATGTGGTCCAACATGTTGTTGAGGTAAATTTTGACCTGCAGCAGTGGTAACTACACCCGAGGTAGGCAAGGGCCATGGAGGACCTGGTGTGGGCATTCTTGACAGTTGGCTAATTGAAGGAACCGATCCTCTGGGGGAGGCAGCTCTAGTGGCACCTGCAGCAGGGGGTGTGGTACTGACAGGTCGAGATGGAGGACGAGATGATCCACCTGCCGAAGCAGGCCTTGGGCTTTGCCGTGGACTGGACTTGGTGTCAGTTTTCTCAGGCAATGGTAAAGGTGTACCTTGTGCTGGAGAGCTTGTTCGAGGAATTTCTTGACTCTGTGGCTGGCCTGTCATCTGTAAGAGAATGATCAAAACTAGAATTTAATTCATAATTACATTAGCCTGCCTATACAAAGCTGTTAGTTGTCTCCAGCATTCATGGTAACATTAAGCATCTTGCAGAAAACAAATTCGGACCAAAGTGATCTTCACAATGAAAGGTTGACCCCTGTGACAGAGCATATGATATAAAACAATAAAAAAGAATGTCATTTCTATCATATCTTGGCAAAGACACTATTATGATTTAATCAAAACAAAAGACTAATTTTACCAATCCAAGATACATTTCTAAAGCAATTAGGCCTGTTCCAGCTAAATATACTTGGGACCCAGGGAAGGCACTTTTAATGTGGGGAGACAGCCTTATATGCATTTAGAATTTTATATTGTCTTCATATGAACTCTCCAGGTACTCTGACATACATTTTTTTTTTAAATTGCTTTCCCTGGATATCATGTTTAAATAGAACAGCCCTCATCACAGTCTGAGACAGAAACCATATTTATATGTGAATGGCACAGAATTTGAGTAAGTTTGGAGACAAAAATAGTCCTCATTATTTACCTTGATTAGCCACTATACTTTAAGCCTTATATGAAAATCATGCAACCAGTTAGCCTGTTGAGAGTAACATCCCACAATATGCAGTGAAAGGCGATAATATGTAGCTTGTTTTCTTTTCTGCAACTCTTCGTCCCCAGATTAAATTAATTATTCCCTCCTTCAGCCAGTATTGGAGAGTCAAACTGAGAAGAACATGACCCCAGCCTCATAGCCAACATACCGAATATCCTCCTCTTCTGACCTGGACCTTAAGTACAGGACATCAGAAGAGGGTAGGAGGAGGCAACCTTTGCAATAGTAGCTGGTGAGTGATTGAGTGATTAGGAGTTTTAACGTAGCTTTAACAATTTTTCAGTCATATCACTATGATGTCTGCAGTGTAGCAGTTTATAGTGATGTCTAGCACTGAGGCATCATGCTGCAGACACAAAGCATGATGTCCCACCCAGTCACATTATCCTGACACCAGGCCAACCAGTCTTAACACTAACCTCTTAACGCTGAGCGCCAAGTGAGGCAGCTGTTAGTACCATTTTTGTAAGTCTTTGGTATGACTCGGACGGGGTTCGAACCCATGACGTCCCACTTCGTACTAGACGTCAAGACGTACTACTAGGCCACCAGAGTGGTCAATTAGAGTAGCTGGTAAGTATTATCTAATCAAAATTGGTTTTATCCCCCCCACTACATTTTAATAGCAGTAATAAAGCTGCGAAGATCTAAGGTAAAAGGATGAGAATGACTGCTTTAATATTAGAAAAACCTTAAAAGAGATGGTTTTGACCCTTCTTTCCTTCTTTTAATACAAGCTAAATAAAACCTTAAGGTCATAAGTGAGCAAAGGAGCCTATCTTGCACATTCCCAGATTGGTTTAGACTGGGGATTTCAATGGGAAGTAGAGTAAATGAAGGTAGCTAGAAAACCCAGGTTGGCTAAGAAGAACTGAATTATAATTACCATTGAACTGATAACAATCCTTTTCCTTAAACTCACTAACAAATGCTACACTAAGGACAGCAGGAAAGCAGTCACAGAGGTACAATTCTTGAAGAAAGATTTGCTCAAATGTTTATAAGACGATTCTGACAATGCCAAAAAGCATACAAAAGATTAGTGAGATACCAATTTCTTTAGACTGAGGAGCTGAGAAAGATGAGGAAAATGACTGAATGGCAGAATCCTTTGAGAACCTAGAAGTCAGGCTGCTCTACAGCATGTCAAAGTGGATGCTGAATATTCTTTATCCTCAAAACTGAAGAGAAGACAATCAAACTGTACTTAAATGGGGATACCTAGAATCAATGGCTTTCCTACTGCACCCCAATAAAAAAGATTCTCCACTTTTGTTCATAAATCCTGGAAGCAGACGGTCTCATAGCCTGGACAATGTATCGACACCTTATGAGGCTGATGTACCTCTGGACACCTTATGAGGCTGATGTACCTCTGGACACCTTATGAGTCTGATGTACCTCTGGATCCCTTATGAGGCTGATGTACCTCTGGACACCTTATGAGTCTGATGTACCTCTGGACACCTTATGAGGCTAATGTACCTCTGGATGCCTTATGAGGCTGATGTACCTTTGGATCCCTTATGAGGCTGATGTACCTCTGGATGCCTTATGAGGCTGATGTACCTCTGGATCCCTTATGAGGCTGATGTACCTCTGGATCCCTTATGAGGCTGATGTACCTCTGGACACCTTATGAGGCTGATGTACCTCTGGATCCCTTATGAGGCTGATGTACCTCTGGACACCTTATGAGGCTGATGTACCTCTGGACACCTTATGAGGCTGATGTACCTCAGATGCCTTATGAGGCTGATGTACCTCTGGATCCCTTATGAGGCTGATGTACCTCTGGACACCTTATGAGGCTGATGTATCTCTGGAAGCTAAAACCTGGCCCACATTTCAAAGTTGTTTCTATGAAGGGTCACTTCTTCCAAGGAACAAAATCCATTTAGAAATACACCCTCTGGATACAAGTGAGCACTCCATCCTGAATCTGATGCATTGGTGTATGCAAATGAGTGGCGTTTGCAAATGAGTGGTGTATGCAAAAGAGTGGTGTTTCTTGGGAGTAATGTGGAATGCCATTTATAAACCTGTCCTTATTTGGCCACTAACATAGGTTGTGGTGAAAACTGGATTCCTGGGGGATCTGAACCCATTGAGGGCACAAGCAAAGTCTCCTTAGAGGAACTTAGTCTGCAGCAAAGTTCAGAATCCCCTAGGAGGAAGACATATATTATGAGCCAATGAGGTCTTGGCCACAACAGACATTATGATGGACAAAATTTAGCCAATCCTGTCCAGAGGAACACACACTCTCTCATGGCTGGTGAGAAATTTATCTGCACATATACAATGTCTTGTGAAGAGATCCAACTTCTCCTGATTCTGTATAAAACCAAGGCAGGTCACTATCTACTAAAAGAGCATAAGCTTGATCATGCAGGCATTTTGCATGAAAAATGTGGGCAGTTTATAGCATCTGAGGTACTTCTCTACCAGTTATACTGGTCCCCTGACCAACTTCATCGAATCTAAATATGAAACCCAATTCAGATCAAAACCACAGGTCAGTTTTTAGATATTACTGCAATAACAGATTTTCATAAGTTTTATGGCCTGTCTATAATATAAAGGGTCATTTCAGATATAATTTATGATCAAACAGTGAAGGTTGACTGGCTGCAATCAGTGTGGGCTGGGATGTAATTGCATGTAAAAATCTATGTCACCATGAGCTACATACAAATTTAAAACTTATGTTAGCAAAGCATAAAATGAAGGTCACAAAGATACATCCAATTATAAAGCATTGCTATTGGAACATAAACAGCATTCAATATATGAACACTAAACAACGTATTTTAACAAAGCCACTGAAAGATAAAATACTGGTCACTGCGACATCATTTTTGCCATAGCAGTGTAGTGCTTATCATATCAAGATGCATGTTCTCATCAAGTTTTATGTAGGTAGGCTGGATGATATGAAAATAGCACGTCAAATGCTCATGCGGTTTTGGGTTAAACATATGAACATAACCAAAACCAATAAAAGATGAAATATTTGTCAATATCAATTTCTTCTGCTGTGCAGCTGCAGTATTAGCATTAGCTAAAGTGCAACATTTAACCAAATGTGACATGTGACATGTACATCGCAAAACCTATTTTTGTGATAAGGGTTTAGTATTGATTAATATGCATCCATCCCATTATGATGATTCGTAATTCCATGTGTAACAGTATGTATATAGGGTTCAAGAAAATATGTGGTCATGAGCTTATTGGAAAAACTTCACCTAAGCCAGTAAAAAATCAGAATTGCGTATCAGTGACCTTCATTTATTTTAAAGTGTGGTACTCAAAGAAATGTATAAACTCATAAAAATTGAGGATCCAAGCATGAGAAATAAACTTAAAATTAAATTAAAAAATGTAACTAAATTTAGTAATGTGTAAAATATGGGTCACAGTGACCAACATTTATGATAAGGATGAGTCTGGTCCTGATTCCAGGTCAGGCTCAGCCAATGTGAGTACATGAGAAATCTTGCAAGTAGCTTCTTGTGGGTTGGTGGTTCTTTCCAGG
This sequence comes from Sinohyriopsis cumingii, assembly GCA_028554795.2. Lineage (NCBI taxonomy): Eukaryota > Metazoa > Mollusca > Bivalvia > Unionida > Unionidae > Sinohyriopsis > Sinohyriopsis cumingii. The sequence goes on along the minus strand of CM068832.1, from coordinate 9,159,645 downwards.
GTTTTCCCCAGGTAATTCCTCCACCATTTATACTGGCCGTCATGTATAGCCTATGTTGTGCTGAAAAATGGCATTAAACCCTATAACAACAACAATAATTCTAGGTATAACAGTGTATAACAGGGTCAAACAATCGGAGTTAAACAAAAAAAAACCCAAGAATTTACAACTAAAGTAACTGTACAAAATTATCCCCCTTAGCCCCTACCCTAGAGAGTTTTAAGTGCTATGAAACCATTCCAAACTGTTGCCTAGGAAGAACAAGTCACTGTGATGCGATGAGGCTAACACATGTATATGCTTTATGTGTATCTATGACGACTCTGATGCTGGGACAGGGACTGAAAAATCTCAGAACAGTCTACCTTCCCTCTGGTTTGTACTAAAGAGTGAGTGTGAAGCATTTGTATTAGCTTGATCAAAAGAAATGGAAAACTTCTGGTTGAAAGTATGGAATTTCGATGAAGAAAGTCATACATATTCTCAACAGAACATCCTTTTCATTAAAGAGAAACAATGGTCAGTCTGAAATCAACACTATCTACTCTTTACTACTGGAAATATTTGCCATTCTGAGTGGGGCAAGTGAATTTCCAACCTTTGTTGGGGTAGGTACAACAGCTCACCTCTACTTGGTAGAGGCAGCTAATCATTACAACTATACAACTTTAATTACTTTCAATGCAGTGACATCATACAGAAATTTCTGGCTAGATGGCACTTTTCGTCTCATTGGGAAGAAGCTGGGTTGGGTGACAATGAGATCTGGAAACTGAAAAAAAATTAAACATCTTACTATTATTACAGAAAATCATTTCATTTTTTTTTTCTGTCTAAAACAGCCATAGTTTATACAAGAACATTAAAAATCATTGACTCTATAAAAACTGGAAATATTGTACCCAATTCTTTCAGGGCTTACTTGCTGAAAATATAATTCTTCAATCAAGATCCCATATAGCAAACGAACAAATTTGATTTTAAATGAGATCTCAAAGCCAGAGGATCGGCAAAAATTCTGTGACTCAATTTCATCATTTTCCCCAAGACTTCTAAGAATCTCTTTTCACCTTATATGGATGGACAGTCTGATTAGGTAAAAGACATCATTTTCATAGTGGTGGTACACCCAACAAGTGTAGAGATTCAAGCTGAGGACTTAATGCATTTTGTATGTAGACTATATAAACAATCCCTTTAACTAATTCATCTCTGCAGATTGTCTTTTGCACAAGCATATTTACATGATATTACCTGGCGTGTTTGGCCTTGTCCTGGCGGTTGAGACCTTGGCTGACCTTCAACCTGACCTTCATCTTGACTCTGAACTTGAGTAGGTTGACTTGGACCAATGGGAGTCTGCGTAGTGGTGGCAGCTGTACCCTTCTCCTGCTGAGCTCTCTGAAGCCCTGCCGTGTTGCTCAAAATTTCAAGAATTCTGCGTTCTGTTTCATCATTAGGTTTATATTGGACAGGGGGTGGCTTAGCTGCTCCTTGTTGACCCCCTGGGGCTATCTGTGAGGCTGCAATGGAGAATAAAAAAGTTATAAAACAGAAAGCCTCTTTACTCTTACAAACAACTGGTTATTTGCTAGATCTGAAAATTAATTAAAGCGACAATTAATAAAGCTGTGACAATTAAGTGATAATTAAAGTAACAATTAATAAAATCAATATATCTATTCTCAGAAATGTCAAAAGCATTCAACAGGATTTATTAACATACAAGTCTGATTATAACTCAAGTGATCACTTATTGGGACAAGCATAAACTCTCAATATCAAGTATGAACATAAATACCCATAATCCTCCATGGAATCCAATCCATCAGAAACTGTTTAGTTTCACACGGAATGTTGATATACTTAGCCTTTCTGTCCCTAGGTCCTTCACTTTGATGATGAATAAATCTTCTAGGGCGTTATAAGTGTTGTAGAACCAGGAAGGACATTCAGTTAAGATTTTGGCCCCCCACCCCTGTAACATAATTTGATTGTGCCTTGAAGACAAAAACGCAAGTGTGGTATACAAAAAACCTCAAATCTAGTACTATCCATTAATCTAGAAACATATAGATCAGAAGTGGGATGGAAACCCTATATCAAGCTGTAACGTTGAAGATTGGTCCTCCCAATGTGATGTACAATACTCCAATAAGTGATAATGTATACAAGTAATCATCCCTAAAACTGAAACAACTTTAAAGTTATAGAGCAGAAAGGAGAGTTTGATGGAAAATAAAAATAAAATGAGCCATGTCACTGACACTAAAGATAGGGCTCTGCAACACATGTCCTAAGGATAATGAATCAAAGACAGTACTCAGCAACACATGTCCTAAGGATAATGAATCAAAGACTGCTCAGCAACACATGACCTAAGGATAATGTATCAAAGACAGTGCTCTGCAACACATGTCCTAAGGATAATGTATCAAAGACTGCTCTGCAACACATGTCCTAAGGCTAATGAATCAAAGACAGTGCTCAGCAACACATGTCCTAAGGCTAATGTATCAAAGACTGCTCTGCAACACATGTCCTAAGGATAATGAACCAAAGACAGTGCTCAGCAACACATGTCCTAAGGATAAGGTATCAAAGACAGGGCCCTGCAACACATGTCCTAAGGATAATGTATCAAAGACAGGGCCCTGCAACACATGTCCTAAGGATAATGGATCAAAGACAGTGCTCAGCAACACATGTCCTAAGGATAAGGTATCAAAGACTGCTCAGCAACACATGTCCTAAGGATAATGAATCAAAGACAGTGCTCAGCAACACATGTCCTAAGGCTAATGTATCAAAGACAGTGCTCAACAACACATGTCCTAAGGATAATGTATCAATGACTGCTCTGCAACACATGTCCTAAGGATAATGAATCAAAGACAGTGCTCAGCAACACATGTCCTAAGGATAAGGCATGAAAGACAGGGCCCTGCAACACATGTCCTAAGGATAATGTATCAAAGACTGCTCTGCAACACATGTCCTAAGGATATTGAATCAAAGACAGTGCTCAGCAACACATGTCCTAAGGATAAGGTATCAAAGACAGGGCCCTGCAACACATGTCCTAAGGATAATGAATCAAAGACAGTGCTCAGCAACACATGTCCTAAGGATAATGAATCAAAGACAGTGCTCAGCAACACATGTCCTAAGGATAATGTATCAAAGACAGTACTCAGCAACACATGTCCTAAGGATAATGTATCAAAGACTGCTCTGCAACACATGTCCTAAGGATAATGAATCAAAGACTGCTCAGCAACACATGTCCTAAGGATAATGTATCAAAGACTGCTCAGCAACACATGTCCTCAGGATAATGTATCAAAGACAGTGCTCAGCAACACATGTCCTAAGGATAATGTATCAAAGACTGCTCTGCAACACATGTCCTAAGGATAATGAATCAAAGACAGTGCTCAGCAACACGTTCTAAGGATAATGAACCAAAGACTGCTCAGCAACACATGTCCTAAGGTTAATGTATCAAAGACAGTGCTCAGCAACACATGTCCTAAGGATAACATATCAAAGACTGCTCTGCAACACATGTCCTAAGGATAATGAATCAAAGGCAGTGCTCAGCAACACATGTCCTAAGGATAAAGTATCAAAGACTGCTCAGCAACACACGTCCTAAGGATAATGAATCAAAGACTGCTCAGCAACACATGTCCTAAGGATAATGTATCAATGACAGTGCTCAGCAACACATGTCTTAAGGATAATGTATCAAAGACTGCTCTGCAACACATATCCTAAGGATAATGAATCAAAGACTGCTCAGCAACACATGTCCTAAGGATAAGGTATCAAAGACAGTGCTCTGCAACACATGTCCTAAGGATAATGTATCAAAGACTGCTCTGCAACACATATCCTAAGGATAATGAATCAAAGACTGCTCAGCAACACATGTCCTAAGGATAATGTATCAAAGACTGCTCAGCAACACATGTCCTAAGGATAAGGTATCAAAGACAGTGCTCTGCAACACATGTCCTAAGGATAATGTATCAAAGACTGCTCTGCAACACATATCCTAAGGATAATGAATCAAAGACTGCTCAGCAACACATGTCCTAAGGATAATGTATCAAAGACTGCTCTGCAACACATGTCCTAAGGATAATGAATCAAAGACAGTGCTTGGCAACACATGTCCTAAGGATAATATATCAAAGACTGCTCTGCAACACATGTCCTAAGGATAATGTATCAAAGACTGCTCTGCAACACATGTCCTAAGGATAATGAATCAAAGACAGTGCTTGGCAACACATGTCCTAAGGATAATATATCAAAGACTGCTCTGCAACACATGTCCTAAGGATAATGAATCAAAGACAGTACTCAGCAACACGTGTCCTAAGGATAATGAATCAAAGACAGTACTCAGCAACACGTGTCCTAAGGATAATGAATCAAAGACAGTACTCAGCAACACATGTCTTAAGGATAAGGTATCAAAGACAGGGCCCTGCAACACATGTCCTAAGGATAGTCTATCAAAGACAGGGCCCTGCAACACATGTCCTAAGGATAATGTATCAAACATGGGCCCTGCAATACATGTCCTAAGGATAATGTATCAAAGACAAGTCCCTGCAATACATGTCCTAAGGATAATGTATCAAAGACAGGGCCCTGCAACACATGTCCTAAGGATAATGTATCAAAGATATGTATCAAAGACAGGGCCATGCAACACATGTCCTAAGGATAAGGTATCAAAGACAGGGCCATGCAACACATGTCCTAAGGATAAAGTATCAAAGACAGGGCCCTGCAACACATGTCCTAAGGATAATGTATCAAAGATATGTATCAAAGACAGGGCCATGCAACACATGTCCTAAGGATAAGGTATCAAAGACAGGGCACTGCAACACGTGTCCTAAGGATAATGTATCAAAGACAGGGCACTGCAACACATCTCCTAAGGAAAATGTATCAAAGATAGGGCCCTGCAACACATCTCATAAGGATAATATATCAAAGATAGGGCCCTGCAACACATTTCTAAAGAATAAGGTACATGTATTAAAGATAGGGCCCTGCAACACGTCCTAAAGATAATGTATAAGGATATCAAGGTTTTTTTCCCTTAATCACAAATATATTGAAAAGTTACAGAGTGGAAACATATGTTATAGAAAGAGTACAAGTACTCTGAGCTTTGCTTTTCACAAAATGGTGAGAGACATCAACATATGGCAAATAGCATGTAAACATTCACTCTCAAAGTTTTCAAAAAGTAACTTTGAGATGTACTTGCTTGAGGAATGAACGAAAGTAAACTGAATGAATTAATGTACCAGAAAGAATGTATTAACCCTTGTGCTAAAATTACATACTGACAAATCTCCCCATAATTTATTTAAAAAGTTGATTCCTCAGCATCATTTAGTATTAAAACCAGAACTATCCGTAATAGGTGCATCACACAGGGCCTTATTCACCATAATTTGTGCTATTATAGTATTAAAACTAGAGCTATTTGCAAAACAACACAAGTTTGGTGAAGACAAGACTGTTCAGTTTGACAAGGAGCATTATTAGTCCAAAATGGAGCTTGCAACACAAAACTCGTAAAAGGCATGTGGGCCTATGAGATAGTGTTTATACCAAACTACATCAGAAAATTTTGTATAGTTATTGATCTTTGCCAGTTACACAACATTCAATAAAAAAAATATGAAGTTAATTGTCAAGAACCATAACTCTATCCCAAATGGATTTGACAAAGGTAATGTGTAAAGGTTGCTGAGCTTTGGTGGTTACAGAGAGTGCAAATGGAAGGACAAACAGACAGATGGTCAATTACTATTGGTATCACACATCTCAATGTCAAAGTGTAATGAAAATCATTATGAAAATACCTGCCACAAAAGTTCCTGCCACGTGTCGGACAAGAATTACTTTCAAGTTGACAATTGAAAATACTTGGATACAAGGAATTTACAGTAAATGTTTTATTTACTCTAAGGTGATAACTTGTTACAAGTAATTAACTATTTTTGAATAAACTGATGCATAGGTAACTTTTTAGATTACCAAGATCACTATATAAAACTATATACTGTCAGCTGGAATACCAAGATCACTATATAAACTCTATATAATGTCAGCTGGATTACCAAGATCACTATATAAAACTTGATATAATGTCAGCTGGATTACCAAGATCACTATATAAAACTATATACTGTCAGCTGGATTACCAAGATCACTATATAAAACTTGATATAATGTCAGCTGGATTACCAAGATCACTATATAAAACTATATACTGTCAGCTGGATTACCAAGATCACTATATAAAACTCTATATAGTGTCAGCTGGATTACCAAGATCACTATATAAAACTATATACTGTCAGCTGGATTACCAAGATCACTATATAAAACTATATACTGTCAGCTGGATTACCAAGATCACTATATAAAACTCTATATAGTGTCAGCTGGATTACCAAGATCACTATATAAAACTCTATACAGTGTCAGCTGGATTACCAAGATCACTATATAAAACTATATACTGTCAGCTGGATTACCAAGATCACTATATAAAACTATATACTGTCAGCTGGATTACCAAGATCACTATATAAAACTCTAGTGTCAGCTGGATTACCAAGATCACTATATAAAACTATATACTGTCAGCTGGATTACCAAGATCACTATATAAAACTCTATATAGTGTCAGCTGGATTACCAAGATCACTATATAAAACTATATACTGTCAGCTGGATTACCAAGATCACTATATAAAACTATATACTGTCAGCTGGATTACCAAGATCACTATATAAAACTCGAGTGTCAGCTGGATTACCAAGATCACTATATAAAACTATATACTGTCAGCTGGATTACCAAGATCACTATATAAAACTATATACTGTCAGCTGGATTACCAAGATCACCATATAAAACTATATAATGTCAGCTGGATTACCAAGATCACTATATAAAACTATATACTGTCAGCTGGATAACCAAGATCACTATATAAAACTATATACTGTCAGCTCTCCTAAACTGGTGATATTGCCATGGACCCTACTTAATTCACTCCACTGACCTGCCCAAAGCCACTGGCAAGCTTTTTCACAAACCCACACTGGACAGGCCTGAGACTATTCAGACAGGCGAGATTTCAGTGATCTGAAAGGCAGGCATCTAAGACCACTTGGCCACCTCACAGCTGGACCCAGTTTGTACCGGAGTATATGGTACCTGGTAACAAGGTGACCTCACCTTTTCAAGCAGTACACCAGTGTTCATTCCAAAAATGAAAAAAGTAGGACTCATGAGCCAGGTGAAAAGGTAGGGTCACTGACAAAAGATGAACAACACAGGTTGCAAAATATCCTTACCTGTTTGTTCTTTATTCAAGAAAACTGAAACATACATTACCAGCCTCCTATGACGATGGCCTTCCATAATGTCTTTTGAATTCCTCATTGCTTGATTAACTATTCCCTTATCAAATTTATTGTGGGCATTTTAATCCTATCTTTTTATACATGAATGACACTTTGGGAATAAATGCAGCAGTGTTTTTGCTGAAGATTTCTTTTCTTCTTTACATTTTCTATTTTTGATCATTTTGGTTTGTGTACAGGCAAATCAAAAGCAATGATCATTCTGGATTGTGTATATGCAAATCAAAACCAATGACCATTTTGATTTGTGTATATGCAAATCAAAATCAATGACCATTTTGGTTTGTGTAGATGCAAATCAAAAGCAATGATCATTCTGGATTGTGTATATGCAAATCAAAACCAATGACCATTTTGATTTGTGTATAAGCAAATCAAAATCAATGACCATTTTGGTTTGTGTAGATGCAAATCAAAAGCAATGATCATTCTGGATTGTGTATATGCAAATCAAAACCAATGACCATTTTGATTTGTGTATATGCAAATCAAAACCAATAACCATTTTGATTTGTGTATATACAAATCAAAATCAATGACCATTTTGGTTTGTGTAGATACAAATCAAAATCAATGATCATTTTAATTTGTGTATATGCTATCAAAATCAATGATCATTTTAATTTGTGTATATGCTAATCAAAATCAATGATCATTTTGGTTTGTGTATATGCAAATCAAAATCAATTACCATTTTGATTTGTGTACAAGCTAATCAAAACAATGATCATTTTGGTTTGCGTATATGCAAATCAAAATCAATCAATGAAATTGATAATCTGATGCTTCTTTGGCAACAAATGCACTCTATTAAGTAAGTCAGCTTGGCTTGCACTGTTAATGAATGCACTCTATTCAGTAAGTCAGCTTGGCTTGCACTGTTAATGAATGCACTCTATTAAGTAAGTCAGCTTGGCTTGCACTGTTAATGAATGCACTCTATTAAGTAAGTCAGCTTGGCTTGCACTGTTAATGAATGCACTCTATTTAGTAAGTCAGCTTGGCTTGCACTGTTAATGAATGCACTCTATTAAGTAAGTCAGCTTGGCTTGCACACAATTCAATCGGTCAAAAAATAACGACAATGGACTTTTATTTATAATGGTAATGAACACACTATTCAGCAAGTCATTTTGGCTTGCACATGGTTCTTCAGTCTAAAAGCGACTAAAATGGACTTTTATCTATATTGTTAATAAAATAAATGCACTATATTCAGAAAGTCAGCTTGGGGTGCACTTGATTTATTCAGTTTAAAGGTAATGTAATGGATTATACTGGAAAAGAATGCATTCTATATAGTAAATGAGCTTGGGGTGTGTTTGATTCACTCAGTCTAATGGGAACTGAAATGGATTTTAATCCATACTGGTAACGATAACACTCTATTCAGTACGCCAGCTAGGGATGCACTTGTTTCATTTAGTTTAAAGGCAACTGTTATGGACTTCTATCTATATTTTCTGAGGTCTGTTTTCTGTTAACTCTATGGATATTACAAAGGCAACTGTCTTGCACCAAAGATAAAAATAAGAGTCAATGGCACAGCCTGAAATGAACACTGGTATTCTGCTCTTGGCTCCCATCAACTTCATAATTAGGGATCACAGCAATTTAATAATTAAGGGTTTCACAAGTTACCATTCATATACTTTCATTTCAGATCAAAAGGAAAGGATCAAATATAAAGTCCTTGTTCTACACTGTTGGAAGGTATTGTAAACTGTTAAGCATAGTTGGCAAATAAACCCATAAAAAACTAGTGTTTGGAAAAAATGTAGACCCCCAAAAATTCCCCAAAAATTCAAAACCACAACAAATCAAACATAATTGCTATAATGCATGAAATTCAAACCATGTCATCTGTTTATGCACCCACTTGCAACCAAAATTTTACTGGTCTGCCTCTTATAGGTTCTGGCAAATTGTTCTAACAATGTTTTTGTTACATTTCAGAAAGTTTAAAACTTGCTGTCATGGCTTGAATACTTAATCAGGTCCTTAAAATGTCAACATAAACATGCTAAACAACTTTCACATGTCTATTTAATACCCTTATTACTTAATTGTTCTAACAAGGTTTTGCAAACAACCAAAAAATAAAATCCACAAAGATTAAAAAATGTGTAAACTTGTCTAATTGCTACAATGGCCAGAAAATCACCATCTGGTCATTCACAACTATGGTAAAGTGTACGACATGTTACAGACTTAAGTCCAAGAGTTCTATTATGGTAAAGTGTACGACATGTTATGGATCTAAGTCCAAGAGTAATTGCCCTATTGCATCAATATTGTTTGGGGTACATGCATTAATGTAGCAAAGTTAACACTTATCATTCTATCACATTGGAGGCATAGAAACTCACCTTTCCATCTTTTTTTGACTTGCATGAATTACTGACAAAAAGGTATGAACCAGCAGGACCAAGAGGATCATAACTTTCATAACAAATGCATGCAAATATACCAAGACAACACAAAAACATACATTTTATAGATAATGTTTAAATGTGTGGTCACATTACTATTAAACATTAATTATCCATTCTCCAATTCTTCAGACTTTTAACGATGTCTGCTTTTGTAAAATTGACAAATCCTACACTGCTGAGAATGATGTGATCAATACCTAATGATGTCAATGATAGGATGAAATTCTTTAAGTACACAAAGTGTATGAACACTGGGAGGGATTGGATGTAAAATTATGTGGTTGTGATATCTATCTCTTATTAACAATAAAAATGAACAATGCTTATACAATTGTCATAATTTCAATAAGTGAAGGAAAATTTCAAAAGTAAACAAGGTCACTGAAAAATATTTAGTGATCTACAACCTGGTATAAATAAACCACACATGCTCTCTAAAGCTATATACAAAACATGCCTATTATTAAAAATTCAAACTTTGCTTGCAGGGCAGATAATACAGTATCCAATATTATTATTAAAAATTCAAACTTTGCTTGCAGGGCAGATAATACAGTATCCAATAGTATTATTAAAAATTATAACTTTGCTTGCAGGGCAGATAATACAGTATCCCACAGGCTTATGAGGGATCAATACATAGAAGCCAAAAAATGGAATAAAGTGAAAAATCAGCCACCACAAAATATACAGGCAGATCAGAAGCTATACTGTTCATCATTGGTATATATTATCCAGCAGCAGATACTGTACTATATTCAATCTAATATCAGAACTGTGTGCTTGAAATATTATTGGGGCCAATTTAAATTCATCATAATCCACACACAATGATGAAGTCATAAACTACAACCCATTTACATTTGTGTATCTTGGGAGCTATCCATTGATATTTAATTTCTCTTCCAATTTGGTTCCGCAAAATACAGCACATCTGATTGATTAAGCCAACAAGATCAAGTTATAATCAGTCACTAGGCATTATGGCAAGATTCCAGAAAATCACATTCTTGGCTATTTCACAAGCTGCTTCCTTCCCATGAGGCATGTTGGAATTTAGACTGGTATGCTTACTTGCTTTTATGTCAGTTTTTGACCAAAAAGTGTGGTATGTGCATGTGTGTGTGTATGTATATATATATGTCTTCCACCTGTGAAATGGGGGCAAAGGAAATTGTTTGAAATGTATAAAAAGAGAATCAGTCAGTCCTTGTTATGAACAGATATTGAAATAAAATAATCAATTCTGAGCAAATATTATCTGCATTAAGAAAAATAAAGAAAAATACCATAAATGGTATGTGCCTGCCCCTATTCTTTGTTCAAGCCATCCATGCATCATGGTTTGTTGCAAAGGACTTGTCATAGAGTCCCTCTGATCTTTGACCTTTTAGCTCAAATGTATGACATCTAAGATGTTTAGTCCAGGCATGTTATACATAAATTTATTACTTTGTGGAAAGTATTTTGAAATCATTAATCAATTCCTTTGATCCATGACCTTGACCTTAGAAATTCTTACCTCAAAATCAACAGGTGTCTTCCTTGTTTCAAATGGAAGCCATACGCAAAGTCTGGTCAAAACAGATGAGAAAGAACTCAAGATATTTTGCAGAAATCATTTTCCTTCATAATGTTGCTGTCTGTTTAACCTTTGACCCCAAAACTAATCGGTGTCTTTCCTATCTCAAATGCAAACCATTTACAATGTTTTGGTCAAGATATATTGTACACAAGTCAAGTGTATTGTCTTGAACTGTCTTGTTACTTTCAGTCTCTATGAGTGTCACCTTTAACCTTTCGAGTCTGAGACCCATAGGATTCTTCCTTGAGACATGTGCAAGCTACTTAGGTAATGGTAGATACGGAGAACTTGAGTCACTGTATGGAAATGAAATAGGAAACAGATGTATGGATGTATGGATGGACAAACAACATTACATGATGCATGGCTGTATGGATGGACAGACAACATTATATGATGCATGGTTGTATGGATGGACAGACAACATTACATGATGCATGGCTGTATGGATGGACAGACAACATTATATGATACATGGCTGTATGGAAGGACAGACAGCATTACATGATGCATGGCTGTATGGATGGACAAACAACATTACATGATGCATGGTTGTATGGATGGACAGACAGCATTACATGATGCATGGCTGTATGGATGGACAAACAACATTACATGATGCATGGTTGTATGGATGGACAGACAGCATTACATGATGCATGGTTGTATGGATGGACAGACAACATTATATGATGCATGGCTGTATGGATGGACAAAGCATTACATGATGCATGGCTGTATGGATGGACAGACAACATTATATGATGCATGGCTGTATGGATGGACAGACAACATTACATGATGCATGAATGTATGGATGGACAGACAACATTACATGATGCATGGCTGTATGGATGGACAGACAGCATTACATAATGGATGGATGTACAAATGGATAGATAACATTACATTATACATAGCTCTTTATGGCAAGCATTTAAAAAGCAAATTATATTCTAATTTAATTCTAGTGCACTAAGCAGAAAAACTGTGCAACCTGTACAATTTCAAAAGGTGAATTAAATGGTAGTCTGAAAAGTAAGAAAATTTGGTTAATTGAGCTACAAAATATATTAGTCACACACCTAGAAGGCTTGTTTATTGGCACTAAAATCGTACTGTATATAACTGGACATAACCTTGGTCCAACTGCAAACGAGAGACACTGATTGGCCATCGCATAATGTACTAGCAAATCAGGTTCTATTGTTTGTTCTCCAGATGACTGCCAGTATATTGCATAGGCCATATTCTGCCTGCACAATATGCAACTGCAGATCTGCATATATGCAGTTGGACCAACATTCACATGTGAGTTCTAAATGGCAGTTTTTAAAACTACTACATTATCTGCAAAATGTGTGCAGACTATTTCATGCATGTTCCATATCAGACTTGTTAAAAAACTGAATGAATGTTATAAACTTGTAATTCTACAAATCACACATGTTAGAAAGTTGTGTACAGTATTCCCTCACAAAAGTACCCTTCATTATAACACATTTCCTGTAATAAGGTGCATAAGAACATAGATCCCATTGTCGTATTAAAATTAGATGCATAATGTACCTCACTATAAAGCCATGGTTACTATGGACAGTATTGTAATGAGGGAGTACTGTATCATTACTTTATTATAAGGCAGAATACCCTATGGCTCCTATGAACACCATTATAATTAATGTATTATTCCTTCATGATATGACCACATCACTACAAGGCAGAATACCCTATGGCTCCCATGAACACCATTATAATTACTGCATTATTCCTTCATGATATGACCACATCACTACAAGGCAGAATACCCTATGGCTCCCATGAACACCATTATAATTACTGTATTATTCCTTCATGATATGACCGCATCACTACAAGGCAGAATACCCTATGGCTCCCATGAACACCATTATAATTACTGTATTATTCCTTCATGATATGACCGCATCACTACAAGGCAGAATACCCTATGGCTCCCATGAACACCATTATAATTACTGTATTATTCCTTCATGATATGACCGCATCACTACAAGGCAGAATACCCTATGGCTCCCATGAACACCATTATAATTACTGTATTATTCCTTCATGATATGACCGCATCACTACAAGGCAGAATACCCTATGGCTCCCATGAACACCATTATAATTACTGTATTATTCCTTCATGATATGACTGCATCACTACAAGGCAGAATACCCTATGGCTCCCATGAACACCATTATAATTACTGTATTATTCCTTCATGATTCGACCGCATCACTACAAGGGTTACTCCATGGCTCCCATGTATGGTGTTGTAATGAGGGCGTGATGCACGTCTAACCTTATACCAACTTTTAACAACTAAGTCTTTACTTGAATTGTAAGTTATCACAACAATGCAAAGGCCTCTTTACACCGATAAATTAACAATTACATCCATATAATTGTCAATAATTTTCTTACAAATACTGTTAACATTTTCCCATATATAACAACATCCAACTGCAAAAACAAGATGTTTATAACATTAGCAAAGAATGCCAGCAGATAAAAGATCTATGTTGTCCACTTGATACAACCTGTATCTGGTGCCATGTTATGTGACAGCAATCTTGCACCAACACTGCTTGTTGTTGTGTGTTCTTATAGGTGAGTAAATACAATCATAGGCTATGCCTCAAAAGCAGTAAAATTTATCTTCAACATTCTGTTCAAGTGCTTGTGTACAAATTTTATTGCGACACCTGATTTTAAATTACAAATACAGAATCGGTACATAAACCACATGAAAACAAGGCTTCACTTGATGAACTCACTGAGACCCTGTGTGGAACACATTCTAGAACGTAACCATGAAATTAACAAAGTTAAAACCTTAAGCCTTTGCAATTTGATATAACCTTGATTACAAGGTAAAAGGACTAAATGAGCATGTCACAGAATGAACTGTCTAAGCTTCATAATGATTCATGATGAGAATCTATCAAGAGTACAACCATAGCATGACACCAAATGCATATGACTGTGACCTTGACCCCAAGGTAAAAGGGACCAGCAACCATGTCATAGACTGAATTGTCATAGCTTCCAAACAATTTATGCCAAGTATGACAGGATTTTGAAAATACAAGCAAATGAAACTTTTAACCGAAACCTTGATGCAATGATTTCTATGACAGTGACCTTAAGGTAAAAGTTCAAAAGTGGCATATCACAGGAGGAACTGACTTAACTTGATCATGATTTGTGCCAATTTGAGAATATATTGAAGGGTTTATGAAATATATGCCAATAAAAAACTGCAACCAACCAAACATTGACTCACTGTTGATGCCGTAACTGGAAATGTGAATGCTATGGTTCACTTCCCACCAATGTGGGCTTGATAAAGAAACAAACAAAAAAATGTCGCAATGCAACTGTTCCATATATTTCATTGTACTAATACTTAACTAGCTTTTCTTCTAATTAGAAGCTGTGTCAGCAAAACTTAAAGTTTCAAAGAAAAAAAAAAAAAAAACCCCCAACAAATTCAGCAACTTTACAAAACTTCCGCTGAAATTCAAATTCAGAGTTACTTAAATTCTAGATTAACTTTTCACAAATTGCAATTTGTATAGAATTTTTAACAAGTCAATAATCATACTGTATGAACATGACAATGCAGTCCAATAATAGGAAAGAGTTACAAGAAACACACATCAGAATGTGACTATATAATTAAGGGAATATTTCAATATATATATATATATATATATATATATATATATATATATATATATATATATATATATATATATATATATATATTTTTTTTTCTAAGACAAAATTAAAACTATCTAGATATTAATCTCCAACATATTTCCAAAGATTAGCCATAGTCCTATTATATAAATATCCAAATAAAGAAATGCATCCTTTTATTATGATCTCATCTTTAATTTATCCATCATTGAAGTTCATAGAACAGTTTACTTATTTGAAAAATGACTGTCAGAATTCACAGATGCTTAAAACTTTCAGTCCCTGAGGCAAGCAAGTTAAGCCAGCACAAACAATTTTTCCAAACAAAAAGGTCATTTTAGTATACAAAATACGTTTTCAAAAATAATGCACTGGTTGATTTTTCTGAGGAAGATGAAGGAGTCGATGTATATCAAGATAATGCATTACATTATCTTCATGCCTTGAAAGTTTTAATGATATTTCTTTGTGATCTGCTAACAATTTTTGTAATTTTGCACTCTTAGATGCATTTACTCTACTTGTACAAGTGTAATTGTGAGGGATTCATTTCTTTAACTGACAACTCAATAGAGGAATACCCAAGATTACAAAATCCGAGTAGAGGAATGCTAAAAAATCAATGTGAAAGAAATTTCTGTTTGCATCTCATTAAACAAGAATGTGTCAAACAATTTAATTACTAAGACTTAATCAGTCTTAATCAAGTTGTTGTTCCTTCCTATTGGAATGTGTTGAACAATTACTAAGACTTAATCAGTCTTAATCAAGTTGTTGTTCCTTCCTATTGGAATGTGTTGAACAATTACTAAGACTTAATCAGTCTTAATCAAGTTGTTGTTCCTTCCTATTTGTATGTGTTGAACAATTACTATGACTTAATCAGTCTTAATCAAGTTGTTGTTCCTTCCTATTGGAACGTGTTGAACAATTAGTAAGACTTAATCAGTCTTAATCAAGTTGTTGTTCCTTCCTATTTGTATGTGTTGAACAATTACTATGACTTAATCAGTCTTAATCAAGTTGTTGTTCCTTCCTATTGGAATGTGTTGAACAATTACTAAGACTTAATCAGTCTTAATCAAGTTGTTGTTCCTTCCTATTGGAATGTGTTGAACAATTACTATGACTTAATCAGTCTTAATCAAGTTGTTGTTCCTTCCTATTGGAACGTGTTGAACAATTAGTAAGACTTAATCAATCTTAATCAAGTTGTTGTTCCTTCCCATTGGAACGTGTCAAACAATATAATTACTAAGACTGAATCAGAGTCTGTTTCCTTATCTGGCTCTATCTGTGTCAGCAGTCTTACAGTGAGAAAGTACCATCATTTCAAAGTGCATGGAACATCTGAACTTAAACCAAAAGCCTAGTTTATATTGACCAAATCGACATCATCATACAACATGGATTTTGCTTACGGCAAGAGTAATAAGATAACAACTTTGGTTCGAATTAATGCTATTGCATAATTTGAATGTATTAACAATTTATTTATGCATTTTCAGATGAACTGTCTGCATAAAATATGAAAATGAGCCATATATCAAGTGCTGTGGAATGGTTTCATGTCTGACTGGTAGGATATGAATGCCTTAAGAATGATGGCATCACCTGACTACCATGGAAATATGTTGTTTTATTTAAAGCGTAGAATTCTACAACTACTTCACTCAAGCAAAAAGCAACACTAGATATAATGACACAACAGTCAATTATCAGACGATGATTACTCTCTGAAGGTGTCTTCTTCTTCTTCTTGCGCTTTTTGGGTTTTTCCTTCACCTCGGGAGTGCTAGTAGTAGCTTGGGGCATCTCAGATTGTGCGGTAGCGGAGGGAGGGAGCCCCATGCCTGGAACAGCATTGGAAACTGAAGAAAGCAGAAGACATCCCAACACCCAAATACCTACTGAAACACCTTTGGGTATTTTTTCTACCAAAAATCACCTTGGAAATACACAGTAATATAGAATAAGATATAGAAACTGCCACAAAATAGTCATCAATTCAAACAATATTACATCAAGTTATAGAAGTATCATTTTCAAAGGAAAATGATTTCTTCTGGAAGTAACTTCAATGCAAGGAATGATGGAATTGCCTGTGTATCATTTCTTTGAACTGATAAAGCAATACATATGGTCAGAAAAAAAAAGCAATGTAATCAAAGACTAGATATGTCAAGCCCTTTTTTGATGCATAACATTACACATTACACGATACTATTGGGCAAACAAGAAAAATTAATTTGAAAATAACAGTTTCTGTAGTATTTCAGAGGTGATTTTTCTGTTTATTAACATTAAGAGACCAACAGTTGCTCGAACTGATGGAAACCAATATATGTTTCTACTTAAGACTGCCTTTTATCAGCAAGGCCTATGTTGTCCATGTACGATCTAAACCTCATGTAAACATACTTATTACATATGGACTCCCTAAGGCATAAAACAACAAGTTGAATATCATTACTTCTGAGTTTACTGACCATTTGAAAAGTTCAAAGATCAGAAGTAATTTGAGATAAAAGAACCACCATTTAGAAATAACTTTGTTATTGCATGCTGAAATAAAATTCTGAATGATGTGCTCATGTCTAGGCGTCTCCTAAAATGGACAGATTCCACAAATATTTTAGTCACTAAAAATCTGTCTAAGAAACTCAAAAGAATGTCAAGTTGAATGCAATCTATTCATCAACCTGAATGATCTCTTACCTTGTGTAATATGGCATAACTTGTACCTTGTGTAATATAGCATAACTTGTACCTTGTGTAATGTGGCTTAACTTGAACCATGTGTAATATAGCATAACTTGTACCTTGTGTAATGTGGCATAACTTGTACCTTGTGTAATATAGCATAACATGTAGCAATAAGGCATAACATGTACCTTGTGTAATATAGCATAACTTGTACCTTGTGTGATGTGGCATAACTTGTACTTTGTGTAATGTGGCATAACTTGTACCTTGCTGCAGTTCAATCCAATTCAAGCAGATGTTTGTAACATCTACTATTCGTTCATGTTTACTTGACTCATCAAAATGCAAGAAACCAGTGAGGCCAGGTATTCATGAATTGTTTGTCTGAGAGTGTCAATAGGAAAGTCACTTACAACACCTACTGCTTCCTGTTCTCAACAAATTAAATTTCCAACATCAAATGTATGTTGCCCATTTTACAAAGAGAAAAAAAACTGGCAATTAATGATTGATACTTTTAGATCTATGCAGTTTCCTTTTCAATCAAAATTTTATATTTTAAACAAATTTCTGAATTAGGTCAAAGAACCCTTGATTGCTACATTTTTCTGTGAAATATAAATGAGACACCATTCAATAAATTGTCATTTTTAAAATCCATTTTATAATTCTCCAACAGAGTTAAGCATTCTGTAGTGATCAGTAAATTTGTTTGAAAAACTCCAAGAAAACATCATTTGAAATATGAAACTCTGTTAAGATGTGCATTTTCATGCTCAAGGCAAGTGATGTTTTTAGAGAATCACAGTGGAATGATTCAAGGACAATATAAATACTTGGTCCCCCTCTTAGAAGACCTCCGTTACTGCAATGAAAATGTAGCCATTATAAAAGTCACTTTTGAGAGTGGGACTAACAGATGTTTTATTCTGCTGAAGTTAGCCATCATAATATAAAATTACAGATGTTTTATTCTGCTGAAGTTAGCCATCATAATATAAAATTACAGATGTTTTACTCTGCTGAAGTTAGCCATCATAATATAAAATTACAGACCTGTACATGAAAAGTTGGAAAGTATGGAAAAAAAAGACAGTCTTGAACAAAGAAATGAAGAATGATGTTAAGTGATATAAATTAAATGAAATCGTTGACACAATGTTCATACTATGGTAGACAAAAGCAGCTTTTCTTTCCTTGTGAAATGACATAAACTGGAGCAAACTTGTGAATTAGTTGCTAGTCATAAAAAATGGATGGCAAAGAATTTGATTAGTGATAAAAAAAAGAAAATAAAATTGTTGAAAATGAGTCATATGGAGTAATTTTTTTTTAAAAACAACATGACAATGGTTATAAATTTACATCAACACTGCTAATGCTATTCATGTTGAAAAAAAGAGAAGAAAAAGAATTAAAGATGCAATTCAACCATGCATATTTGTTGTAACTTAATATAAACTGCTGATGAAAAGGAACATGCTTAGAGATTTCACAACGTAGTGCATCTTCACTGTGTTTAATAGTGTTCAATGAGTAACTATAAACACCAACTTTAATTTTCCTGTCAGACTAACCAAAACTGTGACATTTAATTTGTTCACCCCATAATCAATAGGTTTGATTATCACCCTAAATCAGTGCTTTTGAACAAAACAGATACGGTCCTTCACCCTAGTGCAAGCCATCCAAAATGTTTGCATGAGGTCTATGATGTATAACCAATGCTATCATGCTATATATATATATATATATATATATATATAGTCATGTACTTTCACTGATGCTAATTTACATCTACATAAACATACCATATTTATTCAAACTAAGCTCACACTGGGAAACTTTTCCAAATTCTGGGTAAAGTTCAAATATAATTACACAACTGACTAAGACAATTTGATTCTGACAAAACTGCAAATTTATTAATTTTGTGTGGAACAAATTTTTGTGATAACTCTCAAATTTAGATGACATCATGAATGGTTGATGGTTTCACTAAAGATTTCTTGAATGTGTAAAATTAAAGTCTATACCAGAGACCTTAATTCCGAAACAAAGTGAATTTAAATTTAAAGACAATTTTTAATATATCTGAATATTTTTAACAAAATTTAGATCCTGGAATGGTTCTCAATTTGTTACAAGACTGTAACGGAAACAATAATTACAGTGTGAAACAACACAGCCTTTCAAACTCCATGAATACAAGTAATATTGAAAATGACAATGGTACAAAAGCAATGAAAATATCTACCTGCTTATAATTTGAGTCCAAATGCAAGCAAAATAAACCCTGATGTGCTGCTGCATAATGTGTCAGCAGATGAGGGTCTATGCTGTTTGTCCTACTGATAAGTCCCAATGAACTGAGTAGACTAAGATCTGCCAGTGCAGTCGGTAGTTGGACCCAACTAATAATATGGGAGTATATGTGGTAAGTAAATTCATAGTACATACATTATTTGTTTTTAAACAAGCATTTCTAGACAGGAAATTTACTGTTTAGCATGTGACTTCTGACTTTCGGTCACACAAACTGATTAAACCCTTGAAGAATTTTTTTGGGGTTGTCTTAAACAAGGGTATGTCAAATGGTTAGTTTTATTTTCTTTCTTTTAATGAAGAATTGGTGTAAATTTGAAACAATATGGTGCATGTATATTTTTAAAATTCAAATGCAAAGCATAAACTCCTGATGAATAATTCTCAAAACATTTTGAGCACACAACTTTAACGCTGAAAACTGATCCTAACACAAGGTGAATATTTCTAGTACCTTTATGTCAGGAACATTTACCAGGAGAGCAGAGATCTGATAATCTTTAAAGTCCAATAATGATATTTTAATAATAATTTTCCGTAATTTGGTTAGATGATTCACTGGTTGGTTTTAAGGTACTTCTTACACATTAGTGGTTATAGCATCCCAAGGAAAAGGGAGACAATGCCTTTTACATTATTGGTTATATCATCCCAAGTAAAAGGGAGATAATGCCATTTGCATGGACACTGAGACGTGGGCTGGTCTAAGCAGGTATCAGACCTGTGACCCTTGGATTACAAGTCCAACATTATACAAACTGAGCTACAGTGACTCCCTCATGAAGCTAAGCAATGACATCTTTAATATCAGTGTTTCAGAATGTTCATAGCTTATTTTACTGGTTGGTTTTATGGCATTATTAACACATTCTCTTTTCAGCATACTGAGGAAAGGGAAGCTAAATGCCTTTCCGGGGGACACACAGAGGTTGCCAAGATGGCTGTTCTTTATGTGCAAAAATTCTGGATGATCAAAGCTGTACTCTTGAGCAATGTTACAGGTTAAACAAGTTTTAGGAATGTAGGGCCTTCATTCTGAATATTTATAAAAACGATATAGCAATGTTAAAATTTATGTAAATAAACCAAGTGAATTGAATTAAACCTCTAAATTTTGAAGGATGCTAATGGTAACTACATTATTTACCTGGAGGGAAGTTTATTTGGGCCCCACCTGGAGGCACTTGACCACTTGCCATCCCTGGTGGGAACCCTGGCTGACCAGCAAAAGAGGGCTGGGGTCCACTAAATGATCCTGGGACTGGTAACCTCTGACCTGTGGGGTCAAAGGGGAATCTGGGGCCAGGACCTTCAAGAAAAGTTTTATTTCAAAATAATAACAGTTGGCTGTTAAAGAAAATGTTATTTTGCATTATTACCAAAAACTTAAAAGTGCTACTTAGCTGCATTGTGTCTCCCAAATATCCTCTGCAGACAGCATGATTCTAATGTCCATGTATACATTTTTTGCTTTCTTTAATTTTTCTGATGTTTAATAGTAGATAATATGCACAATTAATACAGTAGAATTTGTTTTATACAGAAAAGTCCAATTTTTAATATTTTGATTTATTTCTGCTGCAATAAGGAAACCTTGCACAATAAATCACGAAGCATACAAAATAAAATACTGAAGTTGATAAAGTAAATGCAGGAGTTCTGTAAAGAATAACAAATTAAAATTATAGTAAAATCACAAATATATGTGGGGGAATAAAATGTAGTTTTTGTCTTCTTTGTTTCTGTGGGTTTTAATGGCACTTTTAACACATCAGTGGCTTTATCATGTCATGGAAGTAGGAGCTAAGTGACAGTCCCAAGAAAACACAGAGGCAGCTGATGTGGGATGGCTTGGGTGGGTTTTGAAAATGGATTACGAGTCAGATGTTCTACAAAATGACCGTTACTGGTTTTTGATGTAAACTGATGATTTTGTGGAAATCAGATTTTGTGGGGTCACACGCTCTGCCTCAGCATTAAAATGAACAACCTCACATTATTGCGAATTTGATTCTGTGTACATTAATTACCCACATAAGAATCTACATTAAATCCTTAGTGAACACTTCTGATTTTACAACATTTAACTTTTGAGACTTATCGTAACTGTAACATTAGAATTTGTATACACCTTGTATATCTATTTTAACATTAATATAAATATTATGTGATGCTTGTTTAAATGTATGACTGAAGTTTTATATGTTTAGCAGTCTTGCAAAATTCAGAAAGCTGTGCCGTTTACAGTACCTGGTTTGTCTCCTGGTGGCAACCCTGGCCTTGGTGCATTAAATGGTGTTTGCATCACTCTTAATTTGTCCATCTGTTCTCTCTCCTGGTAAGTGTCACTGAATGGGTTGTTGTCCTGTTTAACAAAAGGTTACAAGAAATAAAAGTGAAGCAGAGAGCATTGTTTGCAAGTCTCACAGAAAATTAACAGTGAATAATTACGGGAAATAAAATAAAACCTTAAAAATTTAAACATGAATAACTCAAACATTTACATCACTTGGATGAGTTGCAAAGTTCAAGAAAATGTTTCATGTAAATCTCCATCAATACTCTAAAATCAATCATCTGAATACTGTAGAATGTCAGTTATGTGCGTGCTGGTAACTCAGACTGTCTACATTGTCCCAAAAAGTTAAATCCCCACCTGAATGAGAAAATTATCCAGATTAACAACTGTTTTGAACAAAAGTGTCATCTCCTGATGACTTTAAATAATCACAATTTTACCACACCATGAATAAATCAGACACACACATCATGGTTTTAATGAAACAAATTTTGCATCAAAGTACTAAGTACCTGTTCTGTTTTTTCATTGAACAGAACAAACATGAAATGTTATTAAATGCCTACTTAAGCCGAATGCTAGGTCACACATATAGTGGCTATATCCATTTCTCCTCTGATGAAGCTTTAAAAGACCCTTTCTACCCCAAAAACTAAAATCTCTCAAGACAGGTGGCTTCTTACAACAGGTCATAATGTTATATAATAAATTTGTGCACTGAGAATCTGGTCTCAAAAGACAGGTGATCTTTCGAGATAGCTTTGAGTGTATAATCTAACACAAACAAAACGACCCATTTTTTTTTCCAAGCCAATATTTTTTGACATTTGTTTCAAACACCATTCAAGTTTGTGACTGGGTTTCTGCTGTTGTTGCACAGAAGTCAATAGACCATTCTAACAATTAGGACCTTATATACTGTATATACTTACTTATAAGTTGAGTCGAACTTCAAACAACATAGACCCAGATCTGTTGGCACATAATACACAGGTAGTTTAGGGTCTGTTTTATTTCTTCTACTAATTACTCATAAAAAATTGCATAGACCCAGATCTGTCACCTCATTATGTACTGGCAGATCTGGGTCTGTGTAGTTTGCAGTCGGACTTTACTTATAATCAAGTTTTTGTTGTTATAGGGTTTAACGCCATTTTTCAGCACAAGATAGGCTATACATGGCATCCAGTATAAATGGTGGAGGACGAACCCGTGAAAACCCCAGAAAGAACCTTTGACTCACGAGAAGCTATTGGCAAGCTTTCCCACACTGGCCTCTTATCAAGTAGATATTATAATGTAATCTAAAGGAAGGCAGATCTTTCACTTGATGATGCAGCCTCATATTTATTTTTCTAATGCACCTGCCACCCACAACACAATTCCCACATGAACATTAATCCCTAACAAAAAGTTCTTAAAAATTCCTTCAATGAATATGAAAGAGGAAAATTCATGATGATTCCACAAAATATGAGCACATCTGTTCTAAAGAAAATGCTTCAAGTTAGAATGTATATAACTCAACAAGTCATACCACAAGCAAAGTCTGATGTGGTCTGGGTGGGGTTGGCTGTTGAGGCCCCTGCTGCTGGCCCATGATGGCAAGTCGTCGCTGCATGTAGGAGTCGTACTCCTGTCTGGCACTGGCCGTCAAACGCACTGAACCTTGATTTCCTGGTGCCATTCCCTGAGGAGCAGGTGGCCTAGTCATTGGTAGCTGCATGCTAGGGGAGGTCATTTGTGTATTGGGTGGGAATGAAACAGTAGCAGAGGGTAGCACCTCACTTCCAGTAGGCAAGTTTTGGGAAGACACCTGTTGAGCAAATCTCTCCTGTAAGAAAATTGGTTCCCTGATCAGCAATTATAAAATTTCATAATAGTTGGATTAAAAATATGTACTATACAACTTGTTGCAGAAACAGTTTTGCCATGAGTTTTTCATGAACTAGAAATTGTATTTGCTATTAAACATTTGTCAGTGTTTTGTGTTTAGAGTAATAACAAATACTGAAATCGTCCATTAACCTTTAAACAGCTTCAATAAGAATTAAACCAATGGTTCTTAAACTTTCTGCATCTGTAGTCCCCTTCCAGGTTTTCCATGTAAGGCTAATATATCACTACAACAATCCCATGGGTCACAAATTATATGTGACCTATGGCTTGAGAATCTATCAATTAAACTTTTCCCCATTTTCCTTTGTTACTTGAATAATAACCTTTACATATCAGCCAGTTCTGACAGTAATTCAGAAAGCTATTTCATTCCACCATGAACCCTGATGTTTGCAATGTATTATCAGAACTGTCAGAAAACTTTACACACAGCTCTGCCTCAGGGTATTTCAATAGATGTGAATCATTTTCTGTGCTAATTAATCTACCCATTGATGAAAACTGCCACTAAGAACACCTCAGAATAATTAAATAGATTGCAAACCATTTACTGGGCTAATTAATCTACCCACTGAAAAAAAAAAACTACCACTTAGAATACCTCAGAATATTTCAATACATGTGAATGATTTACTGCGGTAATTAATCTTCCCACTGAAGGAAAACTACAACATACAATAACTCAGAATAATTCACTAGATATGAATGATTTACTGGGCTAATTAATCAACCCACTGAAGAAAAACTACCACTTAGAATACCTCAGAATAATTAAACAGATGTGAATGATTTACTGGGCTAATTAATCTACCCACTGAAGAAAAACTACCACTTAGAACACCTCAGAATAATTCAACAGATGTGAACGATTTACTGGGCTAATTAAACTACCCACTGAAGAAAAACTACCATTTAGAACACCTCAGAATAATTCAACAGCTGTGAACGATTTACTGGGCTAAATAATCTAACCACTGAAGAAGAACTACCACTTAGAATACCATAGAATAATTCAACAGATGTGAATGATTTACTGGGCTGATTAATCAACCCAATGAAGAAAAACTACCACTTAGAATACCTAAGAATAATTCAACAGATGTGAATGATCTACTGGGCTAATTAATCAACCCACTGAAGAAAAACTACCACTTAGAATACCTAAGAATAATTCAACAGATGTGAATGATTTACTGGGCTAATTAATCAACCCATTGAAGAAAAACTACCACTTAGAATATTCAACAGATGTAAACCAAGAGGCTTCAAGTGATTTATTCAAGAAGTCATACTTGGTACCATCTAGCCCTCTACCTGCTGTTTGCTGTTATAATCCTGCACAGTCATCTGGTGCTGTCGATGCTGTTTCCGGATCTGCTCCATCTGCTTCTGGAACATAGACTGTGTCTGTGTTGCTTTCTCTAGCTCTTCCTGGTCATGGGCAGGCAACTCCTGCCCATTCTTTTTGGCCTGTAACAATCATTAGCACGAAAATTGTAAGTATTATATGGCTATCATTGATGTTGACAAAATAAATTATAAAATTAAATGGTACTATCCAACTGGAAAATGGCCAAGACAAAAGGTTAAGTTGAGTGTACAGAGTTCATTCATCTGTGAATTAACAGTTGAAATGAATGGTTCATACATGTATACAAAACTGATATGGTTATCTATTTTCATTTCTGTATTAATGGCACATGGGTGGGAAAATCAGTAAACAAAATCAGGATCTGAAATTTCAACCCATTATGTACTTCAGTCTATACTCTTCCTTGAAACCTCTACCTTAACTATCAACATACTGTGTATGGTATACTCAGTTATTTTTACTCCAACTGTGAACTGCACAGACCCAGATCTGCTATCATGTAATTTGTTGACTGATAAGGGTTTATGCTGCTTGTTAGGAGTAATCAGTAAAATTGACAACACATACCCTGATCTGCTGGCACATTATGCATCAACACATCAGGGTACATGTTGTTTGCAGTTTGAATGGACTTGTAAGCAAGTATATACAGCAACAGATACTCAGAATAATGTTAATTCACTATTATTTGTGGGATACCAATTTATGTGGATTTCATACTGTGACGATCTCAGTCCATCTGTCTGTCTGTCATTACATCTCCTCCCACAACTGTTGAAAGATGTTTGCAAAACCTTGCTGCAATAGTTCTCCCTTTACATAATGTGGTGCAATATATATTTAGTTTCTAGCACCTTCAAATGCCATGGGGAAGGAAGGAGACAAACATTCAAAAGGTGAAGAAAGTGCAATTAATGCTGCAAAATATTTCAATAGAATCTTATAAATGCAACTGACAATCAAGGGTAGGATTTGTCAAACATTTGAAGACAAAGTCAGATATGCAGGTGTCAACGGCCCCTATGTCTATCCTTACACCCAGGGGCTTAACTAATAAGCCATAACTTTGAAACCATCATAATCTCCACCTTACAGCAGTATGTTCGATTACAATTATTAACAATTTATTGATGATTTCAGACATACAACTATTAATGGTTCCAGGGTATATACCTATCCTCCCTGACAAGGAACCTTGCTCCTGGGACATAACTTGGAACTACGAGATCCCCACATCATAATCTTATGTATAATATATTATATATATACTAGACATGCAAAGTGTGTGTGTGTGTGTGATTTGGATTTTCAATGTAGCTTTAAAAAAAATTCAGTCATATTGCTATGATGTCTGTAGTGTGGCAGTTTATAGTGATGTCTAGCACTGGGGCATCATGCCGCAGACATGCAGCATGATGTCCCACCCAGTCACATTATCCTGACACCAGGCTGACCAGTCCTAACACTAACCTCTTAATGCTGAATGCCAAGCAAGGCAATTGCTAGTACCATTTTTATAAGTCTTTGGTATGACTCTGCCAGGGTTCGAACCTGTGACCTCCTGCATCCAAGACATGTAAAAATAAATTCAGATGTGTCAATGATATAGACCACCCCAGTCTTTCCTTTAAAATAATAAACAAAGACAAAACTTCAGTTGAATTTGTTACTGCAAAACCGTGAAATGTGTTTCTACAAAAATATTTGTTTTGTACAATTCATCATCTTTTTATCATTGTCATCAAGTATTACAATTTTAAAATTTACCTGTCTATTCCTTGCATTAATGGTTTTCTTTGTTCTCTTCTGCTTGTTGATCTGCTGTTCTAGGAACTTCATTTGCATATCAAGGAATTCACTATGTTTGACCAGCCAGAGTTCATACTGCTGATGTTGACGCTCAGCCTCTGGACCTGTCTCACCTGCAAAGAACATGAATAATAAACCCAAATGTGTTGGAGAACACTTAACAATTAACAGACCCAAGTGTGTCTGAGATCACTGACATAAATAATAGACTCAATGAGCCTCATATCACTGACATGAATAATAGAAACCAATCAGCCTGAGATAATGAATAACAGACTCAAATAAGACTGAGATTACTGACATGAATAACAGACCCAATCAACCTGAGATTATAACAGATTCAAATGAGCCTTATGTCAGTGACATGATTAATAGACCCAATCAGCCTGAGATAACGAATAACAGACTCAAAAAAGACTGAGATTACTGACATGAATAATAGACCCAAAACAGCCTGAAATCACTGTCATGAATAACAGACCCAATCAGCCTGAGATTATAACAGATTCAAATGTGCCTGAGATCACCGACAGGATTAATTGACACATTCAGCCTGACATTAAGAATAAGACTCAAATAAGCCTGAGATTACTGACATGAATAATGACCCAATCAGCCCAATTCCCTATACTAGGATGATTTCTGTCTACTTAATTGGCATAAAATTGAAATTCCCTATACTAGGATAAATTCTGTCTGCCTAATTGGTATAAAATCGAAATTCCCTATACCAGGATGATTTATGTCTGCCTAATTGGCATAAAATTTAAATTCCCTATACCATGATGATTTTTGTCTGCCTAATTGGCATAAAATTGAAATTCCCTATACCAGAATGATTTCTGTCTGCCCAATTGGCATACAATTGAAATTCCCTATACCAGGATGATTTATGTCTGCCTAATTGGCATAAAATTGAAATTCCCTATACCATGATGATTTTTGTCTGCCTAATTGGCATAAAATTGAAATTCCCTATACCAGAATGATTTCTGTCTGCCCAATTGGCATACAATTGAAATTCCCTATACCAGGATGATTTATGTCTGCCTAATTGGCATAAAATTGAAATTCCCTATACCACGACGATTTGTCTGCCTAACTGGCATAAAACTGAAATTCCCTATACCAGGAAAATTTTGGTCTGTCTAATTGGCATAAAATTGAAATTCATTACACCATGATGATTTATGACTGCCTAATTGGCATAAAATGGACATTCATTATCCCAGGATGATTTATGTCTGCCTAATTGGCATAAAATTGAAATTCCCTATACCAGGATAATTTCTGTCAACCTAATTGGCATAAAATTGAAATTCCCTATACCAGGATGATTTATGTCTGCCTAATTGACATAAAATTGAAATTCTTTATACCAGGATGATTTGTCTGCCTAATTGGCACAAAATTGAAATTCCCTATACCAGGATGATTTCTGTCTGCCTAATTGGCACAAAATTGAAATTCCCTATAACAGGATGATTTCTGTCAGCCTAATTGGCATACAATTGAAATTCATTATACCAGGATGAATTCTGTCTGCCTAATTGGCTTTAAATTGAAATTCATTATACCAGGATAATTTCTGTCTGCCTAATTGGCATAAAATTGAAATTCCCTATACCAGGATATCAAATACTTGTGTCAATCATATATGCAATGGAATATTATTTTCAAGCCACACCAAGTACTCATGTCATATATGTGCAATGAACATCATTTTCAAGTCATACCCAGTACTTGTGTCAATCATATGTATAGTAGAACATCATTTTCATGTCATACCAAGTACTTGTGTCAATCATATGTACAGTGGAACATAATTTTCATGTCATACGAAGTACTTGTGTCAATCATATGTACAGTGGAACATCCTTTTCTATTCATACCAAGTACTTGTGTCAATCATATATACAGTGGAACATTATGCTCATGTCATACAAAGTACTTGTGTCAATCATTTATGCAATGGAACATTGTGCTCATGTCATAACCAGTACTTGTGCCAATCATTTATGCAACGGAATATTATTTTCAAGCCACACCAAGTACTCATGTCATATATGTGCAATGAACATCATTTTCAAGTCATACCCACTACTTGTGTCATACTTACATGCAATGGAATATTATTTTCATATCATACCAAGTACTTGTGTCAATCATATATACAGTGGAACATCATTTTCAAGTACTCATTATAATTTTATGCAATGAAACATTATTTTCAAGTTATAATAGGTACTTGTTTCATACTTTTATGCATCCACAGTAATACAATGGTCATCTAGTAAGTGACAAAACATAACATGTTGACCTACTGATTACTTGAAAGCAAGGACCAGAAACATGATTGTATTTATACACACATCTGGATGGCAGCCTGACATGGGGAGTAAGCAGTGGTTGGTTTAGTTACGCCGATGCATGCACTAGACCTGTGAATTCAGAATTCCACACTGATCCTGAAAATTGTCATGCCTCAAGGTAAACTGCATCAATATCAGTAGCTTTACCTGGTGCAGGTGGTTTGGGAGGGGGTGTGGTTGGAATAGGCCCCACTGGTCCCGGCTGCATCCCTGGGGGAAACTGTTGACCTGGGAAAGGTCCAGCTGGTCTCATCTGTCCTGGTGGACGGGGACCAAACCCTGGCATTTCTGGTGGAACAAACATTCCCTGCCCTGGTGGTCTGTATGTAGCATACCAGAGAATGCATCAATATAAAAGCATGCAATATATTTATGAGAATATGTAAAAATGTGGTACAAGAGAGAAAATTGTTTATACTTCATAATATTTAATTGGTTAACAAAAAATGTTTGATACACCTGGCAAAATTAACACATAACCAGGTTAAGGGTCAGTATGGAATACATATGTACCAATGAATGAAATTATAAAACAGAATAAACCCCTCTTGTAAGACAAAAGCCAAAGGCTTAATTAACTGATGACAAGGAGAGATTAACTCAAAAACAGAATGTCATTGGCTGCACTACAGTGAACAGATGATGGCGTGGTCCATCGCTTTTAATAACTTTTACATTAAAAAAGCAGCAATCAACATGAAACCCATTATAATGACAATCAAACCTGGAAACAACAATCACTTATTAAAAACAAAAACCTCATTTACTCCAAGCATTACAGACTGACTCCACTGACAAAATACTTGACCATTACAGCGAAGCCATTAAGGAAAGTTTCGAATGACATTATCGAGTTATGCAGCGTTTTGCCAATAAACAAAGAAACAATACTAATCTATGAATTCACAATGTACATCATTGACTACTATTTAAATAAGGAATAATTATTAATTGCAATATGAAATTTACATCACTTAAGCACTGCAACGGCAGTAAGTGACAATTACTTTAGTCCGGTTTATAGTCTGCATTATGTGATACTACCCGCATGATCTGTAGGTTTTAGAAAACTGGTAGCCTGACTAAACTTTTGATAAATAAAAAGGTCTGTGTGTTTATGTTTTTGTGATGCAGTTGTTCACTGCAGACCCTTCTAACTGGTCAGTGTTACAAAGGATTAAAAAAGTTCAGTGGTATTAATCTGTTTTGCGATGCGGTCATTCACAGCAGTACTAAATCGCTTATTCTGTCTAAAATTCATGGTCGCTGGTCCCATTCTGCAGGTGGTTGCTCATAACAGAGCATATATATAATATGACTGATCTATGCATGATAAAAGGGATCATAATTTACAGGTGGTTGCTCAAGACAGGTTTTACTGTACCATGATAATTATGCCCTTTGTTTCAAAACAGGGAAATTGAATAAATTCCACCTGCATAAAAGCTAGTGGTCACAACTGTATGTCAAGTAAACTCAATTAAATTGATCAATCAAAGACTGCTATTATGCTATTAAAGTATTTCAGATTAATCTGTGATAAGCAAGTATTTAGCAAATGCTTACAATGAATTCAAAGAATCAATACAACAAGAACAAATAAGAGTTTTAAAAAAAAACATAACCTAGCTTTACTCTGAATCAACAATAACGTTAGAATGTATTCGCATTCATAAACAAAATGCAATGTTTTGCTGGTACACGTGACGTATTGAACTGCTTTAACAATCTGAGTCATACTGCTATGTCTGCAGTGTGATATCGAGTACTTCAGCATCATGCCGCAGACATACCACAGCATGTCCCACCCAGTCATTTTATCCTGACACTAGGCCAACCAGTCCTAACACTAACGTCTTAATGCTAAGTGCCAAACAAGGCAGCTGCTAGTACCATTTTTATAAGTCTCTCACACGACTCGGCCTGGGTTGAAACCTGCAACCTCCCACATCTGAGGTGGATGCTCTAAGCACTTAGGCCACAAGAGCACCTTTTTTTAGTAACATGTTAATGATCTTTTAATTATCATGGTACAGTAAAACTCTCGTATAACTTGGCCAGGATTCAAACCTGAGACCTCCCTTCCAGCGTGCCTCTATTAGTAACATTTTAATGATCATTTAAAGTTTGGTTATCTTGAAAATAAAGGTAATTTATACAGCAAAGGAAACAAGCTATTTATTGACTATTACTCCCAATGTGATTATTAAATGAGATTCAACCATTTACATACTTCTCTCTCTCTCTCTCTCTATCTCATTTAACTGTTAATGTCCAACCCTAAGATTAATTTTTCATAGATATCGCAGTAACTTTCGCCCTCACATTTGCCGTAGTTTTTCTTTTTGGATCCCATTTTGCACATGTTATGGAGAGGGAAGTGAATGGAACATATTTTCAACTAAAACTAACTAATAACTGATTTGTGGGTCTAATTTTGTCCCCCCCATCGAAAGTTGCTAAAAATCGACTCATTTAGAATGTATGCCAGCCAGGGCCACTGGCTAAGTTCCTTGTTTGATTTCTAAAACTCTATTAAGACACAAGTAAAGGCTTCATTGACCACCAGAATAAGCAAATCAAAATACATCTGACCTTTGCATTCCAGAAGGCATTCCTGGGATCACTGGTGGCAGGGCAGGTCGTGGTCCTTGACCCTGCATCATGACCTCCATAGAGTCTCGTCGGTTCATCATTGCTCTCTGTTCTGCCTGTCTCTGCTGCTGTTCTTGTCTCTCTTGGTCTAGCAGGTCCTGAATGAGAAGGGGTTGATCTTCCAAAAGGGGTGGCCTATCTTGTGGTGCAGCTGCAGCTGTCCCTGTTGGAGCCCCTGGTGACATCACAGGATGGACAGGTCGTTGGCCTTGCATTCTCATTACCATGAAATGCTGTCCCTGTGGTGTTGGTGGTCTTGGCCCACCAGGTCGTGGCATCTGCATAGCTTGATACATTGTTGGAGAAGGGAGTTGCTGCCCTTGATGTCCAGGTGAACCCAAAGGTGGTGCACCTGGTTGTGCTAGCATGCGAACCTGCAAATCAGCTGTTGTGGCATGTGGATCTGGCATCCTAACTTGTGCAGGATGCTGTGCAGATGGCATTTCTCCTACCAAGGACATAGGCATCTGTCCTGGACTTGGTTGTTGGGAAGTTAATGGTTGCCGCATAGGTATCATTCCTCCAGGACCCACTGGACGTGGAACTGCTTGACCAGCTTGCCCAACTGCAGTCTGTCCATAAGGTATACTGCCTGGGTTTGGGGTCAATGTAGATCCCCTCAGAGGAGGTCCTTGCATGAAAGGTTGTTGACCATAGGGTCCTTGCATATACTGGTTGGTGGGTGGCATTGGTCCTCGAACTGGGCGCTGCTGTGGAATAGCTGGAGGAGTATGTCCTGGGCTTTGTGAGGCAGTCATAGGGGAACCTTGGGGTCCCATCTGAGGCCCATACTGGGGTTGAGCCCCTCCAGCTACTGGGAGGGAGAAAGGAGATTGAGTCCTGCTTGGTACACTGGTATATGGAGACTGGGGTGTTGATGTAGGTGTGGTATTGTATGGTGACTGTCCAGATGTGACTGGAGGTGAGAAGGGGGACAGCTGTTGAGACTGAGAGAAAGGAGACTGTTGCTGACTATATGCTGAATCCCCGGGGGTCCTGGGTGAGGGAAGGCTCTTTGGAGAAGGTTGGATCTTAGGAGATGGAATCCCTGTTGATCCTGGCTGCTGCTGATATGGAGCTGAGGGGGAAGGCTGTTTTCCACCTTGAGAGCCAGGGTATCCCAAATGTAGTGTAGATGGCTTTGCTGACCCATATGGGGGCTTTGGCCCAATCATAAAGTTTGAGTCCTGTGCAGATGTAGGAGTCATTGGTGTTCCTGGTGTGGTGGGAGTCCGACTTGGTGTGTAGCTTTCCCTGTCTACCTCACCACTATCTGACTTCACTGATTGCTGTCTTTCTAAGGGACGTCTTTCCGAAACTTGAAGCAATGCTGCAATGTGACTCATTCCAGTTTCTGCTGATGTTTTTTTCACATCCTCTACATCCTTTGCTTCATCGGCTTGTCGTTCTATCTGCTTCCTCTGGCTGAACTCTAAGAATTTAGCCTGGAAATCACCAACACTGCTTGGTTTGGACACTGCCTCCATTTTGACAGGCTCTGCCCTTTCTTCCCCAGAAGAACCAGCCTTGACATTCTGCCTGTCAGTAAGAGGTGGTTCATCGTCTGTAGATGTTTTCTGATTCATTGTTTCCTTGTCTTCTTCTGTTACTTCATTTCTACTGTCCTCTTCCAGGTCATCAAAAATGGTCTTTCCTTCAGAATTCGGAAGGTCAAGTTCAGGATCCGCATACTTTAGGATGTCAAAAGTCCCATCTTCACCTGTCAAAAAATGTAGAAATAATAATATAAATAATAATAATAATAATAATAATAATGATGATGATGATGATGATGATGGTGATGATGATGATGATGATGCTTAAAAGCACAAGTTAAACATGGTTGGAATCATGAAAACACATGATTTTGTTTCACACCAAATAAATTTTCCAACTAATTATTTTCATTTGACTGTGAACTTTGGTTTGTATGGCAACCATACTTCACTGGAGGCAAGAAATGCTGAATCAGATAGAGTAACAAGAATGGCACATTAAAAGGCTATCCAGTGTTTAATAATTCTCTAAGTACAAATACAATATGATGACTTGAAAGATTATTAATGAGTATCAATGACCCTGACCTTTATTCAAGTTGCACTAACTAAATTTAATTTTTATTTTTATTTGGCTCACCATGACCTCTGGCCTTCAGACCCAAGAATCAAAAAGTTTCTTTATTACCTTAAATATGACCCATCCACAAAGTTTGCACAAGGAAACTTACTCTAAAACAAATGTTATTTCTGCAAAAAAACAATTTTCTTTGAGCCATCATGACCCTGACTTTTGACCTCAAAATCCATAGAACTTTTTTGTAACTTAAGTGCAAACTTTCTACAAGCCTTGGAGGTTTTAATTTGTTTTTCTTCATTTAAAGTGACCTTCACCAATGACCCTTTTAACTCCAAAATCAATAGGCTTCTTTCTTATCACATATATGTCATCCACAAACTCTGGTCAATTACCTAATTTTTTTAATTTTATGCAGAACCATTTTCTCTTCAGTGTAGAATTAACATCAATGTGGAAACCATTTTTCTTCTTGTCAGTCAGAGTGACATTGACCATTGACCAGTTGAGCCCAAGTTTGATAGACATCTTCCAAATTTTGACCACCAAATCAAAAGAGTTCTTCCTTACCCCATGTGCAAGCCATCAAAATGTTTGGTAGCTGTAGCTATGGATAACTAATGCTATTTTGCTGAACCCTTTTTTACTTCTTTCAGTCACTGTAACTTTGAACTCTGACATACTGACGCCAAAATTTATATGTTCCTCCTTATCCCAAGTGCAAGCTAACCACAAAATATGATAACTATAGATGGTGGAGCAATCCAGCTATTTTGCGGAGATCATTTTTCTTCTTTCAGGCGCTGACCCTGATCTTCAACCCTAAAACTGATCTGGTTCTTCATTACCCCAACAGTTTAGTAACTGTTGATGGTGGACAACTGCAGAAACGAAACCAGTAACAGACAGATGGAAGGTGGGACAACATCATAAATCGTGTGCTCTACCTTATGGCAGATGTAGAAAAAAAATTATTGTTTCTATGTCCACTTACCCAACAAGTCATTGATCTCATCCACATCATCTTGTTTCTCATCTTCAGAAGATACAGAGGCCTTGGGTACTTGTGGAAGGGGCATGGTGTGTACCTGGGATGTGCTTTGGGCGCCAACATTCTGTGGTCTGCCAGATCCAGCTGATGAGGGCACAGGGTGTCCCATGTCACTTGCATTAGTTTGAGGCCTATCAGAAAGTTGAAAAACAAACAGTATTAAATGGAAACGATGGATTAAACTCAGAAGGAAAAGAGGATTTGGAAAGAGTGGATTGTCATTAATGATGTCCTGTGGAGCACAGAAATATGCAATCTGCCCAGTTCAGCTAATTCTGGCAATGGAGTACTTTACAAATCATACATATTGAAAATAGATAGTGAAGTGTAGTTATGTGTGTAAATTTGGTCTACTAACTTTGTTCAAGACACTGGGGTCTCATTTTATCCACACTTTTTGGAACCTCAAAAGACAGTTTAAAAATGCAGAAACGATACGTAAAATTAAACTGATGATGAAGTTGTGGGAGGGTGGGAGAGTGATTATGGTGTCCACCTATGATATTGTAGTCTGTCTTGATGTAACATTTTGGAAGAGACAACTTAATGCTGTTTACA
Organism: Sinohyriopsis cumingii; assembly: GCA_028554795.2. NCBI lineage: Eukaryota > Metazoa > Mollusca > Bivalvia > Unionida > Unionidae > Sinohyriopsis > Sinohyriopsis cumingii. The sequence continues at coordinate 9,123,297 of CM068832.1, read as the reverse complement.
TGAAAATAATCTAGATAAATAATTATACTAATTCTACTCTTTATATCACCTAGCTAAACTTGTCAGACATAGTATTTATTTTGTGCTTAGAGTATCAAATTCCTGGTTAGGCATCAGACTTGTCTCAAATATCTAATTCACATGCACTTCACACCGTCATGTATCTTTGTGTCAGCCCCCCACCCCCAACACACACACAATTACATCTCTCCAAAATTATATTCTGACGATGACTAATGAGTCTAATCATCTTTTAATAGTCTTTCCTATAATATTAACTTACCCTGAGGATGCTGGTGGAATGGCCCCCTGCATCGCTGGGTACTGTGGGAGCCCCTGAGGCAGAGGTAGAGGAGGACGAGGGAATGGGCCAAACTGTTCCAAGGGGCTGTTAACATTGGGCCTGTTAGTCTGGGCCTGGGCCTGTGCCTGGGTCTGGGCTGCTATGGACTGTGTCTGCCTGATTCTCTGGATCATGTGAATCATACGTTGCCGCTCTGCTGGATTCTGATTATGGTGGGGGAAAAAATGACCATTAAATATTTATCATTAAATCCAATGTCAAACAGTTTAGACACTAGATTAGGTAATGGGTCCCAACAAGGTCCTTCAGCTTGGCACCAAATCCCATTTGTTTCATTTACCATAGCTCAGATCACAAATAATAAACTGAGTGCATACGATGCTCAGCTTCTCTTGACAAAAGAATGTAGACTGAAAGTTAGAAATCTCTGCATAAAAACTGGATCTAATTCTGCAGAAAAACCAATCCCAAAACTTCTTATATCAGACTTGCTGGAAATTATTTTTAAATGAAAGGGTACAGACAGTGGAACCAACATATAATAAACTCCAAGAAATCAAAGATATTACTTAATCAAAAAATACGTTTTCTTCAATATTTACTGTAAATAAAAAGATGTACCATTTGTCTGACAGTTGGTGGAAATGGAGGAATGGAGACCATCTGGGGGGAAGGTTGTCTCTGTGGTCCTGGACCCTGGGTGGAGTAAACTTCATGTGGAGCTGGAGGTCTGGGGTGTCTCATCATTCCAGGAAATCCAGGTCTTACTGCATCCCCAAACGGGCTGCGCATACTAAGGAATTCTTCTGTAATTTGAAATATTCTTAATACACAGCTTTAGTGTTATGACCATGAAGTTCTGATTCCAAGAATCTTATACTTCTACTATAAATGACTTCCCTTTTTATTTTACAAGTGTACTGCAAACGATATATATGTCTGCCGCCTATTTAAAGGCCAAGGTGATCCTAACCATGACCTTTTAATTCTGGAATCAAGATAATAAAGCTTATTAAGGGAAGCCAACCAACTAAGCTTCAGTTATAGTGGTCCCACTCTTGAATGACCCACTCATCCCCAACAGCCACCTCCTCTACACTGCCAGTTTTCCTTGCACCAATGAGTTTGCATATAAAAGTACTCCTTGTGGGGACCAACCCTCTGGTGCAGTGTGCAGCCAGCATTTTAGTCAAAAAAGGTCACATTTACCCCTCACAAGTGGTCTTATTTTATCTGTGTCCTGAACCAATATTTAATTCATATGGTAAGGTAAGTAATTATGAATATCTCATCAATGTCTGTTTTCCAGTTTTAGGTCTTCATTATTGAAAGAAGTGTTGACTAAAGTACATTATAACATGTAACATTATGGTTAATATGGTAGTATTATCTACAAATGGCAATGCTTACAGGAAATGGACACAACAATGCTGTGATGGGCTTTGATGATTATGATTGGAGTAACTGTCAAGATCACAAAGTTGTCAACATAGGCTAAATACAGTTTTTGTGGATTCACAGACATAAAGAAATTAACCTTGAACAAAACATGGTACCAGACAATTACCAAAAATCATGTGACAGTACATGTATCACCACCATTATAAACATGGCACTCTACACAAGTTTCGTATGCATGATTAAACTGCAGTAAAATAAAATTAGCAGCATAGGAATAAATTATGACTTTAACATGTCACGTAAACAGAAAATTCTTCCGTTCAAAGAAATTTCACAGTTATTCAACTCAAAGGGGAGAGTTCAAGAGTTCTGACTGCATATATTTGATCCAGAAAGACTCTAACATCAAAATATTTGATCCTGGAAAGACTCTAATTAACATCAAAACATATAAAGAGAATATCCTGCAGCAGTGGAAAATGGAGCAATTGGATAGAGAATGATTCTAAATGCCAAGCAATGTTTGCACCAAGATTTAAATGACAATCTTTTTTAATGTTTTTGCAATGCATGGACAAACAGCACCCCACTCATGTTTCACGCTTAATCATAATACATGTACACTTGATATTATGGTAAGTCTATTCTTAAGATATGACAAACATAATAATTTATGTTACTTTTAAGTGAAGATATTAAACGCTTATATTTAGCTTGTTGATTACATACACATACATACAATTCTCACAAATATAGTCCCCATCTGGAAAGGCCACCAGTCTTATATAGCCATATTCCTGGTGCAGATAAGATGGCCATATAAGAGGGGAGACCACTGTATTTTGCAAATATTTACTTCATAAAAATAAAAGCAAAACTCTGATACATGTAAACTAACCTGACGGTGGATATACTTCCTCCGCAGAGTCTTGCTTTTTCTTCTTGACCCTCTGTTTACTCTGATGGGCCAAGATCTCTCGTAACTGCTGTCTTTGTAGATCACTTGGGGGCTAAAAATCAACAAAAGTTGCAACTTTAACTTTGCCAAATTTCATCAATGCTGAACATTCAACTCAACTTAATCTCCTCAGTATAGAGCCTCAATCATGAAATATTTGCAAAAGTTACTCAGTATAGAGCCTCAATCATGAAATTTTTGCAAAAGTTACTCAGTATAGAGTCTCAATCATGAAATTTTTGCCAAAGTTACTCAGTATAGAGCCTCAATCATGAAATTTTTGCAAAAGTTACTCAGTGCAAAAGAAATGCATGATAAGCAGGTTGGACATGATGTGATAGATGGACATGAAATGATGGAGGGACATAATGTAATTGACAGACATGATGTGACAGGATGGACAGACAGAGGTAAAATTGTATACCCCCTCCACGGAATATGGCACAAGTATAAAAAGGCAGACATTCTGTAATTTTGATTTCTGTACGAATTTATATTTCTGTATGAAGTTTAGTACAGATGCATTTACTGTTGATTACCTCTGCAAAAAAAACAGCTAAAAAACCTTTTAAAACCCTGCTTTTAATATAAATTTAGGTTTATTGTTCTCAGTCTATTTGCATACAGAAAATATTTTGCCTAGATATTCTATACACAACAATGTAATGGCATGCATTAAGTTATTTTATTTTCTCCTCAACACAAGTTTACCAATGTAACCTTGCAAACCACGAGAGAAGGTAGTCAAACTGTGTCATGGATCTTGCTAAATGCAAATGTTATTAATCTTTTTATGCATGTATATATTTACTGATTTACCATACTGTCTGCACCTTTTCACAATCAATAATTTTTGTATCCTATAATTTTTAATACTGAGAACTCTTTCATTTTTAAACATGTGCCAATGTAGGTACAAACAAAATTAAAACACTGACTCTCTTGCAGCCAATCCCTACAATGGTACAGAGATAAGTCATCAATGGAGCATAACTCGTGTGAAAATCATGTAAGTACAACTCAAAAAACTCAGAACTGATGAAGCAATGTGAATTGTCAACATGCACAACTTTCAGGTGACAGCTATAATATTTACCATGGCAACCCATCCAAACTGATCAGATGGACACTACATAAAGCTAAACGACATAATGGGCAATAACTCTAATAAATATGGCAGAGCAAAGTGCTTTGTCAAAATGCATATTTCCAGATGATAACCCTATTACCAATTTTCATGGCAATCCATTAAAAACTGGGGGACTGGTTGTACCAACAAGATTGTCATATACAGCATAACGTTACAAGGCAAAAAGTGTAACAATTCTAAAAAAACATGATGGGAGCAAAGTTGACCTGTTGACAAGCTAATCTTTGGGTGATGACCATAACCTTTACCAACTTTCACGGCAATCCATCAACAAGAGGCCCTTGAAGAGACCAACACTCTCCTGAGATACAAGATAAAACCATTTCTTCCTTTTAATTGCTGAATGTTGAAACCATTTCTGATATTCTTAATCCGTAAAATTTTTCGTATCCGCTGCTGTAGTGATAATGATGATCTGCTATGGGGGAACAGTGACAATTTTTTAAGACAGTTGACATGGCAGCCGTATTGAACGTGCAACTGACAACATTTTCATTTCAGAAAAAATGTGTCATCAGAAGTATATTAATGAAAACCATGTTGACACAGCCATTCATCTGGGAAGAGTAGCGATAATATTTTCAAGATAGCCACCATGGTGGTCCTATTGAGGGTTAGTTGTTTTCATTAAGGACCAACCATATACCATAAAAATTCTTCTAATAAAAGCCATATGTCAAAATGAAATTCCAACAAACAGGATTCGTGAAAACAAGATTTTCAAGATGGCCACGTATTAGATGTCACATTAATATCATTTTTATTTAAGAACAACAACACATTATTAAAAATATTTTTGTGAAAACCTCATGCACATGCGAGTATTCATGATGGCCACTGTGGCAGCCAAATTGTGAATCAGACTGGCATCATTTTGATTTAGGACTAACCAGATTTCATAAGACATCTTCTGGTGAAAACACCATGGAACACCATAACAAGATTTTCAAGATGGTTCTTGTGGTGACTACCATTGAACATCAGATCAACACCATTTTCATTTAGGACCAACTGGGCATTAAAAATCAATCAACCCACTATACATACACTGTACTGATATAGTTACCATAGCAATTTTGACTGTATTGTTCTATTAAAAATTACTTTGTTCATTATAAAGTCTTGCATGATGAAATAAATAAAGTGACTTTTCTTTGTGAATGAAATAATAAAACTCCCCTTCGAGTAACTCTTTTTTTCACATGTTTGTTCGCATTTTACATTAATGTTTGGAATTTTTGCCTCTAGCATGGTAGTGTGCTTTGCTGATCCAATTAACTCCCTAGTATAAATGTGTTTATCAATTATCAATATCCAACAGGTGATAACTTTTCTCTGTGCGCTATATAAGTTACTCAACTCGTGACCCTAAAATTATTAGTCAAACTTATCTACTGCAGCTCAGTCTCTATAAGCATTAGGGTCCGAAATCACTGATTTTACCATTTACAAAATAAACTAATCAAATTTATACTTATTTTAAAACCCACTAGAGCAACATTTAAAGCACCCACTACGTTTTGCTGTTTTGGATGTATAATTTACATGCTAAACATCAATTATTATTTGTTGCTTTTAATAACCAAAAGAAACCGTACAATGAGAAGGGTGGGTGAACATATTCCCAAAATGGCATTCTTAGATTGCTTTAAAAAATGAGAATAATATTTTATATATGCCCAAACAACATTGATTTTAGGGAAACAAATTTTAAAGAAAACTGTTTGATACTGTGTACTCAAAATTGAGAAAAATCTTTTTGCATCTAACAAGAAAAAAAAATGCTGTTTTCTTTTTTAAAAATGCACCTATTCTAAAAAAAACTGCATACTTTTCTTACATTTGTATGTCTGTTCTATTTAATGATTTGAATTCTGACTGAATGTATGAAAGATTTTAAAAGTTTAACTAAGACAAGCTGTTCAATCCATTGTCCCATTATGGTTCAATAAATTAATATTCCAATCCATGTGTTTAACACATTAACCTCTGAAGCTTTTTGTCATTTTTGCCTGAAAATCGAGTAGGAAACATATTTTGAAAGCTATTTCTGAATAGACTCGAAAACACCAAATCCCCAGTCATCTTTCAATAAAATACTGCCTAGTGGTGTTAGAAACATCGATTTTCGTTGGTTATTTGACTCGCGCATGAGCAGAAGGATAAAAGTTGGACTTTTTTTTTTTTTTTTTGCTAAATGGAGCCATTATTTTTGTATGGAGACCACTCTTTATTCCAAATGCCCATCTTATCCTACTTTTTGCAAAGGCTCATCTGTCTGTTTGCAGTTCATACCAGTTTGCCTTAGATCTGAGACCAAAAAGTCTAAAATCTAGACACAAAATCGGATTCTGACCACAGGCGAATTTTGGGTTAAAAAAAGTAGGGTAAAAAAAATGAGGTTTTTCTATCTGTATTTTGTAGTGCAACTAGATATTCCAGATTATTTGGTATCATTGTAGAGCTACATCTGTCTACCTTTCTATAATACCACCAACTTTAGTGTATCATGCATGACCATGACGCTACAGAGCTCGGCAGTAGGCTACTAACCTCCTGCCCCGTAAAGTCGTCGCTAGGGGTTAATGTGTTAATGTCTTTCTGTAGAATTGCTGCTGCAGAACTCTTACTTTTTGTAAAGTAAGTACCAGTACAGCAAGGACCCTTCTAACCTGGGAATGCATGCCACAAGTGTTATTCAACAGAGTCCAGTAGTCTAAAATGTTCACTTATACCAATCACTGCCATTTCACTATGTGGGTTTGTGTCTCGGGCTTTGCCAATGTGGGTATATGAGAAAACTTGCCAGTAGCTTCCTATGGGTCGATGATTCTTTCCAGGATTTTTTCAGGTTCTTCCTCCACTACTTATACTGGTTACGAAGTATAGCCTATCATGTGCTAATAAATGGTGTTAATCCCACAAACAACATTCTAGTCAGCAATTTACCATCTCCTTTCCAAGGTCTGTAGAAAACACAAGACTGATCTCTCTCTCTCTCAAACCTCTTCAGAAATACTAACTGTAGGATGATAAAAGTGTCAAGTTGGACTATTTAAAAATGGAAGGACCTCAGTCAGCCTTTGAAATTGTTATCTGACTGGCAGTCTCTGAGCTAAATTATCTGAAACACATCTGCATCTTTTGAAGGAAATTTGCTACATGTATTTGTGTCATCAACTGTTTGCCAGCCCAAAGTTCAGCAGGGTCTAGAAGTGACTTCCAAACATGGAATCTTCATTAAAACATACAGACTTACCTCAGTATTCAACAGTTGCAAAGAAAGCCTGAGTTTGAAATTTCAGTTAAATTAGGTCAGATGTATGCACTTTAGGGTAAACAGAAATGAAGACAAACAAAAACCTGATAATAATGTGCTAAGCAGAGATCTAATTAATTATCCAAATAGTCAATTAAAGCTCTCAAAGTAGATAGGCAAAGTCTGCAACAAGATATCAAGCTCAGCAAGTAACACAATTCATTTACAGGTATTTCACCCAATATTAAACTCAGCCATTATCTTGTTTATTTAAACCCAAACTCAAAGCTACATCAAATCTGTTAAGCCTTCAAGGTGGCATTTAAGAATCCATTACATGCTTGGTCACTCTATTGTAAAGGTTTTACTCACTGTAAAACCTGCTCAAGATCTTGTTACTACAGGCTTATTCGAAAAGATTAATCAAATGTTGTGCCTTGAGGGAAGAAAAAAAGCCTTTTAAAGTTCACTATGAGAAGAATTGCTCTGTAAATTCCCAGTGATGGATTTATAATTTTGCCACCCTAAGCACTTTCAGAGTTGCCAACCTAACTCCATGACCAAAACAAAACCTTTAAGCCTTCAAGGACTTTAAACCTTTAAATGATGGCAAATTTAACTTGATTTTTTTTTCGACAGTGTTCAACCACTGATGGACCAAAATCAGAATATTGGCAACTAATGAAGATAAGAATTGCCATCTAGAGGGATTTTTGATTCTGCCATGGCAAAAAAAATTAATTTTAAATTGTTTTCTCCAGATTCTGATACTTGAAAATTTGCTGCCATTCCCTGAAGTTGTCTGCCCTTGGAAGCTGCCTTGTTTGCCTAATGGGAAATTCACTACATGAATATAAATTATTGCTGTATATACTGCTGTGAAGTGCATATCAGCAATGTGGATTGGTACAGAGTGCTTGTTTAAAGATTAATAACATACATGTGAAATGTTATTTGGCATGGTGAAATGACACATGTCACAGTATTTATCTGACATCTGAATTCTTTTATCTCATTATATGGTGATTAATTACATTGAATTTGATGAATAATTGATATCAGCCATCTACACACATCAGAGTAACTGAATGTTTTTTTGAGTTCAACTTAGTATAGTGGTGGACTTAAAGGGAGATTCAATGTTATTAAGCAAGTCACACTCCTTAAACAAAGAATTATTACTATTGATAAAGGATCATGTTCATAAATGTGATGACCTTAGAAGCACAATACTGGATTCAAAATTCCAGAAATGCTGGAAATATTTCCTTGTGGAAATACCATGACTACTGTACCTTCATTTGCTAATTTTACTACTTAGAAACTGGTCAAAGAACAACAAAACTGTAAAATTCTTCAATATTTCATTCATATATATATATATATATATATCAACCCTGTTTAACACTTTGCATAGTCTTGGATGAGTATGTCTCAGAATTTGTTTTCTCTCCATCAGACAACAAAATATCAAGTATGTATAATCTCAGTTTCACAAACTTTGATGACTGTCTTTTTTTCTTCTTCTTTTTACAGGAAAACTTGCCTCCCTCCCAGAATTGGTGGATGCAGGTTGAACAAGCAGGAGACTCCCACAGGTACTTGCAATATAACACATCTGCATACCACAAGCTAAATGGCCTTGAGTACTTGCAATATAACATATGCATATCACAAGCTAAATGGCCTTGAGTACTTGCAATATAACATGCATACCACAAGTTTAAGTAGCCCTGAATACTTGCAATATAACACATATGCATACCACAAGTTTAAGTAGCCCTGAATACTTGCAATATAACACATATGCATACCACAAGTTTAAGTAGCCCTGAATACTTGCAATATAACACATATGCATACCACAAGTTTAAGTAGCCCTGCATACTTGCAATATAACACATATGCATACCACAAGTTTAAGTAGCCCTGAGTAAATGCAATATAACATACGCATACCACAAGCTTAAATGGCCTTGAGAACTTGCAATATAACATATGCATATCACAAACTAAATGGCCTTGAGAACTTGCAATATAACATGCATACCACAAGTGTAAACATCATAGAGTACTTGCAATATAACATATGCATACCACAAGCTTAAATGACCTTGAATACTTGCAATATAACATATGCATACCACAAGCTTAAATGACCATGACAATCGAAATGGTCTACAATAGCTAACCTACAGATAACTACAGTAGTTTTGTGCAAGCATCAATTATTTAGCCGAACAAATACACAGAAATTAAGAATATAAATACATTCTTTTTTTTAGGTGGACAACAATGATAGAAAATAAAAAGAGTGTTAATGCTAGACAGTGACACTAAAAACTAAACTTACCACATTATAAGGGTGCGTTAGAGAAAAAGGCCACATTCGGTTGAAAGGAAACATGTGCCGTCTGTCCGAGGCAGTGTTATACAGCTGCTGTAGCTACGAGTAAGGAGGAGAGGTGACAACAATGGTTAGCAGTGGCAGCCACACAAGATAGTTACTATGGAAACCAAAGTACAGGACTACATGACTATATGAAAGTTTCAATGTGGTTCAATTTTTGCCTGATTTTCATGACTTGGTCAAAATAGATAGAACACAATACTGGAAAATTTCAAATTGTGACAATTTAAAACTTGACCTTTTAATTAAAAAAGATTAAAGATTTTCCAAACTTGTTAATGTGGAAGCTTTACTATGTAAATCACATCACTTGGTGTTTTTGAACCAATCATTCAAGTAAATGTACAGATCCAGATTGAAATATAAGTATTATAGATCTGGGAATAAAACAGGTTTTATCTTCTTTTAGCATATCACCTATCAGTCATCCGAATAAGCGGAGTATATCACTGGACTTTGGTTTCTGTAAACAACAGATTGTTAAAAAAAAAATCAATACAGCAGTCCCTACCTACACACTATCCATTCTGTGAAATAACAACCCCTTTTATTCCCAAAGACGATACTGAGATAATGCTAACTTTGTTACAAGAAAGACGTGTTTATGGTAATGGACCACTGTATTCAACTAAAAGAGAACAGATTCATTAGTTGACTCAAAGCTATATATATATATATATATACACACACACAAAAAAATTAGTGACGAATTGGAAATATTTTTCTATCTGTGCAATTTTGACAGACTGCTGAAGATTAATATTGTTTTTATTTCTGATCTAAGGATGTTCAGCCAAAAACAGAAATCAGAGAAATGCATTTTCTCTTTGTTATCTATGAGCGTACTTACTGTACAGAGGGCTTTTCTGAAACATAATCCTTCAATGTTTATACGGGTACTCATTTTTACTGATTATATTTTTTCAAATTTGTCTGTGTGTGTGTGTGTGTGTGTGTATGTGATTTGGATTTTTAACGTAGCTTTAACAATTTTTCAGTCATATCGCTACGATGTTTAAAGTGTGCCAGTTTATAGGGATGTCTAGCACTGGGACATCATGTCGCAGACATGTAGCATGATGTCCCACCCAGTCATATTATCCTGACACCAGGCTGACCAGTCATAACACTAACCTCTTAATGCTGAGTGCCAAGCGAGGAAGCTGTTAGTACCATTTCTGTTTTGGTATGACTCGGTCAGGGATCGAACCCACGACCTCCACATCCGAGGCGGACGCTCTAACCATTAGGCCACCATAACGTTTTTTCAAATTTATAAAATTTAAAATACTGTACCATTTTATTAAAGATTTACAAATGTTTTAACTTCATCCAAGACTGTCTGACTGCAAATGGAGAGAACTGAAAATAGCCCAATATACAGTAAGTACTAAAATATAGTTCAACATGGTCAAGTATGCATATATCCTTCTAGTTTTCTGAAAAAGTACTTAAGATAAAAATAATAACTACAATCCTGAACAACATGAGAGCTCAGTGATAAATTACTCATGGTCCAGTTAGAGGTATAAATTGTAACAGATGAGAATTGTGCCGTAAAACATCAAAAGCCATTCTTGCCTCACCATGACTGATGTGTCCTAAAATAACTAAAATATTCTTGCCTCACCATGACAATTGTGCCTAAAATACCAAACCATTCTTGCTTCACCATGACAGCTGTACCCTAAAACACTAAACCATTCTTGCCTCACCATGACTGATGTCCTAAAACAACAAAACATTCTTGAATCATTATGATAGCTGTGCCCTAAAACACCAAATCATTCTTGCCTCACCTTGACTGATGTGTCCTATGACACCAAACCATTCTTGTCTCACCATCACAGCTGTGCCCTAAAACACCAAAACCATTCTTGCCTCATGACTGATGTGCCCTAAAACACCAAACCATTCTTCCCTCACCATGACTGCTGTGTCCTAAAACACCAAACCATTCTTGCCTCACCATGACAGCTGTGCCCTAAAACACCAAACCATTCCTGCCTCACCATGATAGCTGTGCCCTAAAACACTAAACCATTCTTGCCTCACCATGACATACGTGTCCTAAAACACCAAACCATTCTTGCCTCACCATCACAGCTGTGCCCTAAAACACCAATCCATTCTAGCCTTACCATGACTATATGTGACCTAAAACACCAACCATTCTTCCCTCACCATGACTGCTGTGTCCTAAAGCACCAAACCATTCTTGCCTCACCATGACAACTGTGCCCTAAAACACCAAACCATTCTTGCCTCACCATGACTGCTGTGTCCTAAAACACCAAACCATTCTTGCCTCACCATGACAGCTGTGCCCTAAAACACCAAACCATTCTTGCCTCACCATGATAGCTGTGCCCTAAAACACTAAACCATTCTTGCCTCACCATGACGGATGTGCCCTAAAACACCAAACCATTCTTGATTCACCATGACAAATGTGCCCAGGGGCCCCGAGTGGCTGAGTGGTCCAGAGCGCTCTCTGTTATGGATCACTGTCATCTCACCTCGGACTGCGTGGGTTTGAGTCTCGGATTCGGCTAATGTGGGTATGTGAGAAAGCTTGCCAGTAGCTTCTCGTGTGTCGGTGGTTCTTTCCGCGTTTTCCCAGTGTTCTTCCTCTAATGTTAATACTGGCTGCCATGTACAGCCTATCGTGTGCTGAAAAATGGTGTTAAAATGTACAACAAATGTACCCTAAAACACCAAATCATTCTTGCCTCACCAAGACTAATGTGTCCTAAAACAACCATTCTTGTTTCACGATGACAGCTGTGCCCTAAAACACCAAACCGTTCTTGCCTCACCATGACAGCTGTGCTCTAAAACACCAAACTATTCTTGCTTCACCAAGACAGCTGTGCCCTAAAACACTCAACGTGTCTCGCCTCACCATGACAGCTGTGCCCTAAAACACCAAACCATTCTTGCCTCACCGTAACAGCTGTGCCCTAAAACATCTTTCTTGCCTCACCATGACAAATGTGCCTTAAAACACCAAACCATTCTTGTCTCATGATGAAAGCTGTGCCCTAAATCACCAAGCCATTCTTGCCTCAAAATGACTGATGTGTCCTAAAACAACCAACCATTCATGCCTCACCATGACATCTGTGCCCTAAAACACCAAACCATTCTTGCCTCACCAAGACTGATGTGTCCTAAAGCAACCATTCTTGCTTCACCATGACAGCTGTGCCCTAAAACACCAAAACATTCTTGCCTCACCATGACAGCTGTGCCCTAAAACACCAAAGCATTCTTGCCTCACCATGACTGATTTGCCCTAAAACATCAAACCATTCTTACCTCACCATTACTGATGTGCCCTAAAACACCAAACCATTTTTGCCTCACCATGATTTCTGTGCCCTAAAACACCAAAACATACAACTGAACAGAACAAAATAAATAAAATTTGCGGACAAATACTGTAACTACATTTTAACACTTGTTGCAGTGTAGTTATATATATCATTAAAACACATTTTTTAATAAGACATGATATGTAAAATGCAGTTTTAACCCTTTAACACTCCAACAATGGAAAACCGGACTCCTGTAAAAGCATATCCATTATCCATACTAGCAAAAATGAAAGAAAAGATGGATGATAATGACAACTGCAAAATCTGAAAGCATTTCTGAGACATTAATGGCAAAACAAAGAGGTGACAGATGAGATGCAAATATAACGGAACGGATAAATAAAGACCATGTTGTAAAATTACGCATTTCAGTGAGTAATTAACATAAATTATACTTTTCTTTACCTTGCAAAATAACCGATCTCTCATCTAGTTAAGGTTTGTAGTGATCATTTAATCTGGTGAGCTATTTTTTTTCAGAACACTGGAAGTCTATATGACCATACTGAAACAGACTTTAACAAAACAATCCAGCAAACCTGCCAATGAGCCAAATGCATTTGATAACAGAAAAATGCGACAAAGTTATACAAAGAATTAAATGCTCAAGTCACATGTGAGGTGCATGTATCTACAGGAAGACGGACTGTCATGAGATATCTTTTTTGCTGTATTGGCAACAGCTGAAATCATGTAACTATTTATAGTTGAACTACAATGACCTGTCTGTTAGTTGTTTCACTGGACATATTTTAGGGATCAGCACACTTGAAAAAAGGGTATAATGCCATGATTGCATTGTGCATGCTGCATGCACATGAGACACTTTGTCTACACCATGCAGGCAATACATACAAACACCAATACCTATTTTTCAAGTGGACTAGGCCCTCACGACTAGTTCAGCGAAAGGTCAAAAGGACATGTCATTATAGCACGCCTATAATAGCTCAAACAGTAAAAATATCTTAATTTCATTCTTCAATGCAATTTTTAATTGTATTTAAATTTTGTGTCCAAGTTCTAACTTGACTTTAAGCATCTGAACAAACATGGAAATCACAACACATTGCAATGAATTTCAATAACTGGTCAGTCTTCCGTGCTTTAGTAAGTGACAACAATAACTACAAAACCAAGTCATCTACGATATAACTTGCAACTTAAAACAAAAAGTTTAAGTATAGAAGCATTAAATGAAATGTCCTGTATTTATAGAACTGCAGCATTTTTTAACACACACTGATCAATGTTCTGCTAAAAAGCCAAAGCTACTGGTGTTTTAGATGGCCATTAATTCTCAAAATTTTGATGACAATACATGGTAAATGTCAAAATGATTCGAGACTAATTATATCTAATTATATTTTCTTTAATGCGGACCAACTTACAGATTGTAATTATAGCTACCTCTGCTTTGCAAATCTTCCCTCCCACATTTTAGCTCATAAAAATCAAGACACAGTGGTCACAAACATGTAATGTACCTCATATCTTTCTTCTGTGACAGCCAATACTAAATTTTTAAAATAAAAATTGAAAATGCAATTGTATTTGACATTCTTGACTCCCTCCCTAGGACTTTGGGAGAATAATGCCACCTTTAGTTCATGGTTGTCATATGGGAAAGATAACAAAGTTTTGTGAATTTCAGCCACCATGTCAGGAGGATGCAAGAAATACCCTAGTAAATAGACTAGTTATGCATTCAAGTTGTCAAGAATTCTGCTGCATTAAATAAATCTGTGACTAAAAGACAAAAGATCCTAGAATATGTCAGGAGATAATTATTCTGTTATTGCTATTTTTAAGTGCTCACTCTATTATTTGTTATGGTGTGGTGGTTAGAAAATCTGATACAATCTGAAATGTCTGAAATGACAGACTGGTACAATATCATGTTATGTTGACCTTTAAATTCAGGAATTGGATTATAGCATTAACTTTTATGTAAGTAAAAAATAAGTCATCTGAACATGCGGTTCTAAAAATATCTCTAACTTGAAATACTATGTGTTATCTGATCATCTCATTAGAAAGTAAGTACACGAAGTTCCAAATATCATCTGAACACGAACCTTTATCGATGTTTGTCTGACTAAACGTAATGCAGATCAACATTTTAACCAGAGTGGGTTGTAAACACACCAGCGGTTTGGTCTTGTGACAAACAAAGAATCACAAGTGGTGAGTATGCTTTAAGAAAGTGGCAAAATTGTTAACACAATTATATATTCACAGTAGCCTTAAAAAGTCTTAAGTGTAAGTGTATGCAGAGACCTTGAAAAAGGGGTGTTGGAACAATGACGGTGCACTGACATCAAGTTACTTGTAGTGGACTAAGATGGTGCAGGTGAAAGTGGTGCCAACAGACAGAAGCAAAGGTTTGGTCACTAGGCCAGGATTCAGCCATTTTATCAGTTTCTTTAAAATTTGTCAGCCTGCTGATAAATAACCATACCTACCTTGAACAAATTATTTTTTAATATATATACTGATTAAAATTTGTAACTGAAAACAGGTCTGGTAATTCGACCAAAAAATCTAGCCTAGTTTACATAATCACTGTTACTTCTGCTTTGGCAATATATGCCGACTAGTTCTTCTTCCTTTTATTTGACCAGTCCTTCATAAAGACTGGAGTCAATGGATTACATGTCAGCTAGTAGCCAGTGAACAACTGATATAAGAACAGTGACAGATTGTATCCTGGATTTTCATGTTATAATAATCAAACTGGTAATAAATTAAATATTTTCCTCTGAAAATGTATTCAAAGTTATTTATTTCATGTTGGTAACAAACATTTTTCAATTGGTTGACAAAATTTGAAGGAACCACTAGAAAGGTTTGCACATTTTAAGATGACCAAAACTTTACACCTGTCAGTGCTACATTTACCCGCATATTCTGAGTTACTAAACAAATACTGGAACATGTTCATGCTCAAAGCCACCTTCAAAGTTTCATCATTCCATATGACTAATATAATTTTTGCAGTTTTACTAATAACAGCTTCTTGGCAAAAGTAGAACACAGTAATATTATTATTATTATTATTATTGTGGTCTCTTATTATAATTTCAATCTTTCCTTTCCAATGACATATTCTAGGTATAAAAACAACAAAATAAAATAAATGAATGAGATTATTGAAAATATACAGATTTTGTTTAGCCACACACACACCATCCACCACTGTAGATAAACAAAAAATCAAGTGCTGAAATATTTTTGTGAATATAAATAAGATAGATGATATGCCATACTACACCAATAATGAAAACTGAACTAATTTTGTTCAGTGTATTAAGTGTTACAGGGTACACCATTCAACGCAGTGAATAAGATAAGTACTATTAATACTTTATATTCATTTTAAATGGAATTAGATCATAAGCCTTGCTACATTATTGATGCATAGTATAACTAGTACTGCCACATTCTACATTCAACATGGCATTCCAAATTCAAAAAAAATTAACCCTTTTTAAATTTAGTTGTGTTACTTAACATTAATTCTATTTTTGTTATAATAAGGTCATCATCAGTAAGTCCATGCATTTAATTTCTTGCCACGAAATCCATGCAGTTAAATTTCATGCTTTGCAATACAGTTTATGAGAAAACTTGTTTGAAAAATCTGTTTTTTTATAAAAAAAATTAATAAAATATCAAAATTGTTAAATGCATTGCAAGAAGAATTTAATTTTGTTGTCAATTATGTATGACCAGGCATTTATGACTAAATTGTCCAATTTTAACTTCAACAGTGTTTTCTTGTCTTGATTAGTCTGACAGTTATTCTGTGATGTATGGTGTATTGTCTTCATGAACAAAGAATACTAGTTTGGTCACCCCACCATTTCAGCCATTTTATTGATTTTTGGCCATTCTGAATATATTTACAGAGTAAAGTTTAAGTTTTTTTTGTTGATTTGATCGTTAAGCAGTAGAAAATACAACACATAAGATTTTTGACCATAGATGTAAGAGCAAGTTGAATGGATATTTGCAGACCAATAATCAAATGTTTTTCATACTATTTTTGGGAGGGACCAGCAGGGTCTATGCTATGGGAGGGACCAGCAGGGTCTATGCTATTCTGGTTTAACAGTTACCACTTAAAACTGCTGATTCACCTAACAAACAAAAAAGCTAAGTTCACACTGCCTCCCATTCTCCCACCCTTCAATTTCAATATGATATGCAGTAATAAACAAAAGTACAGCATCAACTTCAGCGTCAAATTGGAAGGTGGAAAGATAAAAACAATTTACGCATTATAGTTATTTCTGGTGCTAATTTGATGAATATGAATACCAGAAATTATACTGCTATGTCATTGAAATTTTCCCATAATCCTTGAAAGAAAGCACAAGTGAAATATCACATTTTTGTCACACAAGTGGCGGTGAATCGTGACTCGGTGGATGATCTCATGTCCATCATTAATAAAATTAGAAGTTTTTCAATATTTGATACAACAAATGTATTAACTAAAAATATGGAGCCAATTTTCTACTGTAACCCATTTTTGAGGATGCTGTAACTATGTTATTCAACAACTGTGATGAAGCAAAAGAAATAAAGTTTCAATATGTGAATAAAGTTTTGAACATTATTTCGAAACTTTCTACACATGCTTTTCACTATTTTCACCCTAATATGTATAAAGAGAGTTTATTTTCCCCAAAGATTAAAATCCAGCATGGTTTCTGAACCAATCTAATGAAAGGAAGAACCAGCAAGCAGTGAACAATGACAAAACATATAAAAAAATGGTTACATATCTTGTCTGGTCAATTCCTAAATTGACTATGAACCAGAATACAGAACAAAAGTACCACAAATGGCCCAAGATATGCCTTTCTTGTACCCATTTTCCCGATAATGACCTTGACATGCGAGTTGCTTACATGATAACTGCACTATAATGTTGACTAAAGTATCTGTATGGGTTAAAACGTGACAGATAGGAACAGACACTAATTTACATTATCCTTGGTGTGACCCTGATGTCCTGACAGTAGGTAGAACTAAATATACGAGACATTTTTAAGTCAAGATTTTAAAAAAATCACCGAAGTTTCATTAATGATTGTCATGGATTTTAAAGGTTACACCCAGACATGTATAGAGGTCACCAATTCATACTTTCCCTTGCTGTGATCTTGACCTTGATGCTATGGTATGTAACACATTGAAAACACGTTACATAACTTGTTGAAACATATTAAAATATGAAGTTCAAAAGTTATAGTCTAGACAAGGGTACAAATAAGTTACATTTTCCTTTGCTTTGACCTTAATCTTAAGGCAAGAGTGTGGCATTGGTATACCTTGTCTGTGATTGGCCAAGGCAAGAGTGTGGCATTGGTATACCTTGTTTGTGATTGGCCAAGGCAGGAGTGTGGCACTGGTATACCTTGTTTGTGATTGGCCTTGAGTGTGGCATTGGTATACCTTGTTTGTGATTGGAATAGAGTGTGGCATTGGTATACCTTGTTTGTGATTGGCCAAGGCAAGAGTGTAGCATTGGTATACCTTGGCTGTGATTGGCCAAGAACATACAGAAATGCATTCTCTTGTTGTACTGAGCAGCCAGTAGCAGAAAACTCAAATGTAATGCTGGTCTAGTAAAACTAAAATAGGAAAGTGCACTGAATAAAATGGCAGTTAGTAAGTTTCTGGAAAGGACAGTAGGAACAGTACAGAAGTTTTTTTTATCTTATATATTATTGGTTACAAGATCAATTCAAATATTGTCAGAGGTTCAGAAGTTATCATCGGAACAAGAATACCAGTCACTGAATTATATTTTTCTCTTGCATGATTTTAAGGCACAAGGCCTGGCTATGATGGTACCTGATTTTAAGGCATAAGACCTGGCTATGATTGTGCATGATTTTGAGGCATAAGGCCTGGCAATGATGGTGCATGATTTTGAGGCATAAAGCCTGGCTATGGTGGTGCATGACTCTGAGGCACAAGGCCTGGCTACGATGGTGCATAACTCTGAGGCATAAGGCCTGCCAATGATGGTGCATGATTTTGAGGCATAAGGCCTGGCTATGGTAGTGCATGACTCTGAGGCATAAGGCCTGGCTATGATGGTGCATGACTTTGAGGCATAAGGCCTGGCAATGATGGTGCATAATTTTGAGGCACAAGGCCTGGCTATGGTTGTGCATAACTCTGAGGCATAAGGCCTGGCAATGATGGTGCATGATTTTGAGGCACAATGCCTGGCTATGGTAGTGCATGACTTTGAGGCATAAGGCCTGGCAATGATGGTGCATGATCTTGAGGCACAAGGCCTGGCTATGGCTGTACATAACTCTGAGGCATAAGGTCTGGCAATGATGGTGCATGATTTTGAGGCATAATGCCTGGCTATGGTAGTGCATGACTTTGAGGCATAAGGCCTGGCTATGATGGTGCATGATTTTGAGACATAAGGCCTGGCAATGATGGTGCATGATTTTGAGGCACAAGGCCTGGCTATGGTTGTACATAACTCTGAGGCATAAGGCCTGGCAATGATGGTGCATGATAGACTATTTAGTCAGGATATATAACATGGGGTAAAATCTATGAAAATTTCTCTGACCATTACAAAATTACAGGCCACAAAGGCAAATAATAATGGATGGATGGATGGATGTAGAGAAAATGCTAAAATATAATTCACCAGGAAAGGCATATACACAAATTCATTTGTTCAAGGTAGGTAATAATTATTTAATCAACATTTTCTAGAAAAGCAAGAAAGGCTGAATCATGATGGAGTGACCAACACATTGGGATTATTAAGAACTTTTCCATGGCTTAGATGGTTGTGATGAAAACAATGCAACTTTCACATGTGAGATAATACGGTGAGTCAAATGTGTCAAAATGTGTTAATAAGCTGGTGTTTTTGCCTGAACATGTTTTCTGTCTTTGTTTCCTTTCTGTTTCTATCACACTCTATTTCTGCAAGGAAATCTGACAAGTTAAACCAAAATGTGACCTTCCTATCATAATATTGTTATTAGTCATAGTGCTGGTCTCTGTTTTGGTGCTGTTACTAGAAAATTCTTCCACCATTTTTTGTTGCTCAAGTGTGTTGGTGACCCTTGCTATGATGAAACGAAACCAGTTCATGTTAAGTATTCATCTGAACCAAAGACACCTAAACATCTGACAATGATCAAACAATATACTCTGTCACAAGACACCTAAACATCCCGGTCACAAGTGCCAAAAAAGACACCACCACTGGCTGGCTCATGGATATTTGAGCATGCATATACAACACCTTGATTCACCACAAACACCTCAATGAGAAAGTTTAAATGATGTCAATATGTTTATATACTTGTACATGAAAAATAAAAGGTCAATTAATAATTTTAACATTCTTTTAAAATATTTCCCTTTCTTTTTTATTTGAGGGGAAAAAAAAGCTAAACACTGTGAAGACTTTTTTAGTGTCAGTCACAATTTAAAAGACAGATGTGTAGTAAGATATATTCTGTTACATATGATGAGTGTTCATTTTATATACATGTATTCACATACAAACATTCAATAACAAATTGTACCTCTTCTAATGAAATATATTTGGGACAATTTACTGCTGAGGAAGCACAATCTACAACATATAAGTGAACTAAATAAGTATTCCATGCATAATGTTACAACTCTCTGCCAATAATATGCATATCATATTTTGACATCGGATTCTATTTCTTGATAATTATTTTCTTGGGTAAAATGAACAATTACATGATTCTTAGTGTCCAGGTAAAGGATAAATACATATAACACTTACCGCTGATGGATCTGGGCCAGGCTGGCCTGGGTGTCCTGGCATCCCAGGATCAATGGGATGTTCCACTGGTCCTGGCCGAGGGGTGACCAGTTGGTGACTGTATGGATCAACTGGCATTGTATGTGGTTTTGACATTGGCATTGAGGCTTGCGGTGGTACTGGAGGCCGAAACTGGGGTCGAAACTGATTAGGTCCTGGTGGAAACGTCCCTACAGGTGAACCCATGGGGTACTGAAGCTCACTCCCTGGTGGGCCAGGAATTTGAAGCTTCCTAAGGGGTGGCCTAGACTGCATTTCTCCTTGAGGCATTTGTGGGGCAGATGATGGTCCTAGTCTTGTAGGGGTCTGTGAATGGGGGACCTCTTGGCCCCTTCCTAAAGGTGATGATATAAACGGATCATGCACAGATGTTGGTGTACTGGGAGGAAAAGCATAAGGGTCCTCAGGGGAATTACCAGTGGATGTGGGGACTGGCTCACTGATTTGGCGTAACAATCTCTGACCCATTGGATGACTTCCCTGGGGTCTTGGCCCCACCTGACCAGCCATAGGCCTTGGGGTCATAGATGCCTGTGCATAGGGATCAAAGTTTTTTGTTGGTGTTGATGGTGTTTGTTGCGGTGACCTATCAAACACCTCCCCCTCATGACCTTGCCATCCAGAATGCTGGGGGGATTGCCTGTGACCCATTGGGTGAGGTGTGCCTGGAGGTTGTGCATAAGGGTCAATCTGTTGATGAATGCCTGAGTGAAATTCTTGACCCCTTGCAGGGCTTCGGAACTGATCTTGTGGAGACTGATCCCTTGATCTTGGCACTGCCTGGCCTTGGCTGAAGGGGTCAACTGGTATCCCTCTAGGAGGTCCCGATACTTGAACATGTGGTTCTGGCCCTTGGGGGCGATGCATTCCAGATGGTTGACCATAAAGATCCTGAGGTCTTGGTGTTGCTGGGGGATGAGAATAAGGATCTGGTGTGGCCCCTCTGGGTGGTGGTATACTAAAGGAATCATGAGGTTTAGGATGAGCAAAGGAGTCAGGAGGTTTCTGGAAAGTATGTTCAGCCCCTGGAATCCCATGGGGTCCCACATGGTGCACAGGG
This sequence comes from Sinohyriopsis cumingii, assembly GCA_028554795.2. Lineage (NCBI taxonomy): Eukaryota > Metazoa > Mollusca > Bivalvia > Unionida > Unionidae > Sinohyriopsis > Sinohyriopsis cumingii. The sequence continues at coordinate 9,101,517 of CM068832.1, read as the reverse complement.
CTACCTGGTACTGGAGACTGACCTGCAAAAAAGTAGAGGCAATCCTTTTCTTAGAAAAAAAAAACAAAATAAATAAGAGATTTGAAGGGCATTTTAAATGTGCATGATAAACTGGCATTTATATTGAAAAATGTTGTATTTACTTCAAGCATATGAAACATTTTAAGCCGAAAATCCAAAGTGTCAATATTTCCTTTGGGTAGTTTTATAATGTGCTATGTCCATAGAAAGAAAGATAGATAGGTAGACAGATAAACAGAATGAAAGATAGATAGGTAGACAGATAAACAGAAAGAAAGATAGATAGGTAGAAAGATAAACAGAAAAAAAGATAGACAGGTAGACAGATAAACAGAAAGAAAGATAGATAGGTAGACAGATAAACAGAAAGAAAGAAGGATAACAGTATCAATTAATCCACGATAAAGTTGATTCCTCAAATCATTGACAGGTACCTTTACATGAACGGTAGACTCAAATCGTTGACAGGTACCTTTACATGAACGGTAGACTCAAATCACCGACAGGTACCTTTACATGAACGGTAGACTCAAATCATTGACAGGTACCTTTACATGAATGGTAGACTCAAATCATTGACAGGTACCTTTACATGAACGGTAGACTCAAATCACTGACAGGTACCTTTACATGAACGGTAGACTCAAATCATTGACAGGTACCTTTACATGAATGGTAGACTCAAATCATTGACAGGTACCTTTACATGAACGGTAGACACAAATCATTGACAGTACCTTTACATGAATGGTAGACTCAAATCATTGACAGGTACCTTTACATGAACGGTAGACTCAAATCATTGACAGGTACTTTTACATGAACGGTAGACTACTTTATAAATAAATGATTTGAAACTTCTGTACTGTTCCAACTATCCTTGCCAGAAACAAACTTCCTAACTGCTAGTTTATGCAGTGCACTTTCCTATTTTATTTTGACAAGAATAACATTACAGTTGCATTTTCTGCTACTGGTTGCTCTATACAATATAATGCATTTCTGTATTTCTAAAACTATATGTGATTTTTCTTGACAGGACAACTGAGACATACAGACCCAAATGCTGCAAATGTATATCAACTGACAAAAGGATTAAGAAACTTCCAAAAATCTGATTTTGAAATTCTTTTTCAAAGTGATCTATCTAAAGGGGTAACTGAAAATTCTTGGTTTCTCCTTGACTTTGTCCAAATTTTCCATATATACTGTGCCTTTCTGGTTGTGAACAAACTTGTTCTTATTCAAAACTTTTTTCAGTTTTCCTGATAGTATTGGAACTCTGACTAAATATCCATGTTATAAAACTGATTGTTCAGCTTGTTAGTATGTACATACAGGTGGCTCAAACAGTCAATATTACCTCTTCACCAGACTTACCTTCTGGAGTGCCAATCAACTGAGGACCTGGCCGCATGGGACTCGACATACCAGATGGACCTGGGACATTAGGTGACAAACCTGATTATTAAAAATAAGAACAGCGTTGATAATGCACTTGATAAAACAATCTTATATATGAATGCCTGGATACCACAAAGCACTATTATTTCAAATGCAATAAAATGAATGCTAACATTAATGATGCTAATGATGACATTACTGTTGTCACAGATGCTCAATGTTAGAAAGCATTGTCAGATTTTCCTTCTCTCTGGATTGCATTCCATACATAATAAAAGCAAGAATGAAAAGCAGCAATTCTGCTTCCAAATTTATGAAATGTAGTTGAAGATCATTCTCCCTTACAGTGTTGCTTTCACATTTAGTATGCTTCACTGCAATCAATCAAATAAGTTGGCTTCACTGTAATAAATCCAATCAGTATGCTTCACTGTAATAAATCCAAATAGTATGCATTAATGTAATAAATCCAACTGATATGCTTCATTGTAATAAATATAATTAGTACACTTCACTGTAATACATTCAATTAGCCTGCTTCTCTGTAGAAAAATCAATCAATATGCTTCACTGTAATAAATCCAATTAGTATGCTTCATTCTAAAAAATCCAATTAGTATGCTTCATTGTAATAAATCAAATTAGTATGATTCACTGTAATAAATCCAATTAGTATGATTTACTGTAATAAATCCAATTAGCATGCTTCACTGGAATAAATCAAATTAGTATGATTCACTGTAATAAATCCAATCACTATGCTTCACTAATAAATCAAATTAGTATGCTTCACTGTAATAAATCCAATTAGTATGCTTCACTGTAATAAATCCAATTAGTATGCTTCACTAATAAATCCAGTTAGTATGATTCACTGTAATAAATCCAAGCAGTATGCTTCACTATTAAATCCAATTAGTATGATTCACTGTAATAAATCCAATTAGTATGATTCACTGTAATAAATCCGATCACTATGCTTTACTAATAAATCAAATAAGTATGATTCACTGTAATAAATCCAATTAGTATGCATCACTAATAAATCCAATTAGTATGATTCACTTTAATAAATCCAATTAGTATGCATCACTAATAAATCAAATTAGTATGCTTCACTGTAATAAATCCAATTAGTATGCTTCATTGTAATAAATCCAATTAGTATGCTTCACTGTAATAAATCCAATTAGTATGCTTCACTAATAAATCAAATTAGTATGATTCACTGTAATAAATCCAATTAGTATGCATCACTAATAAATCCAATTAGTATGATTCACTGTAATAAATCCAATTAGTATGCTTCACTAATAAATCAAATTAGTATGATTCACTAATAAATCAAATTAGTATGCTTCACTGTAATAAATCCAATCAATATGCTTCACTATTAAATCCAATTAGTATGCTTCCCTGTAATAAATCCAATTAGTATGCATAACTGTAATAAATCCAATTAGTACACTTCACTGTAATATATCCAACTAGTATGCTAATCTATAATAAATCCAATTAGTATATTTCACTTTCATAAATCCAATTAGCATGCTTCACTATAATAGCATATGCAGTGAATAATTTAATCATAATTCATTACAAATGCCATTGTGCAAAAAGACTGCACTACTTGAGAACAGAAAGGGGTTTGGAATTTTACAGCTGTATGGGATTCCCCACTTCTTATTGGCTTAATAATGTGGCTAAAAATAGCAAATGGAATAGTCCATGAACTGGATTCCATTTACAAGAATGTTCCATGATTTGGATTCCATTTACTGGAATAGTCCATGATTTGGATTCCATTTACTGGAATAGTCCATGATTTGGATTCCATTTACTAGAATAGTTCAATGATTTGGATTCCATTTACTGGAATATTCCATGATTTATAACCACTTCAGTGCAATCAAGGAACCAATCTGCTGTAAATTTCTGCTCTCTTTTCTCTATTCTCAGGTGATGGATTATTTTTAAGCTGACATTTTATAATAAAAAGGCAATGAAATTGTTCAATGCATGGGAGAAACTACTTACATAAAGTATAACTGTTCAATATATACCAATTTATTATATGCATGACTGTGAATTAATGGATTTTCTGAGATATAATCTTGATAATTCACTGGACTGAATTAAGGTAATTTTTCACTGTCAATGAACAGAGATAACATTATAACCAAGAAACTTTGGAACTATTGAAAGTATTTAACGATGCTTAAATGGTTTAACAGTTAAAATGGCCACTTCCTTTTTTTAATGTGTTGTTTTACCTTGAATTAGGAAGGAAAATTGTTACTACTTATATTTTCTATGATAATATCCACAAAACACAGAACATAAATTTGAATCCACTGACCTTTTTACACGGGAAACAGTAAGAAATCTGTCACTTCAGCCTCTCATATACACTGCTATCCAACACATTTGAGCATAAAGTAGAAAAGAAAATTTGCATGCTCCATGTGAATGATGGATATATCTCATCTTGTGTGTGAAAAACTTGAGCATTTTTACCCAATCTATGATTTCCATATTCACATGGAGTAAGCAAATATCCTCCCATTTCAAATCAACACTGGAAGGGTTACTGAATTCTACCCTGGGGAAGCAAAAATGGCAGGTGTCAACCCTGGTCTTTCTTATACAGTGAGCACGATTCTTTCTAAAACCAAAATCAATTCCAGGAATAGATGACCCCCACGTTTCACTAGCCAATAAAATCTGAATGAAATTTAATAATAGTACAGGTTTTTGGGAGTGTGGACATGAAAGGGAATGGGTCTATCACATCTACAACTCCATCAAGCAATCTAAAAATCATACATGGTTAAAAAAATATATTTGGACATGAGCTAAACACAAAACTTAACCCAAGATGTGAAATGTAGGTTACAGTGGCATTCTATGTGGCAAGGGTATGCTACTCACAGAAATGCATACAATCTTCTAGTTTAATGATTCAAGTATGAATGAAGAATAAGGGAAAAAACATAAACATTTAACCGAAGTCTATGGAGCACAAAATATAGGTGTGACCTACTTTTATTTTAGAGTGTTGTACTCAAGCTGCAATCCTACACCAAGTATTCTAAGTATATATCTGTGTGTGTATGTGTGTAGGGTGCAAATAAACATCAACTGGTCATGATCCAAAGACAAAACTTAACTTTAGCCAGTAAAATGTGAAATGTAAGTCAGTGTCCTTCCTTTATGGTAAGGGTGGGTTTAGTACTAACAGCTACAAACCATCATACAGTCTGACAATGTTCTCCTCAACAAAACTGGCATAAAGTGTCAGCAAAATACAGACATTCAAGAGATAGTCAATCATGATTTCAAACTGCATAGCATATTCATTTTCTTACATGCCTCATCAATTATATATTTGGTATACTTAGTCCAGCTACCATTAATGACAACTCTGAGCCTAAGTGCTTATGCGAAGCAACTCCACAAAGTTACATGCCTCATCAACTATATATTTGGTATACTTAGTCCAACTACCATTACTGACAACTCTGAGCCTACATGCTTATATGAAATAAATCCACAAAGCTGGGCATTATATGTAAATGGTGGATTACGCTTTTTACTTTTCTTTGAAATTACCTTAGTTTCTGTCTTGCTAAGATTATTTATTTAATGTTGACTCATAAATTATTTGAATTCATTATAGAGAAATATCTATATATAATCCAACTGGGTACTGACTTAATCATAAAGTTCATTTATATATACAGAAAAAAAGAATGAAGCCTAGAATAATTCCTTCAGGCTGTTCCAGTAAAACGTACCTGGAACCCAGAGAAGGTACTTTTAATGTTGGGTACTCACCCATAGATGCAATTTAGAAATTTCTTATCATTTTAATATGAAGTCTTTGAAATCAAAGTAACTTGGCATATATTCAAAAAAAAAGGCCTTCCCTGCGTACTATGTATGTTTAAATGGAACAGCCCTTAAGGAAGTCTAGATCTGAAAGGTTTCCAACCTGAAAGTTGTGTTTATGATTACACCTTGGTATCTATCAGAAGATTAATCCTTAACCCAGTCAAAAACCAATCTACACACTCGTGCCACACTCAGACCTGAACTTCATGAGCTTCATCAAGCACATTAGCAATGTGTCATTGTCTGAATCAATGAATACAAAACAGAAACATGATTTTGAACCCTCACCTTCTGCAGGATGAAATGGCTGCAGTCCGGCCACATGACTCTGTATGGCTGCAGCTGCAGCAGCTTCTTGCTGTTTACGCTTGGACTCTGCACTGGAACGTGGTGTTGTCTTGCTTTTTATGTTAGAGCGATTCTTTCTGGCTTTTAACTGAAAATATGATTCAATTATAATTATTACCACAAGTACTCTGCTCTAAGTTGCAAAACTTACATAAACTTTAAAACAAAACTTTAACTCAAAGCCTAAACAGAAACTTTAACACAAAACTTTATCTCACTTTAACATAAAACTCAAGCTCAAAGCCATAACTACAAAACTTTATCTCACTTTAACAGAAAACTTTATCTCACTTTAACAGAAAACTTTATCTCACTTTAACACAAAACTATCTCACTATAACAAACTATAAAACTTTAACCAAACTTTAACACAAAACTTCAACTAATGCTTTAACACGAAACAATGAAACATCAAAGTTAATGCTGACGTTGTTGCTGCTTGTGGAAACGTTATTCCAATCTCTCACCACAGTTATGCAGCTGAGAAATAAACTGTTCAATTTTATCTTATATTTGATTCAGATACTTTATTAAAAACTGCAATGAATTTACTTAAAAACAGACAATGGGGTTAATGTTCATTTTAGAGAACTTAAAGCATGATACTTTATGTTCAGATGGTACTTGCTAAGAATGAAGATTATTACTAAAAATGGAGCACTTTGTATTTATTGGATATTTATGTCATGAACCATCATAATTCTGAAATAGTGAGCAATTATTTCCTGGGATTGCCAGGCTTACATAAATGACCTGTAAAGATTTGGCAATTTGGCATGAACATCAACCAAACAAATAATAACATCTAAGATGCATGTAATTACAATGCAATTATTTGCTGACATTTTACTTCTGACCTGAAAAATTAATCTAAGCTTATCATGGCTAACACCCTGTAAAGTGTAGCCATTTAAATGACTCTTGTTTATAATTCATTTCCATCTGATGGTAATATTTATATTGTTTCACTGTGGGTGAAGGTTACAACTGATATTTTTCTCATCCAATGACCAGGAAAGCAAGCAGTCATAATGTTAATAATATTCATACAGATATAATGTTACTAGCAATATACTCACATATAATGTGGAGCTACATACAAACTGTATATACCTAGATCTGCTCTTGCATAACACAGATTTGGATCTATGCAATTTGTTAGGACACAGACCATCATATATCAGGGTTTATACCGTTTACTGTGGGACATGACTTGCACTTAGTATATACTATCTTTTCTGGATAAAAAATTTAGTGATCAAGCATTATTACCATCATGCAGGTGTAAGACACAGTCAGCAGTTGGTGTATTGCAACATTTGTAAAACAAAAATTGTTTTAGAACCTGTTACTTTCCAATGAATTTGGGAACTATCCTGAATGAATTTTTTTCTTCCATACTGTAAACAATACACTAGTCTCAAATGAAAAACTCACCAAATATGGCTGCTTTTGATCAGGAGTCAGTTTTCGCCAAATCTTAGCGATATGTTTGGATCTCTCTGACCATTCTGAAAGAAAACATTGAGAATGTATAGGTGTGATCTCCTCTGTTATGTTGTTTGTCCTATGTTGTTTTGCTTAGTTTTTCTCCTTTGTTGTTTTGCTTGTAAATGAATAAATTACAATCTTTGGTACACAAATATACAGCAGTTTAATAATGTAGAATATTTATAACTTTGATGACTTTTCCTAAAATGCTAAAGAAAGAATGAGATGAGAGGGAAAGAGACGGAACATTTATCCCATGTCCAGCAGGCATAACCTCTTCTTAATGAAATTCATCAAAGATCTTGATCAGATGGAAGCTTACATTCCAAAAGTGAAAGAAATCTTTTGTCTAGAGTCTTTACAAGCTCAGCCAATCAAGATCAGTATGCTGATCATAACTAAACTCATCTGAGATCCTGATATAAACTTACATACCAAGTTTGATTACAGCGTGATGAGAAATTAAACCTCAACAGTATTCACAAACGATTATTGATGGACAGGTGGATGAAAGATAATGCATGATGGACAAAAGACCATACAAATATCACAAAAGAAACAGCTGAAAACATGAAAACATGCATTATATTTTCAAGCCCAAATTTTATTTCTTCATTAAATCTATCCTATCTTTAGAAATCCATCCCCCCATTTTCAAATAAGGGGGAAAATTTCATCCTAATGATGACAATTTTAAAATAGACGTGGCTTTCCACAAAATGCTGAAGACTCCAGCAAATGCGAGATGCAAAAGAAAGCATTATAAGAGACTTACCTGGATATTGCTGCTTGAGTTCAGGATGATTGATGTTGCAGTACAGAATGGGGGATATTGTAGCACCAGCTCCAAGGTTTTCATCAGATTCCCATTTCTGCATATTTCGTCGACTTGTATCCTGGCCAGTGTCTTCATCTCCAAGGGCCTGTGTCCAAGTGGGGGTAAAGCTCTGATCAAATGGAGGATGTCCAGGGATATGACCTGGTTGAGGACTGAAAGAAACAATACAATGAAACTTTTAAAACTTTTATGAGTTTTAACATTTCTGTTTGACCTTTTGGCTGTTTGATTTTTCAAGACTGCTAGCCAGAGACCTTGCTGGTGATGTCAGACCTTGTAAATCAATTGGTGAACAATCAGGCTCATCTGTGTAGAATGCTTTTAGTTGCTGAGAGGCTGTTATACACCATTCTAAATATATTCATTACTTACCAAAAAAGAAAGACGAACAAAATGTATTCCTGGAACACAATTGTTCCATTAAACATAAAATTGTACAAGTTGTTCATAAGAATAATAACAGTGTAAAAGTCCTATGGAGATTTCCTGTGTAATAATTCCCATATAGCATTAACTTTTGTCAGGGAACTTAACAGCAATTTCATAGCTGCTTTCTTTCTTTACTGCCTTATTTCTTTATGTTATGTTATAAATGTATAGCAAGAACAAAGTAAAATCAAATATGGAAAATTGCCAATCAGCTGTAACTATTTTAATTACCTTTTTGTCTGTCAACTTCAAAACCAGAACATGTAGCAGCTAGAATTTGGAAAATGGAAGTACACTTTTCTTGAATTACTATATATAATATTTATCATTTAAATCTGGACTTCATGAACAAATGTCTTAACAATTCCATGTAATAATTTCTCATACTGAAATCACACAAAATCAGCAATTCAAGGATGGCTCAATATATGCTATTTTGCAATGGAATAACAAATCTTGTCATTGAAAGCAAATTTCTCATGTAAATTCTGTTTCTTCAGAATACATACCCAATCATATTAGCATCTGGGATATAAAGCCTATAACCTCCCAAATCCAGCCCCACTAAATGGTGAAAATTTATTGTTCTGTCTATATCAAAGTGTAATAATTCTTGCCCATTACCTCCCCTACCCACCACTAGGGGTCGCTAGTTTTAAAGCTGAACGAACTACTGATGAGGAAGCAAAATAAGAGGGTATTTAAGTTAACGTGATCAGGTAAGTATTCTTGCAGAAACATAATTTACTAGTCAAATCTGTTTTCTGCTGTGAATATATTCTGCCATCAAATTAACACTAGGGGAATAAGTAATAGCACGAGGGAATGCTGAGCATCCTATCTATACTTCCGGTATCATGCTAGGAAAGAAATATTGGACTCCCAGTGTGAACAATAACCTGCTCTCCAACTTAGAGCAAAACAGCATGTGGTCATGTGAACCTTGACCGCTCTATCAGCTTAAGATAACTGTTGAAATCTTCTGTCAAAATTAACTGGCAAATCCTGTAAAGTTAAGGGCTGTGTTTGTTTAACTGGGTCTGGTAGTCATTTTGGCTGCAGTCAAAGTAACCACCAAATCCGATGCTTTGCCTCTAATAAATCCCTAAGATAAAACTTTGAGAAGATAGAATGCATGGCAGCCATCAGTATCTGTGATTTGTCGGATCAAAACATTGTGTTCAAACATGAGGCCTGCAGAGATTACTCTAGTTTCACATGTTGAAATCCTCATGAGAGGGCTCTGATCTTTTGAGACATAAGAGTATGCCATTTCAGCCTCAAATATCAGGATTGGTTAGCGATATTCTACCTTTATACCTATAGGGGAGAAAGAGTTTTGTATACACTTCAAGTAATGTTTGAGGGCGCCGACAAGATTTTGCACAGCAGCTGCTCTTGATTTATCTACCGATGAGAAGGAGAAACTGACTCTCTGATTCTTCTTCGTAAGAAACCTGGTTATATCGCTCAATGAACCATCCATTCAGAACTGAAGATAGTTTGGTTCAATTGAAGTGGCATGTAACTTTCTTACCCTGCATGCCAAAGCAAAAGCAATTGGGAAAAAGGTTTTGTATCAGAAAGATTCAGAAAGGTCCATGCTAATGGCTTGTATTTATCTGAATTGAACCATGTTCAGACCCAAGACATATTCCAATTTGGAAATGTGGTGAGGGATTTTGGTCTATTCAAATCAAAATTGGTTAACCCTTTACCTCATAGAGCATAGTGACAAAGTGCAGCTCGCTATACATAGAACACAGGTTACCTAGTCGACCGCATACGCATAGCTTGCCTGTGAACTATTAAGCAATGTAGTGTATGTTACGTTTAACAGCAATTTTAACCATTTTACATTTTTGGTACACATCTATTACATGTGGAACAATTTAAGAGTAAAGTCCGATTGTTATAGCTGTGTAATTATTTATCACGGAAGAATTTGTTATGTGCTTTAAAATCTGGAGAGAATTCGTTCACCGTCATGTCAGTGAGGCCGTGTGACCAACCGTAGAGCTGCCATTTCTCATACTCGAAATTTACAAGTTTTTCATCTGTGTCTACATCACTAAGTCATCTAAATTTGATAATTTATAAAAACTAATTGCAGCCTGTATCAATATCAGAGCCTTTACCTAGGTTATTGAATCTTTCATAGTTGTGATTCTAATCATGAAAACTTCGTAAGTACTGAATGAAATCCGCGACCGCCATTTTGGATAGTGGAGATTACGACCCAGTTACTTTAAATAGCAGATATCGACCAGTACATAAACAGTGACCACGTGATCTGACGTAATTGTCATTCACAGAAATGAATGTAGTATCTAATAAGGGGTTTTCCCCGAAGGTGGCGCTACGAAAACCGGCTTAAAATGGCTGATGTTTACAGCGGACGTCAAAAGGCGCTTCTATGGGACTTTTGTAGAAGCGTCAAAAGTCACTTCGATGCGACTTTTGTAGAGGCGTCCAAAGACGGTTGTATGAGGTAATGGGTTAACAGGTCTTATAAATCTTTATCATAGCCTATTTCTCTTCCACCTCTGATGGCAAATGGTTTCAACTTTTTCTCCTCATATAGCCAGAGAAAAAAGCCTGCTAGTTGTGGGATTGAGGCACTCATAGGAAAGATGTTATTGATTCAACACAAGACCCTGAAAACATCCCACTTTCCCTCATAAGCCTTCAGAGTGGAGGGCATTCTTGCTCTCAAGCTTATCTCCATAATTGAAGGTCTAAATTCTTTCTCTCTAAGTTTGTCCTGACCATAGCCAAGCATAAAGGAAAATACAATCTAGACAGGGGTGGAACACAATGGCTGTTTGAGAATGTCTGGTTTGGTCATAATCTTTCTGGGTAGGTTTTTCGCAATATCGAGTAGATCTCTGACCCAGGACTTGTCCAATCTTAGAGGGGATATTAAAATTATCTTGCAATTCTGACACCTTTTTCTATATTATTTCTGGTAATAAGACCTTGGGGTGGGGTGGGGAAAATATCCATAATCATTGCAAATTGTTTGACAGTGCATCAACAGTCTAACCAATAAACAAGCTTAAATTTCATAATTACTCCAGTGACTTAAATATGGTTGCACTGTTTGCTTGTTTTTTTTTAATTAAAGCCAGTTATCTCTTAAAAAAGGTGTCTATGGTGTGGAAAGAGTCACTAGAGACTTCCAAGAGAAACGTGCCTGGGACTTGTATAATTGTTTGTTATTTATTGTACCATTCTATGCATAAGGACAACAATTCTGTGGCACGTATTCAAATATTGTGGAAATTACACAATCACATGTCTTCAATACAAACATGCAGAATACTGTCGTCTGTGAACTGGGATATAATGTACCTTCCCAAAATCATTCTGTTGATGTCATCGCAGCCACTACTACTGACAGCAAAAGAGGAAACAAAATCATTCTGTTGATGTCATCACAGCCACTACTACCGACAGCAAAAGCGGAAACAAAATCATTCTGTTGATGTCATCGCAGCCACTACTACCGACAGCAAAAGAGGAAACAAAATCATTCTGTTGATGTCATCGCAGCCACTACTACTGACAGCAAAAGAGGAAACAAAATCATTCTGTTGATGTCATCGCAGCCACTACTACTGACAGCAAAAGAGGAAACAAAATCATTCTGTTGATGTCATCGCAGCCACTACTACCGACAGCAAAAGAGGAAACAAAATCATTCTGTTGATGTCATCGCAGCCACTACTACCGACAGCAAAAGAGGAAACAAAATCATTCTGTTGATGTCATCGCAGCCACTGCTACTGACAGCAAAAGAGGAAACAAAATCATTTTGTTGATGTCATCACAGCCACTACTACCGACAGCAAAAAAGGAAACAAAATCATTTTTGCCTACTCACCTAAAGTTAGGCTCTGGAGGTCCTGGTCCCATTCCAAACGGAGACACCCTGGGTGGATGGGAGTGTGGGGGTGGGGGCTGCTGGTTAACAGCCAGATCTTGAGAACCTGGGGGTCCTGGAAGGGGAATGGGAGGAAAACTCTGAGCTGTACTAGTACCTGAAATAAAAGAGGGGGAAATGAGGGATACCATTAGGCCATCTTATCCTGGCTGTAGAATAAAAATGCTCTAGAAGAGACTAGTTATTAATTCAGAAAATGTAATGATGACATGATTTACAGCCTGCAGACAATTTTTCCCACTTCATATAAATCATGTATAGAGAAAGAGTGATGAAAAAAGGAAGAAAATTCACTAATATCTTAAAGGAAACACTTTTTTTTATGCAATTTAAAATGATCATGTTATAGCTGAATAAAATATTAAAAAATAAAGAAGACATGATTTGCTGTTGAGACTTTTGAACTGTTATTTAAGTCTTCCATCCAACAGTTAGTCTCAATTCATGTATTTTCATGGATATCAATTTTCATGGATTTGTAAAATAATACACAATGTATTCATTGGTACTAATTCATGGATTTGGGAAGGAGTCTATTCTTTCAAGTACTTTATTCATGGATTTGGGAAGGAGTCCTATTCATTCCAGTACTTTTATTCATGGATTTGGGAAGGAGTCCTATTCTTTCCAGTACTTTAAATCATGGATTTGGGAAGGAGTCCTATTCTTTCCACTACTTTAACTCATGGATTTGGGAAGGAATCTATTCCTTCCAGTACGTTAATTCATGGATTTGGAAAGGAGTCTATTCTTTCCAGTACTTTTAATTCATGGATTTGGGAAGGAGTCCTACTTTATCCAGTACTTTAATTCATGGACTTGGGAAGGAGTCCTATTCTTTCCAGTACTTTAATCATGGATTTGGAAAGGAGTTCTATTTTATCCAATACCTTAATTTGTGGATTTGGGAAGGAGTTCTATTTTATCCAGTACTTTAAATTGTGGATTTGGGAATGAGTCTTATTTTATCCAATACTTTAATTTGTGGATTTGGGAATGAGTGCTATTTAATCCAGTAATGTAGTTCATGGATTCAGGGAAGAAATCCTATTCTTTCCAGTATTTAAATTCATGGACCTGAGAATAAATCCAATTCTTTACATAAAAGAGAACTGAAGTTTGGGTCTTTAACTTTCATGGCTTGTAGCAATATAAAATCCATGAATAAAAAAGTCCCTGACTAAACATGGCATGATGATGGATGAGTCTGAAAACAGCAATAACAGTTCCCAATTGACCCATCACTGTTGGACTGTCATCTTTCATTCGACTGCAACCACAATGTTTCCACAAACATACAATTTCTATCAATGGATCAAAAACTGAATTCATGAAAATATTTCTCACAGCAATGGGTTTTACATAGGTATGTTAAAACTGTCTTGACAAGGCTGTCAACAAATAATGGTTTCTCAAGACAAGTCGTCAATAGAATAACTCTTTACAAACAGAATGTAATGAGTGATTACGTAACTTTCCTCTACAACACATTTAGTAGTCTCCATCAGTCTTGGTAAACATTTAATTCTCAAGTAGAAAATAATTCAGACAAAAGCAATCCTGACAATGTCTCATTTCTTAACTAAATGATTTTACTATGACTTCTTCACAACTTTTAATCAGCACTAAGCAGCCATTATTGTGCTGACATGTTCTTAAACCATATTAAGTGGAAGGTAACCATGATAGTATACAATGTAAAGACATTAACATGGACAGCTTGCCATTAACGAAAAAAACATATTTATTCCACTTCCAAATGCACTGGTTAGAATGGACCTTCTGCATTGGATTGGAGATCTAAAGCATGGAAGAATCCATGTGGTCAGGAGCTAAACACAAATACTTAACCTTTGTTAGTAAAACAAAATATAGGTCACAGTCACCTTATGTGGCTGTAAGGGTGTAGAACTAACATAAATGCATCTAACAATAATTAATAAAAGAAGTTTGAACATAAAGGATAAACACATACAAATTTCATGTCATAATTATACCTTGTTAATTAAATTTACAAAAAATAACAACCAAAATGTTATGATTTACCTGGCTGAGAAGAATCTCCTTGTGCCTCATTTTCCTGAAGAACACCTTTAAATATGTCCTCTACCATCTTACTGTCCATTTGGGCCAAGCCTGTAATGAGAAAGTATAGTCTTTTTGTGTGAAAAGAAAGTGTTAACAATGAAGACCTAATTGGAACATGCTCATCTCTTTTGAGTTGATTTAAATAACTGCGACTTGTGGAAAGAAACTTGAAGGTAACTGTAGTGGTACTGCCAAAATCACTGCTATTCTTGCAATCTTCAAATCAAAAATTTAAAATATTTCATTCAGTTTCAACCTAGTGCTTGTATTGCTACTAGTGATGGCACACTGAGTAATATTGTGATGTCAATGAAGGTACTGTGATGTAATAACAACTACAGACATGTGGGCAGTTAAAAATGACCACTACTGACATCCATGGTCCTTTTCTTGCAGAAGACACTCCTTAACTCAACCACTGGATAAGGGTCACTAATGTTCCCTTTTACTTAAAAAAAGAATAAGTACTCTATTCTGCAAAAAACTTACATGAAACTAATTTGGAAGAACTCTGATAACTATTACAGTCAGTTCATAATTGATCAAATTAAAAGTAACAAACTTACATAAACATACTGCATCATTCTATAAGCCTACACATTCCTGTATACAGCCAGTTCATAATTGATCAAATTAAAAGTAACAAACTTACATAAACATACTGCATCATTCTATAAGCCTACACATTCCTGTATACAGCCAGTTCATAATTGATCAAATTAAAAGTAACAAACTTACATAAACATACTGCATCATTCTATAAGCCTACACATTCCTGTATACAGCCAGTTCATAATTGATCAAATTAAAAGTAACAAACTTACATAAACATACTGCATCATTCTATAAGCCTACACATTCCTGTATACAGTCAGTTCATAATTGATCAAATTAAAAGTAACAAACTTACATAAACATACTGCATCATTCTATAAGCCTACACATTCCTGTATACAGCCAGTTCATAATTGATCAAATTAAAAGTAACAAACTTACATAAACATACTGCATCATTCTATAAGCCTACACATTCCTGTATACAGTCAGTTCATAATTGATCAAATTAAAAGTAACAAACTTACATAAACATACTGCATCATTCTATAAGCCTACACATTCCTGTATACAGCCAGTTCATAATTGATCAAATTAAAAGTAACAAACTTACATAAACATACTGCATCATTCTATAAGCCTACACATTCCTGTATACAGTCAGTTCATAATTGATCAAATTAAAAGTAACAAACTTACATAAACATACTGCATCATTCTATAAGCCTACACATTCCTGTATACAGTCAGTTCATAATTGATTAAATTAAAAGTAACAAACTTACATAAACATACTGCATCATTCTATAAGCCTACACATTCCTGTATACAGTCAGTTCATAATTGATCAAATTAAAAGTAACAAACTTACATAAACATACTGCATCATTCTATAAGCCTACACATTCCTGTATACAGTCAGTTCATAATTGATCAAATTAAAAGCAACAAACTTACATAAACATACTGCATCATTCTATAAGCCTACACATTCCTGTATACAGCCAGTTCATAATTGATCAAATTAAAAGTAACAAACTTACATAAACATACTGCATCATTCTATAAGCCTACACATTCCTGTATACAGCCAGTTCATAATTGATCAAATTAAAAGTAACAAACTTACATAAACATACTGCATCATTCTATAAGCCTACACATTCCTGTATACAGCCAGTTCATAATTGATCAAATTAAAAGTAACAAACTTACATAAACATACTGCATCATTCTATAAGCCTACACATTCCTGTATACAGCCAGTTCATAATTGATCAAATTAAAAGTAACAAACTTACATAAACATACTGCATCATTCTATAAGCCTACACATTCCTGTATACAGCCAGTTCATAATTGATCAAATTAAAAGTAACAAACCTACATAAATATACTGCATCATTCTATAAGCCTGTATACAGTCAGAACAACGATGATCCAATGAAAAGATACTGTTAATCTTTCCTTCCAATCCAGATGCTATTCTTAAAATAATTTTGGATGAAACAATATGCATAAACATTAGTTCTCTTGAATTATCTTCATATTTCTGTACCTCTTCATCTCTGCACTATTTGTTTTCAAATTATTCTTATTGACTGGATTCTAGTTAAGTACATTGTTGTTTATAATGCAAACATAAATGTACCAGTCGTAATGTGCTGAAGTACCTTTGTCCCTACCCCTGTCCACATAAAAACTCTTATTCAAAACTGTAAGAAAAAAAAAAATGCTCCATTTTTTACAATTTCTCCATTTTCTCATGGAACCTCAAGTGTCCCAAAACTGGATCCAGTGGGCTAAGCTGCAGTCATCACTCGGATAAAAAATAATTTGCAATGGCCTCATAAACAGAGAACTCAAGATAGGACCCACTGTGCATTGCAGGGACCCAATAGGTGAAGAAATATCTAGGCTGATCAGTGATTGTTTGAGGGAACAATAGACAGTCTGGATGATTTTAAAATATGTTCTTGTGGGAAAGAGAATATGTTCACAAGCATTTTTAACTCCATAGCCAAGCGATTAAATGTTATGATGAATAATATCCCCTCTCTGACAATGAATCTAAGGTGAAGTCAAAGTGAAACAAGGGATTTCTCATCTTGTGCTAGAATACAACTTTCTAGGTGCTGTTTTTGCAGAATGTCATCCAGGTACTTTATATGTCATGTGACTCTTAAGTACAACACAACCATATCCATACTTCTCATGAAGAACCAGGTGTTCAGACCAAAAGGGAGGGCCCTGAACTGATATAACATATCCCTAAATGAGTAATCACCCTCCTGAATATTGCTGAGAACCCATCTTCGTTTCTCCATTTTTAATGACACGGTTTGTGAGCCTACCTGTTTGAATGGTTTGAAGCATGTGATGTACTTGAATATGTCCCCAACCTGGATGTGTGAAAAGTGCCATGTGAGCATGGCATCATTTCTCATTGTAAGAAAGCTGAAGGGGCATAGAGCTGGGACAGAAATGATTTTTTATCATCAATGGTCCTTGAAAACTGTTTTCTTCCCTGAGAAATGGGCTAATAAGACAGTTTTCCTGTTTGTCGTGCTCTGAGGATGTTTTTGTCCATCCTGATTTTGAGGTTTCACGTCTCAAACAAGGACTCAGCTCTAGGATGTTGACCTGTGCAAAGTTTGTTTCTTTGATGGCCAGTATATTAACTTCCCTTGTATAAGCACATAATCACAGGTCTGATGTTTTTTCCAAACGTTTTAACTCACTGATGCTGTTATGTATCTGGCAAGTGTGTATTACTCAGTTAAGAACACATGCCATCATTATTCTGACTCCTCAGCATGACCAGAAGTATTATCAATGGGAGAGGCTAACCTGTATTCCAAATACTGAAATATAACCATGGATAGATCCTACTGCAATATTATGAATAAGTTGTTGTGCTGAGAAAGACCCCTGTCCCATATGAAGTGATGAAGACCTCAACATTCTCTAGCCTGCAACATCTCTACTGATGGTTGGGACCTCTATTTAAAGAACAGGCATACAAGTCTCACTGGAGTTGCTACAGTGAAAAGAAAGGACTGCTGACACTTGGATTCTATCTGTGTAATAGGAGTTTGACCAGACTGAAGGATCTGTTTGAATATCAGCTAGACATTTTTTACCCACTGATCAATAAATGTGGAAACCTGTATATTGCCAATGATATTGCTAGAGCAGAAACTGGAAAACTTCTTTGATTGATGCACAGAAAGCCAAGTCCTCTCTGGACATTGCTGTATCATGTAGGAAAGACTCTGTTTATGAGTGTGAATTGTCGAACACAGAAGAACTGGGTGATAGAGACACATTCTGGAATGAATATGATGAAGCTGAGAAGCAGTGAACAAGACTGAGGATCCTGCCAAATTGGGACACTGTAATCTTGGTATGATCACTGATTTACTAGCAACAGGGACTGGAATGTTGCCACTGATGGTGCCAGCTTGTGACAAAGCTGGTGATGGTAACAGAGCCAGAACTGTTCAAAGTTCCCAGCTCAAATCAGTGACGGTTCAGGAATGATTGGAATGTTACCATAGCTGCCACCTGATTGTACCAGAGCTGTCCACTGATCCCTGCTTGAATTGCTAGTGATCTAGGAATGGAAAGAGGCATCTGGAACTGAAGCATCACCATAGCCAATGCCATGTTATGATGCAACTGGGGCTGTGTCTGTCCATACTGTCAATGGTAGGCTGGTACTGATTGAAGACATTTGTTCTTTGCAGTTGGTGCTGGGAATACCAGAAGTCCACGACAGTAACTGTGTCAAGGCTAGCCATTTTGGATGTTGGGAACTATCTCTTTCATAATGCTTGGATGGGGTAAGTTGAGATTTTGAACCCAGTACTGTGTTCAAGGAATAAGTTAAGCTGAGTTTGTGTCTGAACATGTTTTGATTGTTGAAAAACACAAGTGTCTAAAATGAGTTGAGGCTGTGTCTGAACATGTTTTGATTGTTGAAACACACAAGTGTCTAAAATAATAACATCAATGGTCTGTTGGTATAGAATAACTGCTTCACAGAGTTTATATAGACATAATTTATATAGCAGGTTGTGTCCCAAAACTTTGAAATGATGTGTACTATAGACTTCTGGGCAGGCAATTAAACTGTGTACTTTAAGATGGAGTTAAAGCAAATAATTGACTCAAGTGGAAAATGATTTTCCTAGGTCTCCAAAAATGAGCAAGCTTCCTGGCACAGAAGGTAGGAGTAACTGAGGCATGAATGGTATTCAGCATCAATTCTAGGCATGGAGAGATCACTTGTCTGGCTTCAAAATATGTGGCAGACAGCTTTGAGTTAAAAATAAGCATGGGAAGTTTGAATGGTTGTACTCCCCAACACAATACATGTAAAATAATTTTTTTTGCTTAATTGAATTAAAAGATTCACAAACAGAATTCTAACCTTCTAGCATGCTCATGGTTTCTGGATCAAGATTTTTCTCATCGATGTTTGGAAGGTCGAGTAGCTCATCCTTTGCATCAGTGGACCCAGACTGACCCTCCTTACCATCCTCATGGTCCATTGGCAAATCTGAGAAAAGATTAAAACAAAAGTATTACAATATATTAAATCTGATTTGTCATGTAACTATACCACTACAACTAAACCAACCAACCAAAAATGATGACTTCTGTACTAAATAGTCTCCCACAAAAAATATCACAAGATAAATCAAGTGCGTGATCTGATTTGGAAAGGAAATCTGACTGACTGACATACATTTTTGCAGTGGTATTGTTGTTATAATACTGGCCACATGTTGCAGTGGTACTGTTGTTATAATACTGGCCACATGTTGCAGTGGTACTGTTGTTATAATACTGGCCACATGTTGCAGTGGTACTGTTGTTATAATACTGGCCACATGTTGCAGTGGTACTGTTGTTATAATACTGGCCACATATTGCTGTGGTACTGTTGTTATAATACTGGCCACATATTGCTGTGGTACTGTTGTTATAATACTGGCCACATATTGCTGTGGTACTGTTGTTATAATACTGGCCACATGTTGCTGTGGTACTGTTGTTTTAATACTGGCCACATATTGCTGTGGTACTGTTGTTAACTGTTCTACTGCAAGTTTAGATGTAGTCAGTATAATACTGGCCACATGTTGCTGAATAAATGTTCTAAAATATTAAGATAAAAAACTGCCCACAAAAAAAATGTCAGAAGATAAAGCTTTCCAAAAAGAATGTAAACTTGCAGTACTACATGATACAAGGTCAAAATCTGTAAAAGAGCCATAAAATAGAAGAGACAATGTAAAAATATAATATCCTTAAAATACAGTCAAATTTTTCTTTTAGTTCCAGTGCATCCATTCCTAATAAATGTACTACCATCCTTTCCCTCACTAGATTCACAAGCCCTTCCCTGTACAAATGATTAAAACCTTTCCATCCAAGATCTCTATGTTATATTAGGAATTGCCAGCACAACCAGTATTTTCCAGCTTTCAGTGTATTAGAGCTTATATTCCAATCAACCTGTATTCTTTTTTAACAATGTCTTCCCTATAAGATATAACACCATACAGTACTCAAAATATTTATAAAAAAATCTTAAAATGCAATCCCATAAAAACAATTATATCAGGGAACCTAATGTATCACCTGTTTATTTTCAGTGATGACCCCACCACCACCACCTACATGGCTTCAAAAATAATTTACACTAAATTTTACCACAAAGCTTTGAAATCATTGACATGACTGCTGAAGTTGCAGTGTTTCAACCAGGTTTCAGCAACATGAAGGCCAGGTCTTGCTTGTCAAGCTTGTTACCCAAGTAATGTCGCAAAATGAGCTCTTCAAAGGTCAAAGGTCAAAGGGAAGAGTAAGCATATTGCAGAATGAATGATCTCAATTTCATATGATTCAACCCAAGTACAAAATCCATCAAGGCTTTTAGGAATTACAAGCAAATGAAAAAACTACAACCAAAACCTTAAAAAAATTATGTGACTGACCTTGACCCCTAGGTCAGTGGGGCAAGTGTGCATGCTACAGAATGAATTGTGTTAGTTTCATTATTATTCGTCCCAGGAATAAAGAAAATCCATCAAGGGGTTTATGAAATATACGAGTTTTCTGACCTTGGTTAAAGGTTATAAAGGCATCACAAAATGAATTGCCTTAGCTCCAAAATTATTAGTCTGGATGATGAGACTCTATCAGGGGCTTTAGGAAATATTTGCAAATGGGAAAAAGTTTACCTAAAATTTAAATGCAAATTTTCAATTAATGACTTTGAGCCCAAGATAAAACGGTGTTCATACAGAATTCTGAATGATAAATTCAAAGACTTTTCCAACTTTCAAAGACCACAAACATAGATTATAAGAACTATTTTCGCTAACACTTTGTATACAAGTTATGTTATAAGAGAAAACAATGAATGAAAAATACTACAATATTGTTTAACGATGAAATTCAAACTATAATTTCCTAAAATAGTTACCCATCATTTCCTAACTACTGTAATCTTTGCAAATTTGACAAATGCAAAGGGTGTTACTTCTCATTTAGGACCAAATAGACCATAAGATGTGCGTAGAGCTTCATCACAATCCTTCAAGCACTCTTCTGGTCCATGGCCAGTAATGCTTTTAAGTCCACTGCTGCTAACCAAGTATTACTTATTTTAAAAATTTCAATCTCAGGATGAAAATTTGAGATGTCTAGTAAAACTTCATGAATATAATCAATTTAAGTGCACCCACAAACTCAATTTTTTGCTTGTTATAAAATTCTGCAAATTAGTCTTTCATGGAATAAGCTACCCACAGTCAACAATCTTGAATTCAATAATGTGCAAACATTAATACATCTGTGTTTGTGTACATATGCTTTTGGATTCTAAACATAGCTTTAACAATTTGATTCATATTGGTAAGAAGTCTGCAGTGTGGCAGTTGATTGTGATGTCCAGCACTAGAGCATCATGCTGCAGGCATTTGTCAAGTCCCACCCAGTCATATTATCCAGACACCAGGCTGACCAGTCCTAACACTAAACTCTTAATGCTGTGTACTAAGCGAGGTATAAACTAGAACCATTATTATAAGTCTCTGGTATGACTCGGCCGGGGCTCAAATCCGCAAACTCCTGCATCTCGGGCAGATGCTCTAACCAGATAGGTCACTGGAGTGGTCCGTTTGTCTGTTAATAAGTTTGGTAATCACTATCAAATCTGAACTTAAGTGTCTGCACAGTAAATACAAAGTCAGATCTGCCGACTCAATGTCAGGCAATGTCAGATTCACAGTATGCTGCATAGAGCAACATTAAGGTATATAATCTTACCATCCGATTCTTTTAGTTCATTTTCTATCATTTTGAAGAGATCCTCTTCATGGGGCAGTGTACTGAGATCATCAATGTCCAAATCTTTCAGAGTACCCTCATCTGAAATACAGACAAGCAGTGTAAACTAATGGTTCTTTACAGAGAGAGAGAGAGAGAGAGAGAGAGAGAGAGAGAGAGAAAGAATGCTACACAACAGGTGAGAAATGATTTATTCACAAGAGTACGATGACAGTACAATACATATAAAGAAATCAGACTCAACAGAATGGGAACAGTGATGATTTTGGGATGTCCCACTGCACTGATTTTTCCATCATTGGTGACTGGGAGGTTGTCATCATCTCATGCATAAAAAGACCCCAAAAAAATAAAAATTAAGGTCACTATAGTTGATTCTGGACTAAATCAAATGGACTGCAAGTTGCCCTACTAAATAGGGTGCACTCCTTACCAAAGAAGTATAAACAATTTACTGACTGAGAGAAATATTTTATTGATTCCAATTAGCTTGGGCACAAACTGAGAGCACATGGTTCATGATCAATGATTGAAAATGTCATTGAGAAGATAGTGTGTAGTTGTGTGTGTGATTTGGATTTTTAACGTTGCTTTTAAAAAAATTCAGTCATATCGCTAAAATGTCTGCAGTGTGGCCATTTATAGTGATGTCCAGCACTGGGGCATCATGCTGCAGACATGTAGCATGATGTCACACCCAATCACATCATTCTGTCACCAGGCCGACCAGTCCCAACACTAAGCTCTTAATGCTGAGCACCAAGCGAGGCAGCTGTACGTACCATTTTTATAAGTCTTTGATATGACTTGGCCGGGGTTCAAACCCACAACCGTCTGCATCCAAGATGGACACTCCAACCACTATGCCGTTAGAGCGTTACATACAGAAAAGATAATCTTCTGCAATGGTACAAGACACTGCAACATTTATTTCCAAAATATCTTAACAGGATGGAGAAAAAAATGTAGAGTACAATTTTTAAGCGGATCATTACTCAAGCATGCGGGATTCATTTCTTTATGGAAAGTAAATGGTAGGAAAGGCTGATAATGAAATGTGATTAATTTTCTTGAGAAAACATGAAACCAATAAAAATATTTGCGACCCTCATATTTCCTTAAATGACTGATAGGGACTCTTGGATCTCCCACTTTACGTTTTTAGAATGAACACTGAGAATATGCATAGGGTGAAATGCATAATCTCATTTAAATCAGAGACCTGTGGGCGAGAGAATGAGAGGGAGAAAGAGAAACATAAGAACAGTTTTACCCAGATGAGACATGTCCACATCTTGGTCATCTGGTAGGCCAGACAGTCCAGCTAGTGGAACTGATGCTGATGTCCCAGGAGTTGGCTCAGCTGGTACATCCTGTGGCTGTGTTGATGATGGTTGTTCTTTTGACAACTCTTGTGTAACTGGAGTTGATTTGATGTCAATCTCACTTTCATTCTTGACCTCCAACAGTAACTTCTCAGGACTTGCTGGTGAAGAATGGTCTGACCCAGTGCCAACCAGAACACCTTGCTGAAGCGTTTCTTTTGACTTTTCAAGCAATGACTTGCCAAAGAAGGCCTCCTGAAAAAAAATCCAGAACAAGAATCAAAATGTATGAGGACAAAGTCATTATTTGCATGTATGGAACCATCTAGTCCAAGACTCCACAGAATTTATCTTCATAAAAGTGCTGTCAAAGGGATGGATCTAAGGGTAATTCATATTTAACACTAGCAACTTTTGCCAAGTTATGTATGCTTCAAACCAAAAAATGATAGAATAAAACAACAATAAACATCACACCCAATAGTTCAAGTTTTTCTTGGAAACCGTTCTTTTTTCAGTCTTGGTGATCTTGAATTTTAACCAATAACTGCATTTCTCATCTTAGACGCAAGTCATTCAGATCATCATGTTTTGTGACACAGTGCTTGCATCATTTTGTGGAAACCATTTTTGTTCTCAGAGTACCTCTGACTTTCAGGTCTGACCTTATAAATTCCAATATCAATAGGGGTCTTCTATATCTCAATGCAAGCTATCTACAGAGCTTGCAGTTAAGAACTTTAGTTGTCTTGTGGAAATTGGTTTTTCTTCATTTGGTTCCTGTCATCTTGACTTTTGACCTGTCAACACCAAAATGAACAGAGACTTCTGTGTCTCAAATGCAAGGCATCCATACAATTTGGTCAAACTAGGGAATAAAGATGATAATCTCTGTAACCTCAATATATGACCTATTTAGACCACAAAGTCAGCAAGTTTCTTTTATCTCTCAAGTGTAAGCCATTTACAAATATGATTATGTTAACTGGTATACAAGTCAAGTTATTGTATGAAAACAGTTTTTCTTCTTTCAGTACCTGAGGCCTTGACTTCTGACCTAAAAATAAAAAGGTTTCTTTCTTCCTCCATAAGCAACATATTCACAAAGTTTGGTAATGGTAGATGGTTGAGAACTATACCTACTGTGCAAAAACAAAACAGACAACAAGGACTGGCAGACAGCATCAATACATGATATGCTCCACTCTATGACAAGCATATACAAATCAGAGTACTGAACATACTGGTGGATTGGAGCATTGACTTTCTTTTAAAATGATCATTTTTCTTTTTCAAATACAATAAATAAATAAATAAATAGGAAACTGTCCATGGAGATATCCACATTAGAATCTGTTTGCTAAATCAATGGGAAAAAAAACCAAGATATATATCTGTTTCTTGACCAAATTTTCCTTATCTAACATGGCCTATAATCAAGGCTACATTAATCTAATTGGAGCTGTAGATTCTAATAGTACTCTGGAATTCAAATCTCTTTTCTACTTTCCATTCATGGTTTTTTATAATAGAAAATTTAAGTATTGGCCCAATAGCTCAGCTAGGAAAAATTTATGGAAATTCAGATTTTTTATTTCCTTTGTAAATACGTAGCTTGTTACATATGTTTACAGCACACTAATTGCTAGTTGTACAGGACAGCTGTGCACAGAAATCGACTTTGCCAGCTTTCTTTTCCTACAGTATTGGAGAATACTAAATTCAGTACCAGGATTTACAAAATATGCAACAGAAACAGAAGGAATTACTTTCAATTCACAACACTTTAAGGAAATCTTAAAAGTAGTTTTTATCTTCTGTATATCATTTTGTCTGCCGAATCAAATGAGTCTCAATTAGCAGAAATATATTATTAGTCAAAACTCAGCAAAAATAATACAGGTTTTCTCTACCCTAATTTATTTTACAGTATTTTCTCCCTAATTTATTTCACAGTATTTTCTCTCTAATTTATTTCACAGTATTATCTCCCTAATTTATTTCACAGTATTTTCTCCCTAATTTATTTCACAGTATCTTAAAACACAAGTAATTTCCTCATAAAGGAGGTTTGCATAATGCTAATATATGAACTGCCTGAGTACCTGCATATATGCTGGAAAGCTGTCCAATAGTACACTTTTCCTTTTAAAACCTCGGCGCTTGACTTTCTTCTTTTCTTCATCTTGCCCTTCAGCAGTCTGGCCCTCACCTAGGATAATAAAAATACAAACACATATACAGTTATCTTCACAATAAAGTCTGTCATTGTACCATTATTACTCTTATATAACACAAGAAATGATACGATTTCACTGGTACAATTTTACATTATTGCTATTTTATTACATTTAGTTTAGTTTAAAGCTAATAAGGACAAATTATTGTATAGGGAACACACATTTTTTGTTTATCACTCTTAACTGATTTCAGGAGGGGGTGGAGCAGCTGTTGAAGCTGGAACCTGAATGGCAAGGGGTTCACTACACCCAAGGAATTCAGTGAATGTTGATACCAGAAAAACAAATATGATCACTATCCTTACAAAACACAAACAAAATAAAACCTTTTATATTTTCAGAAACCATTTTAAGTTTCCCTAGTGAACTGCCAATCTGGTACATTGTCATAATTCTTTTCCAGGCAGCACACACTCCCAATCAGTTGATGTAAAACTGATGAGCATCTCGCTAGAGAGACAACTTCCAAAATCTATGGTAAATAACCACCTAGGCAAATAATGCAGTAAAATAGCTGTTATTTTTTAGGAATAAAGCAACAGCCAGATGCTTGGCAGGTAATTACATGGAACTATTAAAATTCTAAACTGTATTCTGACTGAACTGAGAATACACACTAGTTACTGTGGAACTGGTGAGCTGAAAAATCACCTTGGCAAACATCATTATATCTATCAATCTCATTGAACAAGATCTCTTCACTCAGGACATGAGATCATGTCTTATTTCTCTACTGTGAAAATTTCTCTTAGGTGCAACTCCTGTGTGACTGGAAAACAGGACTGCATGACTGCATAGACAAAACTTGTCCCACAGACTACTAAGGTATGCAAAATAGCTGCCTGACATAAATATAAGTGATCAATCTAATGACATCAGAAAGTCACACATGTCATCATATCCCTGGTTATGATTGGCTGCCTTGTGCTTGGGGAAAATCTGGACTTTTTAATAAGCAATTGGCTTTAAGTTGCCATCAGTGAAGTAATGTCAGATCTTTTGACTGGATCTACTGATGCAGTGACACAAGTGGATCTGCAACATTAAGCATGGATAAATACATGTATGAAATCATTCATGCCAGTATAGATTGGCTGATAAAAAATTACCTTCAATTTTGACCTCTGTGCTTTCTCCCCTTCCATCACCTTCAGCTGACGATGTCTGGCGTTTTACCTGAGGACGATTTCTAGGCTTAACAATGAATCCCCCAACACCTGAAACACATTAAAATCAGTTATATGATCAAGCAATCTATCAACAAACAAGAGACCAAAACTGACCTGAGATCAATTATCTGGTTGATGTCCCTTAATTACTAAATACAAGAAATTTATAGGGCAGTAGGGTCATTTATGTATTCTTCCAATGGTGTTGCAGTAAGTTATAACAGCTGTTTCCATGTTTTCCTATTTTTTATATATACATTTCTCCATTCTTTAAGTCATTTCTCCACATCTAAAAGATCTTTATGCCTTGATGCTTTCCATAAATGTTGGAAAAATTCTGCTGATAAGATTAAATTTTAGCTAAAGTTGTTTAAATCTTTTTTTTAATTTTTAGTAATGGTGGATAGGCTTCACCTGTATAAAATTAAATGGTGTTCAGGATGCAACCCCAATAAATGTAACTTTTCTTGGGCTGATAAATACTGGTATCTATCACTTCAAAAGTCAAAATATGTACATTGTTGACATGTTGTTAGAGTATCACACTGCAAAATTTAGAATACAAAAACTAAATCATAGTTCCTACTGATATTCTATTGTCTGAAAAGGATTTCCAGGAATCCAAGAAAAGACTGTTTCTTCTTTTTAACTGCTGTGTTGAAACCATCTCTAATATTTTTTAGTGATATCAAGGTTATCTAACTGGCAATTGTGCCTACATAATCGGAACCACTTTCATTCAGGTCCAACAAGACTTTAACAGAAATCTTTGGGTAAAACCCTTGTCAATAAGGCCATCCATTCAGGAGGAGTGGTGATACGAATTTCAAGACTGCTGCCATAGTAGCCATACTGGATGAAAAATTGGCAAACATTTTCATCAAGGACCAAGTAGATATCATAAAAAGTTTTCTTGTGAAAACCCTATTTCAATATGACCATCCAATCAGGTGGAGTAGTGTTAAGATTATTCAAGATGGCCACCATAGTGGACATTCTGGACATCAGACAGGCATAAAACTTGTATTGATTTGTCAATATGTATACATTCAGTACTACAAGGTAGTGATGATAATAAAACGTTAAAATTTGTGTTAGCAAAGTGATCTGGGGACGTACACATCTTCCTTACCAAGTTTCATGGCAATTCATCACAAGCTTCGATACTCGATGTTTCTCATATTGTGTGCAAGTTGGATGGATAGACACAAGGATTACTATATGAGGCTGGGCTATAAAATGCATCTGATAACAATTTATGGTGTGAAATCTCTGGAAAGATTCTTGTCTAGATTAAAGCAATGAGTTACGATAAACTGGCAACCTTCAAACTTGATAGAAACAACAAAAAAAAAAACAACCAAACAAACAAACAGAATTCCAAAAGAGTGTCTTAAAAGGGACATAAACGAGTGGAATTCAATTGAAAAGTACCATTTGAACCATGTTATTTCTTCCATTTATCAATGATTTACCCACTATATTATGCAGCAATAAGAAAATTATTGCTCTCACAGGTCACAATGTACTAACAAAATGAATGGTCACAAAATTAGCAATCAATGTTCAATCCAACAAAATATAACATCTTACATATTGGCAACAGAAATGAAAACAAAGAATACTTTTTGAGAAAATAAAAAAATGATGCAGTTCTTACTGAAAACAAACGAATTTAGGAGTTGTATTTCACAAGAAGCTCAAGTTCTAAAAAACCATGCAAATGAAGTTGTGAATAAAGATAACAAAATGGTAGATCAACTACAGAACATCTGAAGTCATTGATAAAGAAATACTGCCACACTTCTACAAATCGACTATCAGACCGTACATGGAATATGCAATCTACAAATCAATTATTAGACCCAACTTGGAATAGGCAACACCAATTTGGAATTCTCTGGCTACAAAGGATATCAAAGCAGTTGAAAATGTGCTATACAGAGGGACGATATTGATACAGACACTGCAAGGTTTTTCATGTGCGGATGGACTAAAATATCTAGGACTGCCTCCTTTACAGCACTATTGACTTAAGAGACACAATTCAGGCCCATAAAATTTTGAATGCTACCTACAGCATTGTTGACTAAAAGGCACATTTCAGGCCCACAGGATTTAGCACCCTAGATAGCACTGTCGACTAAGAGACACATTTCAGGCCCACAGGATTTAGCACCCTATCGTTAGCACTGTTGACTAAGAGACACATTTCAGGCCCACAGGATTTAGCACCCTACCTATAGCACTGTCGACTAAGAGATACATTTCAGGCCCACAGGATTTAGCACCCTACCTATAGCACTGTCGACTAAGAGACATATTTCTGGCCCACAGGATTTAGCACCCTAGATAGCACTGTCGACTAAGAGACACATTTCAGGCCCACAGGATTTAGCACCCTAGATAGCACTGTTGACTAAGAGACACATTTCAGGCCCACAGGATTTAGCACCCTACTGATAGCACTGTCGACTAAGAGATGCAATTCAGGCCCACAGAAATTAGCACCCTACCAATCTTGGCTGGATCTCGTCTATTTCTCTTTCTTTTCTCCTCAGCTAGCCTCCTGAGAGCTTCAGCCTCAAGTCTCTGCCGTGATTCCTCATCTAATGTTAACAGGATTTGACTGAATGCATCATCTTTTGCCTTACTTTCCTCAGCTTCTGAAGATGTAATTAAAATGATTTTATACCTTTTATAGGAAAAAACTATGCATGGTTGGATAGGAATACATGGTACCATTGTAAAGAAGACAAATTCAGGTGTATGAAAATATGCCCATATACAAGTTTACTCTCATACAAGTGATTATGCAGGTAAATTAAAAGCAAAATTTCAACGTATTAAATTAAAAATTTAATTGAAGCACTTAATGAGTAATATTTGGTTTGTTTTTGATCCAGTGTCTTACAAATCATGGCACGAATAAATACAATGTTATGTCACATTTTAGGGAGAGCCACATGTGGTTAACAATATTTCTACTGGTGTTAAAAAAATTAGATACACAGGGTTTTATGTTCTTTTTCATGGAGATCAATGTGAATAAAAACATGTGCTTTGATATTACAGATAATAATTTTTTTTTTAAAGTCCAAGATAGTTCTTTGGTCAGCAAATCATCTACCTGTATCATCAATGAAATGCAGGTAGTTTTACCTGCACAAACATGTAACATAATGTTTCTGAAATTACAGTCACTAAAAATTTTCTTAAAATACTGAAGAGGTATTCAAGATGTGTATGCTGGGTCTACTCATTCATAAAGTATTTGAACATTACGATCTGTGTAGATTTAGTCCACTGAAAAAGTTCAAGTGTAGTACACATTCATGAGTTACAGTCCTTCAAATAACTTCGTAACTACTGCTAACAAGCCATTCTGGCTGTAAACATTCCTTTTCTTCTTCTTGTATATTTAAAAGATCAGAAGTCCCATATTTTTAATTATTTTGTCCCCAAACAATTCAGACTCATCATCCAAAAATGGACACCATTTTTGGCATACTTCACGGCCTTTGAAGATTTACATTTACAGATCGGACCCCTGCCCCCTTCTTGTTAACAAACTACCTTAAAGTCCAAAGGCATCCAATTGTAAGCAAATGAATCATACTACAAATAATTATTCACTAATGAGGTACCCCTGACATTTATCAATCAAAGAATAGATTATCAAAACATGAAATGTATGTTGGACTGGAATACTAGTCTGCACAATTGAGTAGTTATTGTTCCTGGAATGCTTTACTGGTCTGCATTGTTAAAGGTGTTAAATATGAAGGCTAGCAAATTTGTGAAAGTCTATGAAAATTTCAATATATGTGGACTTTTGCAATATCAATAATGTGACCACAGAGAACCTTCAGATAACATACCCTTGTCTTTATCTTCTTCATCTACAGAACTGGCAGATAGAAGCCTCATCATTGGTACTGATGAAGATGTACCTTCCTGACTTGTTCCTTCAGCACTTACAGACGCACGCCTTTCTGCTTCTACCTCCATCATTTTTCTGTGTAACTCTTCTTTCTGTTCATCCCAGCCCTGAGGCTTCTTCCCCCATCGTCGATTTCTTTTTATTTTGGGGGCCTCCATTTTAATGCTGTCAATCTGCTGTCGACCCGCCGCAGATAGATACACTCCGTCTATGAAATAAAGTCTTGGTGGTTCTGCAAAAGAATCCACAAATGAGTCTAATGATTTTATTATTCCTGTGCCATTCTGAAGAAGGGTGTCTTTTCTGTATACATGTAGTAGTATTTACAAACATCAAAGCACCTTTCCTATTTGGTACCAACAGTGTGCGTATGTGTGTGTGTGTGATTAGGATTTTTAACGTAGCTTTAACAATTTTTCAGTCATACCACTATGATGTCTGCAGTGTGGTAGTTTATAGTGATGTCCAGCACTGGGGCATCATGCCCCAGACATGTAGCATGATGTCCCGCCCAGTCACATTATTCTGACAACAGGCCGACCAGTCCTAACACTAACCTATTAATGCTGAGTGCCAAGCAATGCAGCCTGTTGTACCATTTTTGTAAGTCTTTGGTATGACTTGGCCGTGGATCGAACCTACAACCTCCCGCTTCCAAGATGGATGCTCTAACCACTAGGCCACCAGAGCGGTGGTGGTGCCAACAGTAATTCTGACTGGACATGAAAGCAATAGTAAGTAATGTTTAAAAAAATACTTCAATCTCTGGAATACAAGTTGGAGTGATAGGAGTCCTACAATGTTTGACATCCATCTTGATATTTATGTTATATGCTTACTCTTTTTTCTAAGGAATCAAATTCTGACACATGTAAGTGGTTGTCTTTTCGAGTTCTGCTGACATATTTTATTCGGTTGAAATGTGATGATAGACGAGGAATGTTGGTTAAAGGAGGCAGACATTTCTTTAATGAAGATTAGTATTTGTCTTTGTTTCCTTAAAGAAATATAATCCAACTTCAACTGACTTGAACGCATCCACTTGCTTGTGTCAGAATTTTATTCAATCAGGAAAAAGACATCAGAGTAAGTATAGTTTGACTCAAGCGAATTATCCTTACAGCCTTGTGTTCCTTAGATGATAGGTTTTGCCACATTGGTAATTAAACTTTAATCTCTGGTAATGTATCAATAAAGGCTGCCAAAACGGTGAGATATTGCTGAAAATTTGGCCTCAAGTTTCCCCGTCAGTCAACCTGGGAATACACTATACAATGCCATTTATTTGAAAGTAAGATATTGACCAAAAACAATATAAATGTCAGGGTGAATGTTTTACGTTGTATGACTAGGGTTGATATGTCTGCAATGACTTTAGAAATTTGATCAATCCCCCAGGATTTTGGGGCATGGAAACCCACACATGTTCAAACAAGGAGGGTAGGGGTGTGGAGGTAATGATGCTTTGCCTAGACATCTAATTGCTGAATGAGAATAAGCAACAAAAGAACTGAAAAACTGAAAATTTCTGGTCTATCAAACATTTTTGCCTCTTATTCATGTCCTATATACCTGTAGATTACATAATGAAAATAAACTGAGATATCTTTTGTTGTTGTTGTTGTAGGGTTTAACGCCATTTTTCAGCACAAGATAGGCTACAAATGACGGCCAGCATAAATGGTGGAGGAAGAACCTGGGAAAACCCCAGAAAGAACCACTGACCAACGAGAAGCTCCTGGCAAGCTTTCTCATGTCCCACATTTGCCAAGTCCAAGACTTGAACACACGCAGACAGAGGTGAGATGGCAGTGATCCATAACAATGAGTGCTTTAGACCACTTGGGGACTCCAAGAGATCTGTAAATTGCTACATTTTTATTGGCTGTAAAAGTATAAACATGTACGTTGTTAAACCAGCGTGAATTTGGGCAATAATAATCTCTGTTATTGGAAAGAAAAGTATGACCTGATCCTTCATAAAACTGCCCTGCATCTAAAATAATGTTCAGTTATCATCATCATCATTAATATTATTAATTTTTATTGGCTGTAAAAGTATAAACATGTACGTTGTTAAACCAGCGTGAATTTGGGCAATAATAATCTCTGTTATTGGAAAGAAAAGTATGACCTGATCCTTCATAAAACTGCCCTGCATCTAAAATAATGTTCAGTTATCATCATCATCATTAATATTATTATTATCATTATTATTATTATCATTATCATTATTATTATTATTATTATGCGCTTCAGACAATATGATCAAATATAAAGAATTCCTAAAAGATTTTGAAGAATTTTTTACTTCTTTCGAAATGAGCACAAATATGAAACTATAAGAAAAGATAAAAGGTAAAGATGTCCAAATTTTTTATAAAATACAAAAGAAAGGAAGATGAAGATAAAGTCCTAAATGTACTGGGTCAAATTTTAAAAAAATATAAACCGCACATCATGATAATTAAAAATAACTGATTTGGACAAAGTGCTTTCATTAAATAAAATTGATAACTTTTACTGCTGTACATGTTTTGATATTTTTCTTTTCCCTTTTTGTTAACTGATACCAGCATGTTTGATTAACAATTTCTAAACTATAAATATGCAGGACTTGTACAAAAATGTCAAATAACACTTTTAATGCCATTTATCTGATAATGAGACTTCATGGAAATAACTACTGTGAATGTTTTATTGTAGAGCACATTGTCTTAGATCATTATTGTATAATTCTCCAGATTGTCAATAGTAGTTTAGGAGAGAAGACATTTGGGCAATCATTTCTTGCGATCGTTTTAATGTACCACCAGACCTGTAAATCCTGAATTATGGATTGATCTAGAAAAAAGTTTCAGTCTGTCTCAAAAACTTACCAGATTCTTTTGGAGGTGGGGGTAAGCTTAGAATAGGTGGCGTGGGTACTCTTATTTCCTCTTCCTTTGGTGGTGGTGGTGGTGGTGGTGGCGGTGGTGGTGGAGGTGGTGGTGGTGGTGGAGGTGGTACTGAAATGTAATAAGTAAACTCACTAAAAGATGTTTACTAAAATTTTAGAAACTGTTTATTAATAGTGATATCTAATGGTTTAATACAAGTTGAACTGATAAGTTATGCAAGCTGTACAGTTTAAGGCAATTTGAACATATAGCAAAATACAAGTTGAATTGTTTCATGCAAACTGAACTAATTGTATAATCAAGTTAACTAATAGCAGAATTTAAGGTGTGTGTGTGTGTGTGTGTGATTTGGATTTTTAACATGGCTTTAACAATTTTTCAGTTATATTGCTATGTTGTCTGCAGTGTGGCAGTTTATTGTGATGTCTAGCACTGGGGCATCATGCTGCAGACATGTAGCATGATGCCCAACCCAGTCACATTATCCTGACACCAGGCCTAACACAAACCTCTGCTGAGTGCCAAGCGAGGCAGCTATTAGTATCTTTTTTGTATGTCTTTGGTATGACTTGGCCAAGAATCAAACCCACGACCTCCCAAATTCGAGGCCAATGCTCTAATCACTAGGCCACCGGAGCGGTTAGAATTCAAGGTAACTAGTAACATAATGCAAGTTAACTAATTGTACAATGCTTAACTAATAGCATAATGCAAGTTAACTAACAGTATAATGCTTAACTAATAGCATAATGCAAGCTGAACTAATGACAATGCAAGCTGAATTAACAGTATAAAAACGTTTAACAGCACTACAGTGATCCCCCTCTTAAAAAGGCACCCTTACCAACATCCACCTGTTTTAGCACTAACATTTTTGTTCAAAAGTACCCATTTAGTACAGCAACCCCTCCAATATGGCCAGCATATGGATGCAAAACTATCAAATTTCCTCCCCATGATTGGCCCTATAATAAGGTTTACAGGAAGAAATCACAAATATTTGTTGGTTTCTAAATTCAAGACAAACACATTTATTTCAACAAACCAATAAAGTAACTTTAATCCATACAAAGAGCTAAGTAACCGAATTATCCCTACAGCCATGGAAACTACTATTATTACCAGCATTAATAATCAAGATGAATTATTCAGCTTAAGACAGCATGCTGTCTAGTCACTAGAAGTAAAATTATCTTAGCAACTGTGGCTTTTCTCTCGCACATTACAAACTTTAATAGAAAGGATGTCACAATAAAACCAGTCTATTATGTGACAAGTTAACTTAATCCATGTAAAATTTGAGTATTTATTTCATGCATTTATTTCAAGCAGTAACTATACAGTGTCAATGCAGGCATAAGTTCTTACAAAAGGTGCACAACATCAACAGAAATTCTCAGTCT
This sequence comes from Sinohyriopsis cumingii, assembly GCA_028554795.2. Classification (NCBI taxonomy): domain Eukaryota; kingdom Metazoa; phylum Mollusca; class Bivalvia; order Unionida; family Unionidae; genus Sinohyriopsis; species Sinohyriopsis cumingii. Next base: position 9,066,158 of record CM068832.1, on the reverse strand, counting down.
AGAAGGAAAACTGAAAGCAATTTGACTAATGGAAAAGAAGGATAGTCCTTCGATCATACCTGATAAATCTAATATCAGTACATACATGAAATGGATGGATATTGTTAGTTACAGCCAGATACTAAATACCATGATTTTAATGACAAGGTTTGTTTTGTACCAAAAACGATGCTTACTTAAAATAATTTTAAATATGATTGTTTCAGGTCACACTATAACATGCCTGTAATTTTTAAATGAAATATTAAGTACTTAAAAAATAGCAATGCCTTTCATGCTTTGTAAGTGTTACTCACATCTGTGCCTCTTATAAGGCAACTTTCCTGCAAGAAGGCATCGACTTATAGAGGGTGAAAAATGTACTATAATTAAAGGCATAAGGTAAGTTGAACTAACAGTACAATGGAAGTTGAACTAACAGTAAAATGTTTGAACAGTACAATTGAAGTTGAACTAATAGTACAATGGAAGTTGAACTAATAGTACAATGGAATTAGATCAGTACAATGAGAGTTGAACTAACGTTTAATGGAAGTTGAACAGTATGGGGAGCTGAACCAACAGTTTAACGAAGTTGAACTAACAGTACAAAGGAAGTTGAACTAACAGTACAAAAGGAAGTTGAACTAACAGTACAATGAAGTTGTTGTTGTTTTAATGGGGTTTAATGCCACTTTTCAGCACAAGATAGGCTATACATGGCGGCCAATATTAATGGTGGAGGAAGAACCCGAGAAAACCATAAAATGAACCACCAACCCACAAAAAGCTACCGGCAAGCTTTCTCTCATACCCACATTAGCCGATATATAATGGAAACAGTATGGAAGTTGAACTAACAGTATAATGGAAGTTGAACTAACAGCACAATGGAAGTTGAACCAAAATAATTAGGTAATGAAACAGAATGGATATATTGGTCTTAGTACATTCCACAAAAAAGAATGAGAACAGATTCTAATCTGTCATTTATTAAGTTCATGAGCATCAGACCAAAATTTTATCTGCTTTTTAATGCTGAAAAGTAGTAGCCTAAGGGTTGGAAGGTCCTGTAGTTGGCCAATTTAGGGTCATAGCAACAAAGGTTGGGAACCAGAGGTAAAGAATAAAAGTTTGATATCCTAAAAGACAAGTAGAAATGTACTCACCTGTAATACATTTCTGTAAGTTTACGTTTGAATAACTATTCAAATGTGTTGCAATGCAGTGTTTATTTAAACATGAAATAAAACTTCAAGTAAGAACAAACCAATATTTTTCAGATAATTAGAAGCAAACCCTAACAGTGGGACACAAAGAACGTGTTTCAGTGTGAAACACGCATTCATCCCATGTTACAGACGTGCACTATTGCTTTGACTTGCATATGTTTGTTACAAACAATTACAGTTCGGACAGCTTGGATGGACATGCAAGCATGCAAAGTAAATCCTAAAAACTAACCACTAACCAGTTCTAGAAGAAGGGTAATACAAAAAGTGGCTTAACACATTTGAGACTAACTAAAACACTTACATGGTCCTGGTTGTCCAGTTTTTGGACGACAGTACAGACAATGGTATCCAAAGTCTGCTGCCCTCTCTGCATCATCTTCATTCTTTATCCCATCACACACTGCATGAAGCCATCTTGAAATTCAAAACAAACAAAATGTTCAAATATTAATGAAGATACGTTGAGCACAAAAGAAGAGACCAAGTGGGCCCAATAATGTTCAGCTGACTTGCACAACTGAACGATTTGCCATTTTATTAGGCAGGCTAATGTAGTATTGCATGAACAAATCCAAGGTAATGGGACTCCCAAACTTTATATCAGATCCTGTTCATAATACAGTTTATTGGATATCTTCACAATACAAGTGTATTAAGTCTGATACACATCTGATCTGAAGTAGTCACTAAAGCAATGACAAGAATGATGAGCTCAGCCAATATGATACAAGATCACTTCATCCATATCGTACCTGTCTAAGATCTTGAGAACTTAAGTCAATTTATCAAATTTCCTTAAAACTGAAATAGAAATAGTTTCCAAAATGGTGACATTTTTAGCCATACAAAATCAGGACAGCCTCATCAATATTCAAGACTCTTGCTCTTTATCAAATTTATCCAAGATTTTGATAGTATGAGCTCATGTTCCAAGTTTGATCAAAATCTAATCAGATAAGCTCATTTTCCAAGTTTGATCAAAATCTAATCAGATAAGCTCATGTTCCAAGTTTGATCAAAATCTGATCAGATAAGCTCATGTTCCAAGTTTGATCAAAATCGAACCCACAATGATTACAAGCTCAGAAATATAGATCCCAGAATGATTACAAGCGCTGGACTATGGACCCCAGAATGGTTAAAAGCTCAGCCATTCAGATGTAAGATTACCTCATTAGATCTCATCCAAGATGATATAAAATACAGTCCAAATTTGATCAAAGCAGACTTGTGACCTCCATAGTGGTAACAAGCCATGAGAGTTTGACAAGAAAACTGCCTTAAAGTAATGTGAGTGTGAAAAGAAAACAGCCTTACAGCCATGTGAGTTTGACAAGAAAATTGCCTTACAGCCATGTGAGTTTGAAAAGAAAATTTCAGAAATCAGAAGTCAGAAAAAGGGAATAAAGTTCAAAGTCTTACCAAATCTAAATGTTATCAAGATTGTAAGCATCAATAGTTTGGTATGATTCTAATTTAGTTTTTCTTATTAATTATGTACATATCTTCAGATTTCTGCATCTCAAGATGAAAACTATTATTTCTGCCAACCTAAATGCTACTTTAACAAAAGACTGACCACTGCTTCAAGTCCTTTGTGTGACACCAAAGTGTGAAATGTCTTTTGATAATATGGAAAACAAAGTCTTCAATGATACTATTAATAAAACATTGTTTGCATGGTACTGATTTTGTATACTACTCTAACCATGCATAAACATTGTTTGCATGGTACTGATTTTGTCAACTACTCTAACCATGCATAAACGTTGTTTGCATGGTACTGATTTTGTCAACTACTCTAACCATGCATAAACATTGTTTGCATGGTACTGATTTTGTAAACTACTCTAACCATGCATAAACGTTGTTTGCATGGTACTGATTTTGTAAACTACTCTAACCATGCATAAACATTGTTTGCATGGTACTGATTTTGTAAACTACTCTAACCATGCATAAACATTGTTTGCATGGTCCTGATTTTGTAAACTACTCTAACCATGCATAAACATTGCAACCTTAAATGGGGATAGGAGGCCCCGAGTGGCTGAGTGGTCTAAAGCGCTCTTCGTTACGGATCACTGCCATCTCACCTCTGTCTGCGGCGGTTCGAGTCTAGGATTCAGCCAATGTGGGTATGTGAGAAAGCTTGCCAGTAGCTTCTCGTGGGTTGGTGGTTCTTTCCGGTGCTTTACCAGGTTCTTCCTCCACCAATAATACTGGCCGCCATGTATAGCCTATCGCGTGCTGAAAAATGGCATTAAACCCCACAACATGTGTGAAATTCCAGAACACGCAATTCCCACCTTTTCTTTGAAGGCAAGGGGTAAAAAAGATATAACACTGAGAACTTCAACATTCTGTCAGACACTGATAGAAAAACAATACATATATCATGTTTTATCATATGGGTGTGGGAAAAACAAGCAACTAACCTGTCACACTGCAAACATTGTATCAAAAGTTCCTCTTCTTTGTATGACCTCTTACACACCAGACATGACAGTTTGCTTGAACAGGGCCCACACTCAGTGTAGTTATTCTGCCAATCACAGCCATATCCTGGATCTGTTGAACCGCAGTACACACAGTTAACACACCTGTAAGATACAATGGTAATATAAAACAAGTTTAAACTAGATTAATTGCAAAAAAGAAATTATTGTTTCAAATAAATACCAAGATACATATGCATTAGGAAAAAAAAATGCTATATTTTGAATCTAACTCTTCTGAAAAAGTGACAAAAAATAAAAGGATGTAACCTCTAAATTATCTCCCCTTGCACACTAGGGAAAGAGGGACATTGACAGTAATGTGATCAATAAATATTTTTAGAGAAACATTATTTACTAAAAATCTTTCTCCATTGAATACTATACGGCGCAAGAGGCAGAAAGACAACTGTGTCCAACCTCTATCACTGTTACCACTCAGGGACCACAAGACTTTACTCTTGAAAAAAGGATCAGTTTTTTGTTGTTGTTCTAATGTGAATGCTGCACAACCAGAAAAGTATGAAATTGATATCGTGCAATCTGACCTCTGTTGGGTTCTGCTGATGGTTGTTACCCTACTGATACAAGTTTCCCAGCCAAATATAGCTAAAGCTATAAACCTCATGCCCAGAATGAAGACTGTGCTGTCATGAAAGTAACCATAGGGGCAGCCACCAAAGGCCTGACAAAATTCATCTCTCACCTTTGAGATGTCCTATCGTACAGACAGAAAGACTGCACATACCAGCCAAACTGACTCCAAGTTGTCTCAAAAGGAGACATTGTTTTCAAATGCAAGACTTAACAAAATTTCTTGAATTTCATCAGAAAAGTTTTTTAGAAGGTGTACCTGATCTGAGTATGTTGTTGTTGTTGTTGTCATATGGTTTAACGCCATTTTTTAGCACAAGATAGGCTATACATGGCAACCAGTATTAATGATGGAGGAAGAACCCGGGAAAACCCTGGAAAGAACCATCGACCCACGAGAAGCTACCGGCAAGCTTTCTCACATACCCACATTAGCCGAGCCCGAGTCACGAACCCACGCAGACAGAAGTGAGATGGCAGTGATCCATAACGGTGAGCGCTTTAGACCACTTGGCCACTCTGGGCCCCTCTCTGAGCATGAATAACCCATTTGAGACACAAGGTCAGTGCTTCAGTGGTATGTCTTGTATTCCCACCTTAAGAAAAAAACTACTGTTAGGCAATATAGAAGGTCTTCATGTGCCTGAGACAGCATCTGATTGCTTGAACCAGAACCTGCAACTTTGCCCCTCTTGAAAGATGAATTGAAGACAAAGTTGAATGACAATCTTCTAATTGTCTGTAGATGGGAATCTGTTCTTCAGAGAAGAAATCAGAGAATGTTGTTTGACAGCATTTCAAAAACACCACAACAGAACTGGAGGAAACCTGAGTTCACAAAATGGTCATGCAGCTTACTTACCCTGCACACTTTTCTTATTGTTGGTTTGATGCCATTTCTTAGTGCAAGATAGGCTATATATGACAGCCAGTAGAATTAGTGAAGGAAACACTGCAGGATACAAAAGTTCTCTACCTTTAACACTCCAAAACAGGAAATGCATTTTTACTTTGTTCCAAAACAAGCAAAAGCAAAAGGAAACAATAAGATGAAAGAGATAAATGCAAAATCTAAATGTTGTGGGGTTTAACGCCATTTTTCAGCACACGATAGGCTATGTATGGCGGCCAGTATTAATGGTGGAGGAAGAACCCGGGAAAACCCCAGAAAGAACCACCGACCCTCAAGAAGCTACTGGCAAGCTTTCTCACATATCCACACTGGCCGAATCCGAGACTCGAACCTACGCAGACAGAGGTGAGATGGCAGTGATCTGTAACGGAAAGCGCTTTAGACCACTCGGCCACTCAGGGCTCCTTAATGTAATTTTGTAATAATAAACAAAAACCTGATAAAAGTGCAAACATGAATGGAATGTCAATTTAATGCAAATGAAGTGCAGATCTGGTCAAATTATCCATTTCTGGTTATGTACATGTCAAACAAAAGAACAGATTATATCTACGTTAAAGAGCACGTTGAAAAAATGTATGTCATTGATCGCTGTTGCTCACCATTTGCACTTCCAAGTGCCTTTAGGTACATGGTCTAGAGGAGGATCCAGGCAGTAGGTGTGATAACTTATGTCGCATTCATCACAAAGCAGTAAAAGTCCCTCATCGTGTGGCTCACCGCAACCCTCACATACTGTACAGTCTAGACAACGCCATCCCTTCTGCAGGATTACTTTAGTCACCTGGACGATTATATCAATATAATTACATTTATCACTCCAGGTTTAAAATGAGAGCCTTAAAAAGTATCCAGTGAGAAAATGTAAAGCCAGAGGCAAATTCACAAAATACAACCTAGTCTTGATAGATCTAAACTTCTGTTCCAAATTGTCAGACATAAAATATAACCCATTTTATTGATGTACTACAGCCTTAAATATGGCCATCAAATACAAGGATAGCATTTAAATATGGACTTGAATGGGAAGATATGAATAATTTTCAGATGATTAATAACAACAAAGCAAGATTATTTAAAGATTTTTCTCAAAAACAAAATTTTCCAAATCTGCATGAACAGAGACAACTAAAATTGCAAATTGGAAAATTAAAAGCTATTTGCAGTCACTCTTTCAATACAAGTCACCTCCCAAGCATCGATCATACCCATCTAGGATATAAAAAAGTACTTTTCTTCCACTGATCTTTAACTGTTACCTCCCTGTAACAGCTGATTCTTCTAAACAGCCAAAATTTATTTATTTTCTGGGTTGTCGATTTAGAAAGGTTGCACTGCATGTAGTTGTGATATATGTATATTGCAAGCAGGAAAACTGCCACATTACAATATGGAATTATTTATATGCTGAACCTGATGAGTGTGACACAATTACATAATAAAACAATGTATTTCTAACCTTTATACTGACGCAGTATGGATGATAGACATTGCCACATTGTGTGCATACAATCAACTTTGCTTCTTCTCCCTGACCAAAGCTTCCACAGCTTTTGCACACATCCTGGTCAAAGACAAACCTGTCTTTGGCATTGGCAAGAATGATTGTTGATGGATGATCATCGCCACTGTCATCATCATCTAGTTGTGGCTGCTGCACTGGTGGAGCCTTCTTAGTGATAGTGCCTGTTGTGGGCGAGCCAATCTGAAGGCAAAATATATTAAATTTCATTTAAATTCCAAAAGCATATGCACTTGCAAGTAAAATTTAATAAAATAAAAAGCAGCATTGGACTTCACAACTTTTTAGCTGTTCTTTAAGTACTATGTTATAATGTCGTCAAGTCATACACCTTAAGTGTATAGATAACTAGCTATTTTCTTTTAACAATCTGTATGTTGTTAGCAAAGATGCAGCTTTAAGTATGCTTTCCTTCTGAGACAAATTTTCTTTATAAAAACAGGAGGTCGACGTGGGTCTGAGATTATTCATGTAGTGGACATCTACCCAAAACTCAATAAGGAAGGACAAAAGTTAAGAGAATGACTGAGAGCAAGATGCAAAAGATACGTCCCATGCATATACCAAAGCATTCAGCATAAGACTGAAATTTAAACAATTATTGTCATACCAGTTGTCAGCTGGAGAAATTTATGTTTTATTAACAAGCTTGGAATCACTTTAAGGTAGACAATTACTTTGTTGTGCTCCATTATATTAGCCAAGATGGTGACGTTGATTAATAGTGTTTGCTCTTAATCCCATGTACACCATTATCCAGCGTGCATAATTTTAGTTGTGTCATGATACTACAATAAGCTAAATTTAACTTGCTTTGTCAATTGATTTACTGGGGCATGTGCAAAAGTGTCTGTAGTAGGAATGCACTTGCCATGTAGACTAAAAACCCACTAATATTTTGGTAATAGTCACACTGCATAGATGCCCTCTGTACAATACCAAGCTTTCAGTGGTATCTAATAACTGTATACATGCTTTTCTACTGTATTTCATAGAGTAGTTTCATATGTTACACGTTTCAGAATTTATTTTAGATCTCTTTCAGGTTTGACAATTTTATATAACACAATGCTATCAGACTTAATACAGCCTGTTTAAGGTCACAGTTGTATTTATTTCTGAATTGACATATTGGGTTAAATTATGGATGTTGTATAGGCTAAAAGATGAGAAGGGTAACTGCATGTGATTATTCGTCTTGTAAATAGATTCATGTATGGACATGACTACAATATAATTGCATAGTCTTTCCTATTGGAGAACAGATAAACTAGGTTTTTTCTGATGTATATGTAAACAACATGTATAGTAGTTTAGTACTAGAACACAACAGAACTTGTGTATTATGGTTCAGATGCGTGTATTTCCAGCTGAATTCCAAGATGGATCAAGACATTAAGAAGCATGAACACATTAAAAGAGAGACAATGTCAAAATGAGGCACAAATGTGTCAGTTGTTTCTGGTCACAGTTCATACCTGTGGAGTGATCCCTGATGGAACAGACCTAACTTTTGTTTTGGCAGGTCGACGTTTATCACTGAATGTAAGTGGCCTCTTTTTCTTTTCTGGCAGTGGACGGCTCTGAAACATTGAAAATGATGGATAAATATAACACTGGACACGTACAGATATACTGATGTAACTCAAACTAGAAAGAAAGCTGTGCCTGACAACTAAGGTAAACTCAAACTTAGCTGGGAAGATGGATGGACCTTCAGATGGAGCATACACATTTTCAGGCATACACATTTTGCTAATCGAACATGGAATATATTCAATTATTTATTCACATAAATGTACTGTTACCAACATGCTGCATTCACCGAATCAGTTTAAATACAATGAAGTAAAAGGTTTTTCATTAAAGACTAAAACTGTTTGAGCGAAATGAAAAATTTGCTTCTATTACACATATTTCCTGCAAATTCATATACAGAAAATAATACACCCAAACACCTATACAAAAATAAGCTATTGAGGGTGGTGGTGCCAACAATACCAAATTATCAAAATTTACTTACTTTGGACTTTCCTAGCCCAATCTTCTTTTTAGCTGATGCTAAGGAGGAAGGTTTTCCTTTTCCAAGTCCCACTTCTCCAACCTCTGGTCGCCCTGGATACGAATATGTTGGTGACATCTGCTGGAAGGGAAATTTACTTTCTAATTTTACGAATTTCTTGACCATGTGATAAAGACTTTATTGCATGCATATTAGAATGATATCTTGACCATGTGATAAAGACTTTATTGCATGCATATTAGAATGATATCCTAACCATGTGATAAAGACTTTATTGCATACATATTAAAATGATATTTTGACCATGGGATAAAGACTTTATTGCATGCATATTAGAATGATATCCTGACCATGTGATAAAGACTTTATTGCAAACATATTAGAATGATATCCTGACCATGTGATAAAGACTTTATTGCATGCATATTAGAATGATATCCTGACCATGTGATAAAGACTTTATTGCATACATATTAGAATGATACCCTGACCATGTGATAAAGACTTTATTGTATGCATATTAGAATGATATCCTGACCATGTGATAAAGACTTTATTGCATGCATATTAGAATGATATCCTGACCATGTGATAAAGACTTTATTGCATGCATATTGCAATGATATCTTGACCATGTGATAAAGATTTTATTGCATGCATATTGCAATGATATCTTGACCATGCATATTAAAATATTTTAATTCCTCTTAATGTCAACTTCAATATTTCACTCAAAATGGATATGAATAATATGTGTATAAATAAAGCAAACATACATGAAGGACATCTATCTATCATTCCAACCACATTCTTTTCATATATAATCAAAATAATCAAAATAAATTATGATACGGATTCCTTATTTTTGCAAATGTAATATAACCAAATTGTAAGAATACAAATATGCAAATATTTTCGCTCAAAACTCTGTTAACTACAGAATACTTTCTTAACTACTGCATTTATTGTATTATACAGACCTTGTCTAAGAGTGAGAAGTCAATGTCCATGCTAGACAGGGAGTCCTCATTGATAAGAAATGATTCAGACGTGTTTTGAGAGCTCTCCTCCAGATATTCTTCACGTATTCCAACATCCGGTTCTGCAAGAAAAAACAGATGGGATCTTTCGTTCAATCAAGTGGTTATAAAATTTATGAAATGTATTGTGTTACATACAGCAAGTAGTAAATTAAGCCATATATAAATTTCATAAATAATAGGTCTAACCAGATGTGTAACCATGTGATTCTATATCTCCACTTCAGGGACAATCATGTGTGATTTTCCAATGCACTGCAATGATAGCAAAATCACATCAGATGACTGAAGCTAAAACTAAAAGTAATATACCGTACTAATACATCACTGATACATCACAGCAATAGTACTAGTAGCATACATCACTAATACATAACTGATACATCACAGCAATAGTACTAGTAGCATACCGTACTAATACATCACTGATACATCACAGCAATAGTACTAGTAGCATACATCAGTAATACATCACAGCAATAGTACTAGTAGCATACCTTACTAATACATCACTGATACATCACAGCAATAGTACTAGTAGCATACCGTACTAATACATCAGTGATACATCACAGCAATAGTACAGGTAGTATTACGTACTAATATATTACTGATACATCACAGCAATAGTACTAGTAGCATACCATACTAATACATCACTGATACATCACAGCAATAGTACTAGTAGCATACCATACTAATACATCACTGATACATCACAGCAATAGTACTAGCAGTATACTGTACTAATACATCACACAATAGTACTAGTAGATCCCTTCTATATTATGGCAATAGTACTAGTACAACATGCCAACAGTACAAGTATATCACTAGTACATAACAGCACTGCTCCATAAATTGTTTAAAAAAACACCAAAATTTATTCCAAATTCTTTGTATTCTTAACATTCACTGATTTTTATTAAATGGGACTTGAGATGTTTTGTTCACACACACTACACATGGCTTGGTGTTTTATAGCGTATCAACACAAGCAGGTTATTATGTACCAAGGCATTTTTAGGAGCAAAGTAATTTGCCCAAGGACACGCCCTAACTGACCTCGACTGATTTGATGGTAGGATTCAAAGCTGGACTCATCTGGTCATGATCCTGGCAGGCTAACCACTAAGCCACCACAGATCTTACCCAACATGGACTGATAAAAGAAGCACTTTTGATACAGTAGTTCAGTTTGGCTGATCTGGATGAGAATCAAACCCATTACCCTCATATTACGAGTCCAATGCTCTTGCAACTGAGCCAATCTGGCACAAGGAAGACCCTACCGTTAAACTCGAACACTGACCAAAACCAAGGTGTGGTCTCATCCACAGAAGGCTGTATACCAAAATGACGGTCCAACCTATAGCAACATAACTTCCACTAAATGATAACACAAGAAGTGTGGTCAAGGAACTTTAAAAAAAAAGTTAACATGCAAAATCTATTTAGTCATTATGGCCATGACCTTTCACCTTATCACCCCGAAAGCAATAGGCCTTTTCCATACCTTAAGTGCAAGCCCTCAACAAACCATGGTCAAGACAACAAAAGGACTTTTAAATTTCAAAATGACCATGACCATTTATCATTTTTCACCCATAATCAATGATTTTCTTTCATACTCTAAGTGTAAACCATCAAAAAGTTGATACAGAAAAAAAATTCAAGGACTTTTCAAGGACAAAACTGTAATTTTCAAAGACTATTAATGACAGATTTATTTACCATTTAAGCAGCATAATCTACAGTGAGGTAGCAACCTGCATTCATCTTTAAGTAACTGTTCAATGTGCAAGGGCAAAGTATCATTATGAAAAGGGACAATCATTCCGTTGTCGAAGTTCTTCAGAAAATGTTGAAAAATGCACTCAACCCGGATCTTCTCAACACTTAATCTATCAAGTCCTTGAAAAGACACTGACTGGAGATTAAATCAGAACGCAGAGAAGCCTTGACATGATTCAACAGGACTTATAGAAACAGGTATCCTGATATAATCCTCCATAAAATATAATGGAAAATTTGTCAAGATGTGACTGGACAGAAAAATGCAAGTAACCCTATATACCCCTCCATAAATATAATGACAAATGGGACATGATGTGATTGGACCGAAAAACACAAGTAACAAGTAGCCTCATGTAGCCCTTTATAACAAATTTATGTGCCAGGACAAACACAAGTAACCCTATATACCCTCCATAAAATATGATGGACAGATGGGTGTTCCATGATGCAGCAGGGCAAATACATGTAACATACTATACCCCTCCATAAAATATAACAGCAAGATGAAGAAGAAAAAAAAAACGATGATCATAGCTTGTGGTTATTTCACAATAATTCATAATACCTTTTGGAACAACAGTTCCATCTGAAGATTCCTCCAGAAATCCAGGCATGGCAAGTGGGAAATCAGGAATCTCCATCTGTTTGAGAAAGAAATAAGTTTAAATAATCTGCATACAAGAATAATCTAAAACCCTTTTATTCATTGTAGCCAAGAATTCATAAAAGTAGTGTTTGTTAAAACTGAAGGCTTTATTATTATTATTATTATTACTTTGTACTTTAGCTAAGAATGCATAACAGCAATGCTGTGTCATTATTATTATTATTATTGTTGTTGCTTTTGCTGTTGACTGCTTACTTATAGACCTGTTTCAAAACAAAGGATAAACTTATTCAGTCTATGATTCATCTCTCACTCTGAAGTGTGTGTGTGTAATCACTCTTGACATAGTCCTAATTCTTTCACTCTGAAGTGTGTGTGTGTAATCACTCTTGACACAGTCCTAATTCTTTCACTCTGAAGTGTGTGTGTGTAATCACTCTCGACATAGTCCTAATTCTTTGTTGTAACATCATCAAGAATTCCATGTGTTTATTTGAATTCTGAAATTAATAAGCACATTCAATACCTTTATGTTGTCATTTAAAATTATGCCTTTTACATGCATCATGGAGTCAGTCCACTAATAAAAGCAAGGCTGATGTTTCTGCATTTCTTTCATGTGTTTCATAGGAGGATACTGACAAAACACAAATATGTTTGTCACATTATTTGAGCAAACAGAAAATTTTGCAGAAAATATGCTCCCTATCATTTTCTTTTACTAATGTGTTATTATTATTACTATTATTGTTATTGATATTATTTTATTGTTATTGTTATTATTATTATTATTAAATGCTTACATCAGGATCTCTGTTTCTACAGACAGGACAGACATATTCAGTTTGCAATTCATCTTTCACTCTTTGCAGCAAGTTAGCATCTATTGTCTCATCACATTCAGCATGGACATGTCTGAAATACAGAATGTAAATGAAAGTATGAGGTTTCTTTGGGTAGGTAAAAGGTTGATATGTGGAAACAAAGATGCATGTGCAAATCCTGCAATGTTACCAGTGAAATAAAAACCAAATGCAGAATGAATGTTAATGAAATAATGAATGCATTATTAAGGAAATGGAAAACACAAAATGCAGGGCGGGGACAAGCAAATGAAATAACATCAATGCATTTCATGAATGGATCTTGAAATCTACTTCCTGCTAGTCTGGGTGCTGCTAATCTTTCACATTTAATAAATTGAGAAACTGTTCTAACAAATGCCAATGTCATCGACATCAGTTGCTGCTGCTGCATAATTTTTATCTGAACCAAACAAAATAAGAAATAAAGGTTGATGACAAATATTCCAGAATTATATTTTGACATTTATATATATTGCAGTTTTTATTTATCATAAATTCAATGCTACCTTTATAATTGTATGCATTTCCATTTTTTAGTGTAGCAGACTTTTAAGAAGACATGATATAAAAACAATAATTCTTTCCATTTAATGGTATCAAAAACAGAAATCCCAACTTTGGTAAATGTATTCCATATAAACAAAAATGAAAGGAAACACTTAATGGAAGTGAGAAGGGTAAAATCAGAATTCATGAGCCTGAAAATGAAAATGGATGAGAAGACAGATGAAATGCAAACAAGAATGGAACCCAAATGAAATGCAAATGAAACAATGCAATGCAACAAGAATGGAATGCAAAAGAAACCCCAATGAAATGCAAATGAAACAATGAAATGCAAACAAAATGCAGATTTGGTACATTACCCATTTCTAGGTCTTACAGTAGGACACAAAATACAAACTGAATGTGAGACTTCTGGGCTCTTCAAAGCACTTTAGTGAAAGTCAAAACAATTCCAATACAAATTATGTAAAAAAAACTGAGGAAATCTTATTACATTCCAGTTTTACTTTCTTTTCTATCTGACTCTAGTGACTTTCCAATCCAATTGAAAAGCAAAGTTCTTCAGAGTGAGTTTCTTCTGTGAAACACAGCATGATTCTGCACAAGCAGGTAATAATGGAACCCCTAACCAGGAAATAAACTCTCGGCCCACAATAATATTCCACCAAATTTACAGTTGAATACAGTCACTGAGATAAAAGATATGACTTCTGAACACTTTAAACACAACACCATAATATTTTTGATGGTAACAATGACAATGTCACCACCAATGGAGTGGTCTGGTGTTTTTCAGCACAGCAACCGAAGTTCAAAACATCTGAGGCAACTGAAATAAAAAGCTCCTTACTCAATGATGACCCATGGTAACTAACCAGGGCTGATTCAATGTCATGATTCGAACCTGTTCTCTTTTGGGGTTACACATCCGACACACTAACCACTTAGCCACCACTGCTTCTACCTAGATTAATTGCCTCTTATGAAATGGAAGAGAGCACATCAGGCCTCTTCTACATTCTTGGGCCTGCCATCTTTGCTTGAAAAGCGATACCTATATCTGGATATTCACAGTTTAGACAAAACAGACGTTAGCTACGTAGTGCTTGGATTAAGTCTGTTCCATTTCTACATATATGGCATACTAGGAAGACATTTTGTTAAAAACAGAAACCATGGTACCCTCATTACTCAAAGAGTTCATATGAGAATGATAAAAAACTTTAAAGTGCATCTATGGATGACTACTCCATAATGAAAGTGCTTTTCCTAGGTCCCACATATGTTTTACTGGAACAGCCCTTAGTCAGCCAGATGTGATATTCACTTTTTACACATATTGCACTGGATCATGGCCTTCTGGGTGAAATGCCTGTATGCCTTGCCACAGAGTGGGCATGACAGGCCTTTATTCCTCTGCTGGTAACAGCTATCACACACGGAATAGTTCAGGTGCCATCGAGAGCTGGGTCCACTTCCTGGGGTCCTAGAGCCACAGTCACCACATACTCGGCAATTCTGAAGTAATATAATATGTTGTATATTATTACTAAATATTTATTTTGAATTCATAGATTGTCAAATGTTAAAACTGAAGACTAGGAGCTACTGGAATGTGTGATCTGGGTCACTATGCCAACCATTATTTTTAGAAGATTCAACAACATTGTATTATAGAAAGAATCTACCTATAATAAGCCAACAGCCAAATCTTTAAACAATATTCAAAAAGCAGACCCCATCCCTGTAAGAGAAATATTGTGTTTCAATGCTGCGTATATTCATACATTAACAAATCAGATACTAATTAGGGCACAGCAGCCTATTTTCAAAATTATTTAGTTATTTGAAGAATTTACCAATAATGAATTGGTAGATCAGAGTCTACTAAATAATCCTAACAAAATGCATAGACCCTGATCTGTCAGCAAAGTGCAATAACAGATCTGGGTCAATGCAGTTTGCAGTGGAACTTGACTTACCAGCAAGTACATATGGTACTCAAAGTTGAGGAGTGAACAGCTTACCTTACATTTCCATCCATTCTTTGGTATAGTGGTCATCACCGGTTTCAAACAGAATGTATGATAGCCTTTATCACAAGTATCACATACTAGCATCTTACTGTCATCCCCTGGTTGTCTGTTCAAAATAAAGTCCGTGTAATAATCACCCTTGTCATAAATAATTATTAAATTGAAATTTACGAGACAAATAAAATAACTGCTTGCTGTAAACTGCACCAAATACCACTCTTTGAATAAGTTTCTTAAATTAATTTCAGATGAAAACAAATATGAGTATATTTCTGTTAATAACTGCAAGACTATGAGTTATATGATCTTGTAGCCTGTAATGTTATTTGCGACATTTTTATCATGTTGAGGCAAGTTATGTTGGTTGTGACATTTTTATCATCTTGTGACCTATTGTGTTAGTTGTGACATTTTTATCATGTTGTAGCCTGTTATGTAAGTTGTGACAATTATGTCATGTTGCATCCTGTTACATTAGTAGTGACAATAATATCATGTTGTAGCCTGTTACATTAGTTGTGACAATTATATCATGTTGTAGCCTGTTACATTAGTCGTGACAATAATATCATGTTGTAGCTTGTTACATTAGTTGTGGACTGCTCCGGTGACCTAGTGGTAAGAGTGTCTGCCTCGGATGTGGGAGGTCGTGGGTTCGATTCCCGGCCAAGTCATGCCAAAGACTTATGAAAATGGTACTAACAGCTGCCTCGCTTGGCGCTCAGCATTAAGAGGTTAGTGTTAGGACTGGTTGGCCTGGTGTCAGGATAATACGACTGGGTGGGACATCATGCTACATATCTGCGGCATGATGTCCCAGTGTTAGATATCACTATAACTGCCATACTGCAGACATCGTAGCAATAGGACTGAAAAACTGTTAAAGCTATGTTAAAAATCCAAGTCACATCCAAGCCTTTTAATGTGCTGAGCACTAAGCAAGACAGCTGCTAGTACCATTTTTATAAGTCTTTGGTATGACTTGATTGGAGTTAAAACCCTTGACCTCCTGCATCTCAGGAGAATGCTCTAATCACTAAGGCAACCAGAGCAGTAGATGGAAGTAGTAATGCTACCACCATTGTCAATAACAACACACAGAGACATTGGCACTAAATAAACAGAAACAAAAACCTGACAGTACCTGCACATTTGACAGATCTTGCAGTCTGGACACTGCCAACCTGCTCTTACTATCGGATTCACCTCAACAGGTGGATGGAGGCAGTTACCATGATAATGGTGACCACAACTTGTGCAGAAAAGCTGCTCAGCAATGTTCCCCACAAGGTTACATACAACACAATCAGCTTCCTCTCCAGCTGAATAAGAAAGGCAATCAAGATTGTTACTGGATGAAATAAATAGCTATAATTTAATCATTAATTTCCATGAATCAAGTCAACTCAGCAACCAAGTGAGTGAAACAATTTTTACCTATAAAGATCAGCAATATGCACCATCTATACTCGCATACAAGTCCAACTGCAACCAAATACAGACCCTGATATGCTGTTGCATAATGTCCTGGCAGATTGGGGACAGCTGTTTGTTGTACTAATTACCCATAACAACAAAGACCCAAATTTGCTGACACACTATGCTACAGTAGATCTTGGTCTATGCAGTTTGCAATTGGATGAGTTGTAAATGAGTCTTTGGTACACTGTCATAAAAAGTTATATACCTCAACAATGTGATTGATATTTTACTCGCTTTTGTCTCCTTAATTACAAATAACAGTAGCACAAATAGCATATAATTATAGGTTACTGCATTTGTATGGGAAAATATGAACAAGTTTATTGGATGGATGTACTGCAAGAACTTATGAGTGCAGTATATCCATCCGACAAAACGAGTTCATATTTTCCCATATGAATGCAGTAACCTTTTTATTCTATGCTTATTTTCTTATTCTACCTAAGGCTTAATTATATAAAAAAATACATTACAAGAAACAAAGTAACTGAATTTATGCTGTATTCCAAACTAAATACACAAGCACAGATTTATCAGTACATAACAACATTATTAATGCACACATAACTCTGCCCTGATAAATTTGAACTTAGTCATGCGCTAGACATAACTTTCAAAAGAAAATGGCATTTTGGTCTACGTAAAATTGAAATGTAGATATTGTGAATGAATGCACATTGCAACACTTTTTCATTTTGTCTGGAATGAATAAATTTTGGTATTTTTGTCAATTCTGCTAAATTTCGTGATAATGACTGGAATTAACTGTGTCAATTCTACATGAAGTACATCTGATTTTCAGCAGTGAGGGAGCAGCATGTTGAAAAAACTGCAAGTGGGTTTCTGTTCTGTCATAATCTTTCAATTGCAATTATCAAAAAGAAGCTATGGAATGTAATGTTTACTTCATCTTGAGTGCAGCAAGGAGGATGTAATTGCATTTGGAATATAGTCGAAATTACAGTACAATTTCAAAATGTGTAATCAAGCTTGAGAACCCACGACATGGCTCATGTAATTCGGATTTGCAGAACTAAGAAAGTAAATTTTGAGGAAATTCAGGCTGTAAAACTAAGTATATTTTTACCATTCTTATTACCAGCTAAAGAAGACAGTTTATGCCTTGTTACTTGCATTTTATTTGTAGGGACCCAGCAATTTTATGACCTGTCTGGTATCTGTCTCTAGCCTAAATCCAAAAAAGTTAATGCAGAATGTAGCAAAGCAGCTGGTATGTGGCAGTCCACGAAACATCTGCTTTGGTTCATTCAGAAACAAATTTAATCAACCAAAACATGAAGTGTCTACTAAATGAGTGTACATGATTTGTTTATAAAGTAGTTCCTAATACACTATTGGGCATGCGTGTCATGCATGTGAGTGCAATATGAAGTACACAAGTGCAATATTGTAAAATACTGCACAATCCTGACAACGTAAAGCTAATGCGAAAAAAAAATGAGCATATAATAATATGCAATCTTGTGTCTGTTTTCTAACCATCATTTGTCCTTTGCACTAAGTATCTAACTGAAGGCATGTAATATGCAATCTTGTGTCTGTTTCCTAACCATGATTTGACCTATGCACTATGGATCTAAGAGCACTTGATATGCAGTCTTGCAGCTTTTATCATTCTGGGATTAGACTTTTCATTCTGGGATTAGACCTTTGCTCTATGGATCTGGCTAATGGCACATGACATACAGTCTTGTGTCTGTTTCCCTGCCAGGATTTGATCTCTGTGTTATCGATCTGGCTAATGGCACATGACATACAGTCTTGTTTCTGTTTCCCTGCCAGAATTTGACCGTTGTATTATGGATCTGGCTAATGGCACATGACATACAGTCTTGTGTTTGTTTCCCTGCCAGAATTTGACCGCTGCGTTATGGATCTGGCTAATGGCACATGACATACAGTCTTGTGTCTGTTTCCCTGCCAGGATTTGATCTCTGTGTTATCGATCTGGCTAATGGCACATGACATACAATCTTGTGTCTGTTTCCCTTCCAGGATCTGACCTCTGTATTATGGATCTAATTAATGCATTAAAATAAAGTCTTGCTGTCTTTTCCTTGCCAGCATTTGACCTTCGTGCTCTCTACCTAATTAATGCTAAATAATATGGTCTTGCGGTTATTTCCTTGCCATGTTTTGATCCTGACCTATACATCTGAAAAACACGTACATGACACAGTATCTAGTTATAATGTTTACCTGAATAAATTGTCACCACAGTATGTAATATTCTCCCTTGATGAGAGCTGGACCAATGAGGTAGGGACTGTGGTGGTTTGCAGCGCACTTTCAAGACATGATGTATACCTGCTTAAGGTATCGTGAAATTACCTTCAGTGGTTCAAAGATGCATTGCGGAAAAGAAAAACAATTACAGGCAAATGATAGTATCTGGCTGAACAACCTTCTCCTTTAATAAGTATCAGCATTGTAGCTATCTATTTTTACAACTCTCTTTACTTAGCCACACACTTTTAACACTGAGTCAGCTGCTTTAATGCCAATGAAAAAATGTACAGAGTTACAGTTCCTTGCAGACTTTAACCTTCATATGAGGGCAGCTCTGTGATATGTGACACACTGCCCAGTCTGATATATATCGAAATAAAGTTTCAGAAAAACACAAGTTGTTTAAAAGTTAAAACCCAAAGACTAGTCAGTGTTTCATTCTTCCTTGCCATAGCACTGACTAGTCAGTGTTTCATTCTTCCTTGCCATGGCACTAACTAGTCAGTGTTTCATTCTTCCTTGCCATGGCACTGACCTTGAGGAGAAGGCTATGAGTAAGCAGTCTGACATATTGTCTAGTCACAAAATATACCTAGGTGACATTTCATCTTGTATCTTCAGTGGTTTACAAAATTTGCTGACTGGACAAGGAATAAAGTCACAAAATTAGTTTTCCCCTAACAATGACATACAAGTGATATAATCATGATTATTGCTATTGTAGGCAGTAAAAAAAGCATAATTTGGGTATTTAAAGTGTAATCGATATACTACATGCCAGAATTACAGCACAAATGAAAAAGAAACATTCATTTTTGCTACTAACCTGGTTCTGCAGCTGGTCAAAATTCTTGTCACACACGGAACAACCCATAAGGATTAGAACCAGAACACAAACACAAAATATACTAAAAAATTATTTATATACAACACTCCATTTAACTAGTCTACATGTTTAACTTTCACTGAATGATCAAGAACTGGAATTTACAATGAGCATAATCACCTGCTCAGCATGCTGTATTACATTACTCTCACATTCTTCTTTTGAAGTTTGTAAAGCAGTGTTGATTTGTCCTTTGTTTCTGAGCTGACACATTTTGAAGTTTGAATAGATCCATCAGCTTTAACCTTTTCTGTCAAATAACATCCACAACTTGCACTGTAAAGCGTCTTGTTTAACATGTGGTGTCATTTTCTTTAAAAGTATAGACTGGTCTGCTATCTAGCTTATCAACATAAAAAATCTGTGAGGCAAAGTTGACACTTGAAGAAACCTATCAGTTTCCTTGGAAATGGGTAATATACAGTTGGCATAAATAGTACACATGGAAAGTTGTTGTTATCGTAGGGTTTAATGCCATTTTTCAGCACATGATAGGCTATACATGGCGGCCAGTGATGGTGGAGGAAAAACTCAGGAAAACCCGGGAAAGAACCACCGACCCACAAGAAGCTACTGGCAAGCTTTCTCACATACCCACCTTGGCCGAATTCGAGACTCGAACCTATGCAGACAGAGGTGAGATGGCGGTGATCTGTAACGGAGAGTGCTTTAGACCACTGGGCCCCAAAACATGGAAAGTACTCTTAAGCTATTCTTAAGAAGCAGTTATCTTTCTAAGAATATCCTCTAATTTATATAAGTGGGTTAAAGAGGTGATAATAAAAATGACAATAACAACTTTTCATTTCGTGATGTTTAGTTTTTATTGCAAAAAAAATAAAATCATAATCCATATACGGACAGGCATACAACATAATTTGGTGAAAACAATCATAATGTTCACACCAAAAGTGTAATGGTTGGCATGTAAGCAATGACCTTCACCCTGGTGTAAGGGCACTTACAGTAATGCACAACAGATGGCGCCTAATCAAACTGTAAATCCAAATAAAGTTTAATGAAAATATTTTCAGTGGTTCAAGAGTTACAAACAGATTAGCCGAACATGTCAGGACTGTTAAAAGTTTAAAAGTTATGATGGGCACCAACTCCAAGAAACTGGACCTTGGTCAGAGTTCTAAATACCATTATGTTGACTTATCTTTGATTTGTTTATCCATCACACTGCTAAAACCTTAATGCTAAAATGGTCATGAGGTCTTGTTGCCAACACAAAGTCAATAAAGTTCATCTCAAATAAATAAAGTTCATGTCAAATAAGCTTAACACTTTCAGCACTAAGCCACTATGTAGGCATTGAGCCCTAAACACTAAGTGATTCTGGAGTTGTAAAGCAAAATGACCTCTAGATTTTGAACTAATATAACTTTGCCAATTTTAATGATATCTGGCTGGATTAAAGGTTAAGAATTAACTGTGTGACTATTTCACTAAAAGTTGCAGATCTATTATAACTTAAAACACAGGTGCAAACAGTCTTCCTGAGCTTTTCTGAAGCCATCTAACACTTGGGTAGGTCCAACGTTCTCATAAAAATGAACTAAACCCTTTGGTTGTAAGATTTTCATCCAGAACAAAAAACGTGGAGTGCACACTTCCTCCAGTTCAAAACCTTCAATTTCCTCTTCACTGTCATAATTGTCACCCACGAGCACATTCCACTGCCTCTCTAGACGTCTTCATACATTTTCAATCAACTGTATTATTGATAATTCATAATCTGACACTTCACTCTCATCTTGCTTCAAACTCTACCATTTTGAAAAGAAATCCATCATTCAAAAAACATGCTTAAAATGTGCATTTTTTCTTCAATATATCTAGTTGTATTGAAGCTAAATCCACAAGATAATCCAAATATAATATCTACATTACAAGAAGGTATTATCAGAGCTATCCCAAAGTTTATACAGTAGGATACTATGACTCTAATGAAGAACACTGCCCCAGACCGGTATAGTGGTCCATACTTGGGTAGGTCTGTGCACTCCACGTGTTTTTTGTTCCGGATGAAAATCTTACAACCAAAGGGATTTATTTCAGTTGTATGAGAAAGTTGGACCTACCCAAGTGTGGACCACTATACCTGTCCAGGGCAGTGGGACAGACTTACTTCTCTAGACCAGTAAACTATACTGGTCTGGGGCAGTGGGACAGATTTACTTCTCTAGACCAGTAAACTATACCGGTCTGGGGCAGTGGGACAGATTTACTTATCTAGACTGGTAAACTCTACCAGTCTGGGCCTGTGGGACAGATTTACTTCTCTAGACCGGTAAACTATACTGGTATGGGACAGATTTACTTCTCTCGACCAGTAAACTATACTGGTCTGGGGCAGTGGGACAGATTTACTTCTCTAGACCAGTAAACAATACCGGTCTGGGGCAGTGGGACAGATTTACTTATCTAGACCGGTAAACTATACCAGTATGGGACAGTGGGACAGATTTACTTATCTAGACCGGTAAACTATACCAGTCTGGGCAGTGGGACAGATTTACTTCTCTAGACCGGTAAACTACACTGGTATGGGACAGATTTACTTCTCTCGACCAGTAAACTATACTGGTCTGGGGCAGTGGGACAGATTTACTTCTCTAGACCAGTAAACAATACCGGTCTGGGGCAGTGGGACAGATTTACTTATCTAGACCGGTAAACTATACCAGTATGGGACAGTGGGACAGATTTACTTATCTAGACCGGTAAACTATACCAGTATGGGACAGTGGGACAGATTTACTTCTCTAGACCGGTAAACTATACCAGTATGGGACAGTGGGACAGATTTACTTCTCTAGACCGGTAAACTATACCAGTATGGGACAGTGGGACAGATTTACTTCTCTACACTGGTAAACCGTTTCATAATGATGACATGGTTATTTGACCCTGTTTCTTGTATAGTACAATCAATAGATTAGTTGCGGACTAAAAAAAATTGGTTCCTATCATTTAAACTTTCAACAGCCTCAAAACACAGGAAAAAAGAGGTGTCAAAGCATATTTCCTAGACTTATCAACAGCGCAGGTTAACTTCTGAGCAATACCCGAATTACTAAACGAAGTCCTAACAACAACTAACTTTTATACGTATTATCATCCTTCAAGACTTTATTATGGGAATAAAATTCACCATCTGACTTTAGTAGAAATGGTATATTTCAAAATAGATATATAAAAGGTTTCCTTTTTTTTAAACCTTGTTACATCTCCACAGAATATTTTCACATTAAATTTTTACAAATACACAAATGCCACATTAATTTACAGGAAATAAAGATCTGTTAAGAGCAATGAGAATGTAAGGATATATATATATATATATATATATATATATCGTTTTTCATTCTAATTTCTCCAAGGGATACAAAGTTATGTGCCATGCAAGCAGATGTTAGTGGATTGGCAAATTTCAACTGACAATATGGACGAATTGACGATACCATAAAATTATATGCACACTTAAGGTATTCTGCCTTTGTAAAATCAATGCTTAATGCGCAGCTCAAAATGAGATCATTACATTACGATATCATTAATATGACATCACTTTTTACCTATGTGTATCGTAGTGCTATGAACTCTGGGAGAGATCGGATGTAAAATGATGTGGTTGCGACTTCTGTCTCCTATTAAACAATGACAAAGAAAAATTCTTACACAATTTTAATAATTGCAATAACAGTCATGCAAAAGAAAAGGATAAAGTTATCAAAACAGATGAGACCCTGATAAATCTTTAGCAATGTGTTACCTGCCATAAATTGGTTGCAAAGTTTTCTATAGCATAAAAACTAATTTCATTTTAATAATTCTGTTATTATGTAAGAATTCACTAACTATCATAACTCTTTTTTGTGTATTTGATAAGAGGGATGAATAAAAGAAATTCAGGCAATGCAAATTTGATTAATTTTAAAAATACTCATTCAGCTATATGGGCAGCTAGTAACAAGGCACTTTCTTTATAAATTGTCAACTTAGTGAAGCACAAGAAAATGCAAACCAACCAGTAAATTTTAAGTGATTTTGAATTGCCCGGACTCTTAGCTATGTGAAAACATTAGGTCTTGGAGGGGACTGATGCCCTACTGACTTAGAAGGTTTCAGGAATCCAAGTCCAGCTTTATATTGTAATAACAATGACACATTATTAGTGACAAATTCATGTCAAAAGAGAAAATTATGAGAATGGACAACAAAGCAGCCATTTTGGGGGTTAGATCAGCATAAGATAGGAACAAAAGCATATTGCATGAAAGCAGCTCTTAGAAGTTTTCAAAATTGGAATCATTTTCATTTATGACAAGTACAACGCGTTTAAGTTGTGTAAGCTTGGTACCAATTTCATATATAACCAACTAGACATCAAAAAAGGTCTTTTGGTGAAAATACCATGCTTATATGACCACCATCCATTCAGGAGTATTAGTGACAAGCTTTTCCAGTCGTTGCCATGGGGAAGCAATACTGGATGTCACATTGGCATCATTTTCATTTAGGACTAGCTAGATACCGAAAGAATTATTCTGGTGAAATCCCCATGTCAATACCACTTTGCTTTCAGGAAGAGTAGTGGCAAGATTTTCATGATGGCCTATGTTGTGGCCATATTGGCTCAGTGGTGGACAACAAATAACATATCATCCCATAAGATCTTCTGGTCTATGAATAGATTAAAACTTGACAACCAATCAGCCTTACGATATGCAAACAATGCAAAGCAATTTGCCTCAAACATTGAAATAATGAAGTGAGTTAATATGCACACCAAAAAAAAAAATCAGGTTAGGCAAATGGAAGGTTTGTTTGGCTGATTCTTTAAAATTTGTTTTTAGCTATCTTTTATTTAAATTGTTTAAAATGTATATAACTTTTCTTTTTCATTAGTTATAAAAGAAAGTAGAAACCATGTAATTTGATAGCCAATCTCTCCCCGAGTTTTCTGCACTACGATACACTTAGGCAAGAAGTGATATTACTGACATCTTAATGTAAGAATCTTGACATTAATAGGTACACAGTAAGCACCGATTTTACAAAAGTGGTCATCCTTAAGGAACGACACAGTTTTTTCATGTGTTAATAAGAATCATGGTTACTGAATACATTGGAAAATTGGTAATTTTTATATTTCATAACTTGGAAATAGACCCTCCTCTCCACCCTCTCCCAAGGGGTCTATCGAATGCATATAGGATGGATTTACTAATGAAACAAAAGTAGGGCTTAAAAATATAATGCATGATGATCAGGTATTTGGTCAATTCTGCAGCAAAATAATTTAGAAATGAGTGTAAATCTCACAATTACATACTACTCCCAAATCCCAAGTCATTATTTGGTTTTGTATGCACTATAAGGTTACGTTAATAAGCTACATTTCAGTGTTTACTTATTACTAAATTCCACTCCAAGTCACACTGTGCTTAAGATAACTGTACTACTTACCAACCTCCTCTGCTTGATCAGTGTGTTCTGGACACAAAAGAGACAGTGTTTTAATGTCCTGAAAAATACATACATGATATCACTCAAATGTTAGATATAAATTTTATGAAATTTTTTAAAGAGAATAATATACCACCAAAATTTTCTTAATACACCACTTTTCTCTGAGATATAGCAAGTTTTGATGCCCGCTTAAATTTCTATGCAACATGTATTTCGAATACAAGAGTGGTTTAATAATGATGCATTAGGCAGGTGAAAAAGAAAATCCTAGTCTATCAGATTAGAAACCCCAGATGCCAAATAGTAATAGCATACCAAGGTATCAAATGAATACAGCAAATGATGTACAAACTGACCTTCATAAATATTTATCTTTCCACCTCAGCCACAAAGTGACACATACACCATACCATCAACTACAATGTGTCCCAACTGAAAATTCACCCACTTTCTATTGGAGATTCCAACCTGTACCCTGCCAATCCTCCCCTGGACAGTAACACAATGGCCATAACCCAAAATCAATCACTTATGTGTCTCTCTACTGTGACTACATATACAGTCCAATTCCTCAAAACTGAAAACTCAGGGGGCCAAGATTTTAGGTTTTATGAGATTTCTGGTTTACTGAAGATTTTGCAGGTGTTGAAAAATGTTTTTTTTTTAAAAAAAATACATAAAACATTATGTGACTTTTGAAAGATTGAGAGAGAATGTAATTTTGAGAGAAAATCTATATATATGTGTCACAGGTGTAAAAACTGGAATTTTTAAGTACATAAAAAGTTATATGGCTTTTGATAGAGAGAGAGAGAATGTAATGTTGAGAGACAATCTGTATATGTGTGTCACAGGTGTTGAAAAAAAATGGAATTTTTCAATACATAAAAAGTTATGTGACTTTTGAGAGTGAGAGAGAGAATGTAATTTTAAGAGATCATCTGTGCATATGTGTCACAGGTGTTGAGAAAAATGGGATTAGTAAATACATAAAAAGTTATGTGACTTTTGAGAGTGAGAGAGAGAGAATGTAATTTTGAGAGAACATCTGTGTGTACGTGAGTAACAGTGAAAAATATAAGGTTGTTTTTAAACATTTAATGAAAAATTAGCTGAAAAGCACAAGTTCCTAACCAAACCAATTCTGTCACACGAACAAATACCTTTGTTCCACATAGCAAAAGTACTGTCCTCCTCTTAAGAAATATTTAAGAAACAAGACACTGTTATAACTTTACTCTAAGTCCATCAGAATTATGAATGATATTCCATAATACCCAAATAATCTGTACAATTCCTATGCCAAAAATTTCCCCCTAGTTTTTATCAATGTAGGTTTCAACTCAAACCGGATTAATGTTATCCTGTGAGAATAATTTAATCTTACAACACTTAGCTGTTGTTCTGACATCTTGACATGCAAGTGAAGACAAATATTTGACAGTCACGGCTACTTACATACATGGCTGTCATGATTTTTCTCTATGAAAATCAATTGAGCGAATCTACCTTTTTTAATGCTGTTTGGTCGGTCTCCTTTGGCAAAGCATCAAAAGCGATTCCATATGCCTGGTTAATAAAACCCAGGTATTTAATTAAAATACAAGCAAAAAACGTTTGTTACATCATTTATACCAATGAATAGCATCAATCACAATTACATAATAAGCAGATAATGAATGGCTTATCTAGAAGTATTATCCAGAACTTATTAATAATTAACCTTAAAAACTGACTATTTTTATGGTGCAGACTTCAAATTAGCCTATTGTTAGCCACCACTCATGTCAGTTCATGTCAAGTATTGCTTTTACCATGGCTGCTCTTGGAACATTTCCTCACTGATAAGCCTACTACAGTGTTTGCTAACCATAAATAATCTGGCAAGCATGTGTCTAAAATTTAGCAGTTAAAACAAATTTCCAGGTTTGAAGTGATAAGCTAGGTTCAGATTTTTTAATTTTTTTAAAGCTCAGACCCCTCCCCAAATGTTTGATCTTGAGGGGATTCCGGTATACCAATGGTTCATTTTTGCAGGCTTTCATGTATAAAGTTTGGTCAAATTATATTTGAAAATGTCACAGCAATTTAAATATTTGTGTAACTGACCTCTATTACCCTTCCAGGGTCCCCATGGGTTTTGAGCTAGGACTGACAGCCCTTTTGCAGATGGTTTCCAAGGGCAACATAACTAGTTTCATGAATTTTCTACAAGCAGTTTAGGAAATGTTGTTATGAACAGATGGACAGAAATATATGGAAGGTTTCCCAATAACTCAGATGCTTTATAAAAACCTTGGGGATACAAATTTGTTGATAATAAAAACATAAAAGTTCAAATAAATGGTAATATGTTAGAGTATCAATTTCGGGCTCTGGAAAACTACTCATTTTTGAGTCCTTAAAATAAAACAATTAGCTGGGCTGAGTAGATGCATATTGACATCTTTAGAGCCCGCAAGAAATTCTGTACCCTTGATAAGTGCCAAGTTTAACACTCAATATTTGGTGTGCGTCAATTATAAATACCTTTGTCAAATATGCTTGCTATTTGTCAATCTAGAACATCGCACAAAAAACAAAAACATCATTATTTCAAACAGGTACCCAATGTAAGCTTGATAATAAAATTGGAACTTAATATGTTGCAGCTTCACACATAGCCCATAATTTATTAATGGTGCTTGCACTGACAGTGACCATTTTTAGTAATTCAGACACTATTTTGATGTGAAGAAAGTTTCCCTTTCAAAGTGCAAGTACATATCTTTAAGAGTAATACCTTGTTGAGAGTTAAGAGACAGAGAAGGTCAACATTTTATGATTTTTCATCTATCAGGCATTGCCCCAGGTACACGGTGTGTGTGTATTTTTGGAATTTTTTAACGTAGCTTTAACAATTTTTAAGTTATATTGCCTCGATGTCTTCAGTGTGGCAGTTTGTAGTGATGTCTAGCACTGGGGCACCATGCCGCAAAGATTATCATGATGTCTCACCCAGTCACATCATCCTGACACCAGGCCATCCAGTCCTAATGACCTATGCTGTTCTGTTCTTGCGCACTGTGGAGAAGATTCTCTCACAGTGGGCATTACTGTGGGGAATGGTTAACAGTCGACCACTTTATGCTTCTCCGATTTTATGTGGCGAGAGATGTCATTTCCACCACCACTCCTAATTGATATATCAGTTTCACACAGTTTGCAGAAGGCATAACTATTGCCCTTTGTGCTGGCAGAAATGAACGGCCAGGTCTTGTGGTATGATGTGAGAAACTGCTGTACTCGTCGCTTCTTGTCTTTGATTGAAGTTAATTCTTCTTCAGTCACTCTCTTCCTCATATATACCATTTCAAATACATTTCTCGAACCCGACTCAGTCATGATGCTGTTTACTCTACACATGCGCCACTGCAGAGCATTTTGCACATGACCCTTCTATTTAATATTGAGGCTGAGAGCTATGACTAACCATCCCCGTTTGTTTGTACCCCCCTACCAATTTCAATAACGAAAATGTTTAATGTGATAAAAAGTGCACAGAACTAAGTCAACTGAATCAATGACTTATAATTTCTAACCTGACTGTGACCAGAATGGCACTAAATACAGGCATCCCCTGCACATTTCATGCTTAACAGACTTTCCATACTAACACGGCACCGTACTGCGTACACTATGGGCTAATTTATTTCTATCAGACAATATAATGATGTAGTTGATCCTATTCGGTAACTGCCAGATAATTCCGTAAATTACCATTACGTTGAGAGTTTGGAATTATATCCCTCTGCACACAGGAACATAGAAATTAAACCACTTGTTAAATCCACATGAAAGGCAAATTTGTTGTTGTCATTATTTTCCTTTGCTTGATTCGACATTGTAAATATCGAAAGCAGACGACATATGTATGACTATGTACATCGGTAGTCATGCACGCGCCCCTTTGCTAGAAATGGACTTGTCCCAGAACTGGAAATGGATCTCGAACATGTCCGTCTATTATATTGAAAACTTCTGTTAAGCATGAAACGTGCAGACGATGACGATGTTTGGGACACTCTACTCACAGTCAGGTTAGAAACTGTAAATCAATGAATGAATTGACTAAGTTCTTTGCACTTTTTTATCGCATTAAAGGTTTCCATGATTGAAATCGGTAGGGAAGTACAAATAAACGGGGATGTATAGTCAGACTATGGCGGGTTGCTATTGCTTTACTTTCATACTTATTTCCTTTCTTTTTCTCGTACTTGCCAAATACATATTTTCCGTATTTTACCTCACACAACATCGGATTTAGCTCTTGAAGTCATATTTCCATATTTGATATTTTTTCCCATACTAAATACGGAAAAATATGGAGCATGCACAGGTCTGCAGTTGGGTTTCAAACCCATGACCTCCTGCATTTGAGGTGGACACTCTAACCACTAGGCCACCGAAGCGATTCCAGATAATAGGTAGTTTCAAGATTGATTCTTTAACATTTTGGTTAGGTTTGGTTTCGTGCTTTACAGCACAGAAACACAAGCAGGAGTGCTGAGGCAATTGGAGTAAGGTGCCTTGCCCAAGAACACACCACAGAAACTGACTCGGGCTGGTCCAGTGGAAGGATTTGAACCTGCCTCTTCCTTATCACATCCTGGGCATGCTAACTACTAAGCAATGGCCTATAAATATTATAATGCTTTTGGCCAATTAGCAATCTTCCTTGTCTAATCCATTATGGGCAATGGCCTATAAATATTCTAATGCTTTTGGCCAATTAGCAATCTTCCTTGTCTAATCTAGTATAGGCAATGGCCTATAAATATTCTAATGCTTTTGGCCAATTTTCTTTTTATGGCACCCATGGGTATCTCTCTAAAATGGAGGTTTGATCAAAATGGATTTTAGTACAAACATTTGTGGCAACTAAGACAGTTCAAATTCTTTTAAGTGCAAGCTACTGACATATTTCCTGTAAGTACATACTTATATAAATATATTTTCTGGAATAAACACTGGCATGACAATGTATTAATAAAGCTGCACAATCTTGAAAATAATGGTGATCTGTGGCAAGCTTGACAATATCTGACCAGACTGTATAAATAAATTGTTGGGATTCTGTCTCTTTACTTCTACCATATATAACTCACAAGTCTGTGTCATAGCATTGAAAATAAAATTATGATATCAAGATTAAAAAAAGGTTTCACTGGAAATGTGAATATAACTTAGAAATCAGGAGCTATGTGTATCTCTAATTACAAATCTTGTCTTGTTATATGTGTATCTCTAGTTACAAATCTTGTCTTGTTATATGTTTATCTCTAGTTACAAATCTTGTCTTGTTATATGTGTATCTCTAGTTACAAATCTTGTCTTGTTATATGTGTATCTCTAGTTACAAATCTTGTCTTGTTACATGTGTATCTCTAGTTACAAATCTTGTCTTGTTATATGTGTATCTCTTGTTACAAATCTTGTCTTGTTATATGTTTATCTCTAGTTACAAATCTTGTCTTGTTATATGTGTATCTCTAGTTACAAATCTTGTCTTGTTATATGTGTATCTCTAGTTACAAATCTTGTCTTGTTACATGTGTATCTCTAGTTACAAATCTTGTCTTGTTATATGTGTATCTCTAGTTACAAATCTTGTCTTGTTATATGTTTATCTCTAGTTACAAATCTTGTCTTGTTATATGTGTATATCTAGTTACAAATCTTGTCTTGTTACATGTGTATCTCTAGTTACAAACCTTGTCTTGTTACATGTGTATCTCTAGTTACAAATCTTGTCTTGTTACATGTGTATCTCTAGTTACAAATCTTGTCTTGTTACATGTTTATCTCTAGTTACAAATCTTGTCTTGTTATATGTGTCTCTCTAGTTACAAATCTTGTCTTGTTATATGTGTATTTACGGGACCTGTATTAGAACATAACTTAGAAATCAGGAGCTATGTTTATCTCTAGCTACAAATCTTGTCTTGTTATATGTGCATTTAAGGGACCTCTATTAGAACATAATACTTTCATGACTTTGACCCATTTTAGTACCAAGCTTGCATATGGTTCTCTAGTAAGGGTGTATGCAGTGTAGTTGAGAAAGGTATTGTGTTGAGTATAATGAGGACAGGGGAGTGAACTCTAACCATGGATGAATGCTTGAGAAATTGTTTTCCTGAGCCCTGTTATCCATTTGTGTATCGACAGAAACAATTTCTGAATAAAATATGTTCCATTAGAATAAAATACCTGAAAACAACCCCCTCCTGAAGCACAAGGATAATGATAAATTTTGTTGCACTTTGGAATTCGACAATTTATAGTTGCACCATATCGTAGACAATAACTGCATTTCTGGAATTAAACAAAATCATTGGATTACATCAAAAATACGGAATGCAGTTCTTCTAATATAAAACATAATAATAATTATAAAAAAAATGAACTCTTGAGGGAATGATGCTCTATTGGGCAAAATGAAATCAGGAATTCAAGATAAGACCATTACTTCCTTTTAACAATTTAGTGTTGAAACCATCTCCGATAATCTTCAGCAATAAAAAGACTTTCAAATCAGCTGCTGTGGAACAAACACTGTATGTCAGCTCAGCACCATTTTCATTTAGGCAATGTGGACATCAGTGAAAATCCCAAGTCATAATAATCATCCATTCAGGGGGAGTAGAGACAATAAAATTATTATGAGTCTTCAAGGCAACCATATTGAATGTATGACTGGCACCATTTTCATTTAGAACCAAGGAGGTATCATAAGTATACTGGTAAAAAAAAAATGTTCATATATCATTCATTTGGAAAAGAGATGAGATAATAATATTTTCAAGATACAACTTTCCATTCAGGAAAAGCGATATCAAAATTTTCATGATGGTTGCTGTGTTGGCTACATTGGGTATCGGATTGGCACCATTTTCATCTCAATATGACTTTTTGTTTAAGTCAAGCGGTGACAAGATTTTTAAGGTGGCTGCCATGGTGGTTATATTGGAT
Source organism: Sinohyriopsis cumingii (assembly GCA_028554795.2). Lineage (NCBI taxonomy): Eukaryota > Metazoa > Mollusca > Bivalvia > Unionida > Unionidae > Sinohyriopsis > Sinohyriopsis cumingii. The sequence goes on along the minus strand of CM068832.1, from coordinate 9,033,428 downwards.
GTCTGATTGACATAATTGTTATTTAGCACCAACAAGACATCTTTTAGTGAAAATCCCATATAGATATCACCATCCCTTCAATATGAGTAGCAATAACAAGATTTCATGATGAATGTCATGTTTGCCAAATTGAACATCAGATTGGCAACAATTTCATTTAGAATCAACTAATCATGACGAGAAGTCTTTCTGTGACCATTATTCAGGATGAGTTGCAATAACAAGATTTTCATGATGGTTAATGTGGAGGCCATATTGGATGTCAGATTACCACCTTTTTTTTTTTACAACCAATAAAATATCACACAAAGTCTTTCAGTGATAACCCCATGTTCTTATGACCATCCATGCAGGGGGTGTAGCAGTAACAAGATTTTCAGGATTGGCTGCCAGAGTAGCCATACTGGATGTCAGATTGGCAGGATAGGCTGCCAGGGTAGCCATACTGGATGTCAGATTGGCACCATTTTCATTTAGGACCAACTAAAGTTCATAAAGAAAGTCCTTTTGTGAAAGTCCCATTCTGATATGACCATCCATTCAAGACGAGTAGCAATGACAAGATTTCTGACGTCATACTAAATGTCTGTGCAGCAACATTTAGATTCAGGACTAAGAAGACCATGCAATGAATACCAAGAAGACCATGCAATCAATGTGTGTGTAAGTTTTCAAGGCATTTCTCCAAGCAGTTTTGGAGGAGCAACAATCAAAAACTTGTGCTAACAGACATATCGATGATGGATGACATAAGGACAACAGACCCTCCCATAAGTTCTTCTGGTATATGACCAGTAGAGCTAAAAATTACAGAGGTTTCGCTTCACAACATTGAAAATTTAATATAGTTTACATTTGTGGTTAAAAATTATTTTTCACACCATTACAGTATGCATACTGGCTTCCTCATTGGTCAAGATAGTGTTGAAAGTGTCAAGTGTCTCACTCTAAAACGGGCATTATGAAGTTACGATGCAATCATATGCAGCACTTGCTTCATAACTAATCCTAAGTACATGTACAATCTCAATATCATAACATATCTGTGAAGACAACCAATCTAGTGAAATTCAAAATTAATTTTCTCGTCTCCAAATTACGATAGTGAATGACAACCATGTTATAAACCAACGCATGCTGTGTGGCATTTTGGCCATCCATTTATACACACAATATGACAAGGTAAATAATCAAGTCAACGAAGAGCACACAAGAGCTTGGGAAATCTGATTTAATTACAAAACTGACATTCAGCCTTCCTGTTGCAGATAAATAAATGTTTTTAGGAGTAAAACTAATTTTATATATATAATACTTACATGTCACTGTTATTAAGCACTGCCTTTCTGCAATGGAAACACCTAATATGGCAAGATGAAAACTCCCCGAGTTAAACATTTCATAAAATATGTGCATCAACCAAATCTGACCTACGTCCACAGCCTGTGTACTATAGTGTCTCCTCATTATTTTTCCTTCAGGACATCTGTCTAAAGAACATGTGCTGATAGGAGGTGGGCATTGAAAAGTGACAGGTAAGAGAGGGTCACTAGTTGGCTAGAGGGTAGACTTTGGTTTCTCCACAGCCCCACCCCATCCCCAGTCTGCTTCCAAAAGTTAGGGGCACATGGCCACCTATAATTCATCTAGCCACGAAAGTTGGTTGTTACTGCTAAGAAGTACTCATGCAGTCTTTCAGACAGTGATTATCCCTTCCCTGGTATGTCCCTTGGTTATGTCACAAAGAGCTAATGTCTTGCAGTGAGTGTTACATTGGCAAACATTACACCATCTCCCCTCGTACCTAACATACCCATTTACACATGCAGTTGATGAGAGGAGCCTATGACTGTCAACGTATGCAAACTTGACGAAGCTTTAAATATTCATTCAGCTATTACTTTAAAGGCAATTAGTGATGGTACTTTTTCCCATACTTCTTTATGCAATGACCCATATTTGGGGATAGATAATCAATTAAATATTGTTATGTATATTTGATTTTCATTGTGCGCTGGCTTTGGTCCAAGAGTATAATCTATGTATATTTAATTTGTATTGTGTAATTGACCTTGTCCACAACCTCATTTGCCTGCCCTTTTCCTGGTAGCTTGCTGAAATTTATTTAAAAAGACCTGACTTTGCGTAGGAATTTTGATGGAAAATTCCATTATGGGTATTTTTGGAAAATAATTCTTGTGACTCAAGTCAGGTGGAGAGGTATACAAATTTGTTTATATAATTTTTTTTTTTACTTCAGAATTATTTGTTCCATATTTTAACAAACATCAGTCTTAGTTGAATCAATTTTAGTTGTGTTCAGTTGAGAAATTTAAATTATTCACTGGAATTACAAAGTGCTTTTGGATTTTAGGACTAAATCACTATTTTGACATTATTGTAAATTCATTTAAAGACATTTTTGATTATATCATTGTGATACATAAAGACTTTATTAGGAATACCAATGGAATTCATTCAGAATACTCTATACTTTTGGATCTGTGACAGAACTTTTAGGACTATTTGGGACTTAATTCACAATACTGTGAATTGTTTTTAAATTTTCACTTTGTATTCTAGGGAAATAAATTATCTGTTGAGTTTTACAAAACCTTTATTTAGTTTTTGTTCTTTTCTGTAACTTAAAGACCATAACACTGTAGCCAAATGAAAATACAATTTTTCCCCCAAAATGTTAAAAACTTTAACATTTCACAAGAGAGCTTCCTTAAATTTCATGAGGAAATAGCAACAAAAACAACGTATGCTAAATATACTGACACATTTCTAAACGGAACTCTCTACAACCTTTTTTCCTCTACAAAATGACCATATATTTTGGTCCCATTAAGGTCTTTATATCAGAGAAAAATGTGAAACATCGCAACACCGATCACATTTTCACTCAGTGTTAAGGCTTTTGTGCAAGCCTACAACTCCATACAAGGCGGGCAGATAGTTCCACAGAACTTTTGCAATGTTTGTCAGATTTTATTATACTGGGATCCTCTATTTTCAACCATGAGTGAACAGGATTTTACTGTATTTTCATCTAACGGCAAAAAGAGATCTAAACGTTTGAGATTGGCTTTGTGCACACTAAATGTAGTATGGCTTGAATTATGTTACATTACAATATTCAAGTCAAAGCTAGGAGATGAAAATAAACATAGTTTTGGATAGTCAATCCAGAAAATCATTGTGCATGACTGTACCTGCGACAAACCAGAGAAGACAGCCTTGTCAACAAATTTCAATGTCAGATCTTCTTTTTGTACCACACCTTCTGACCAGGCAGCACAGCAATGGTGAGCATATGTGTGACCTATAAGAAAAACAGGAACAAAATTTAAATATTTATAAAACAGATATCTCCACCCTTTCCACTGCAACGTTGGAGCCAGTTAGATAAGTTCTTAAAGATATGGACTTCTCAAGTAGTAAATGTCAGCTGGGTATGTGCATATGACCAGCAAGTATGTATATTGTAAAAGGCTGGGGATATTTATAGTTTCTAAGCTATGATCCTAGGGATAAACCCCCGAGCAGAGGTGTGTTGTTGCATATAACCTGGGCTTATATTATTTGGATGGACAGCTTTGTGTTTTGAAATTCTGATTCAGAAAAGAGTGTTAATGGTCACTGTTCTGGTGGCACATTGTGTTGTGTTGTGTAGTGTTTGGGCATTGTGTTGTGTTGTATTTGGGCATTGTGTTATGCTCTGGCACAGCCCTGTATTGTGTTTTGGTGAAGCATTGTACCGTGTTGTATTGGGGCATAAACAGAAATATGTTCTGTGTGTTGTTGTGGAGCATTCTATTGTGTTGTATTGGGTTGGAGCATAAACTGAAATATGTTCTGTGTGTTGTATTGGGGCATAAATTGAAATATGTTCTGTGTGTTGTTGTGGAGCATTGTATTGTGTTGTATTGGGGCATAAATTGAAATATGTTCTGCGTGTTGTTGCGTGGCATAAATTGAAATATGTTCTGTGTGTTGTTGTGGAACATTGTATTGTGTTGTATTGGGGCATAAATCGAAATATGTTCTGCGTGTTGTTGCGGGGCATAAACTGAAATATGTTCTGCGTGTTGTTGTGGAGCATTGTATTGGGCATAAATTGAAATATATTTTGTGTGTTGTTGTGGGACAGAAAGAGAAATGTGTTCTGTTTTCATGAAACATGAAAACTTAATCACAGATCCCAAGAAACTGACCCAAATGAAAAATTTAACCAAAGAGTGAGAGAGAACTACGGACATAAGGACAAGGTGAACACAATCTGCCCAACCACATTTTGTGGCTGTGCATAAAATCTAAACAATGGAATTCTCACCAGATGGTTCAAACACATGGGCAACTTCTGTATCTTCTGGATATCCCACTGTACTAAGCTCATCGTAGCCTTGGCAACAGAATGCAGCTTCACTTTCCACACCAGAACCAATCTGGCGGGGAGATTTACTCTGCTCTTGGCTAACAATTGAGAAACAATAAAGAATTGAACTGTTTAGCATCCAACCAATAATCTGGAATTTCTGATAAATCTATCCGATACTAAAGTCTGATATGTAACAAATATTTGGACCTAGATTACAAAACATGCCAGCTGATCTGGATTTCTGGAAACAGAATAAAACTGTCTATAAAGTAAGCTAATGGGACTATAATTGGTTTCCTTTATGGGAGTTCAATTGGTTTCCTTTATGGGACTACAATTGGGTTTCCTTTATAGGAGTTCAATTGGTTTCCTTTATGGGAGTTCAATTGGTTTCCTTTATGGGACTACAATTGGTTTCCTTTATGGGACTACAACTGGTTTCCTTTATGGGACTACAACTGGTTTCCTTTATGGGACTACAATTGGTTATCTTTATGGGACTACAACTGGTTTCCTTCATGGGACTACAATTGGTTACCTTTATGGGACTATAATTTATTGTCCTTTATATGCAGCTCCCCTTAATACCGAGGCTAAATGCCTAAGTATACTTGAGAAAAGGGCTTCATAAATGTCCTTAATGAACATGTCTCCATTATGAAAAGGTAAAATACATATTAGGTATAAAAAAAGGACATCATACAAGTTTTTATTTATGAACAGTTTCCTTTATGAACAGACTAAATACAGAAGTAAAAAAGGATTGTATAAAGTTGTTCTATACCGGACAGGTGTCTGTGCATATGGATACTTTAGAAAAGAACTTTCTAAATTTTGTCCTTTATGGACAGCCATCTTTTAGATGAGGATAAATGTTCAAATATACTTGAGAAAAATTCTTTATAAATGTCAACCTTTATGGGCAGTTGACCTTTATATTGAGTCTAAATACACATTAGGTATAGGTTAAATGCCAGAATATACTTAAAAGCTATTTATAAATGTTGAGTTTTAACAATTCTGTCTATTATGCACAAGTGTCCTCTACATAGAGCTTAATAATCAATATAATTAAAAATAGAGTTTTATAAATAATGTCCTTTCTAAATTTGCTATATAAAGCATGTGTCTTTTATACAGCGATTAAATAAACTGTATCATTAAGAAAAGGGCTTTATAAATGTTGTCCTTTATACAGGTGTACTCCAAGGCCGGTATCATTGTAATTAGCAGCACAAACAGAAGTGAACTTAACCTGCTGAATCATCATACCAAAGCAGATCTGGGTTTATGCTATAAAGGGTACATACGGTACAAAATTTCATACCTGCCAAACTTCAATGGTCCCCTATTTCTCCTCCAAGTCAAGGGTTTTGGTCCTTTCTCTGAGCCCTTTTCATCAGTTTCCATGGAAGCTTTACGAGATGATTTTTGTAGGACTTTCTTGAATGGGTTAAAACCCTGGGTGGGTTCATATTTGTCCATATCACCCTGTCCTAGCAAACTCTTTTCTCCACAAGCACAAAATGCACAGATTCTCTCATTTCTGTTAAAAAGGGAATAAGTGAAACAGTAAAGAAGGATTGAGTGAATCAATAAAGAGTGAATTGATAAAGAAAGAAAGAATTAGGTAATCAATAAAGAAGGAATAAGGTATTCAATAAAGAAATAAGGAATGAGTGAATCATTAAAGAAGGAATGAATGAATAAATAAAGAAATAAGGAATTGATAAATAAAGAATGACATAATCAATAAAGAAGGAAGGAATAAGATATTCAATAAAGAAATAAGGAATGAGGTATTCAATAAAGGAAGGAATGAGTGAATCAGTAAAGAAAGAGTGAATCAATAAAGAATGAAAGAATGAGAAAATCAAAAAAGGAAGGAATATTCAATAAAGGAATGAATAAGCAAATCAGTAAAGAAAGGAATAAGTGAAGTGAACATAAAAACTCATCTGAAAACGCAAGCTTAGAAATTTTGCCATTGACACGATAAACTTCATGTTATTTAAAGAGCGCTCACTTGTGTTATACAACATAGCAGGACACTACATGAAAATATGTACATCAAAACATTTTTTATTTAAAAACTGGCAAAAATAAAGGGGTTGAAGAAAGTCAGGAAAAAAGGAGAAATTTTCACCAAGTTAATTTTGCACTATATTTTCCCAAGCCCCCATCTCTTCAGACTTTAATTACTTTGGACGTAACTAAAGACACAAAGATAGCTGACTGATACTCCAACTCTATTCTATGTGTAATGTAGCTACTTTGGATGCAACTAAAGACAACGATAGCATTCTACTGCATATTGCACTACCCTACTCATTGATACTCATGTCCACCCACAAATGTCTATACATTCTACTGCATATTTCACTACCCTACTCATTGATACTCATGTCCACCCACAAATGTCTATGCATTCTACTGCATATTTCACTACCCTACTCATTGATACTCATGTCCACCCACAAATGTCTATGCATTCTACTGCATATTTCACTACCCTACTCATTGATACTCATGTCCAACCACAAATGTCTATGCATTCTACCGCATATTTCACTACCCTACTCATTGATACTCATGTCCACCCACAAATGTCTATGCATTCTACTGCATATTTCACTACCCTACTCATTGATACTCATGTCCACCCACAAATGTCTATGCATTCTACTGCATATTTCACTACCCTACTCATTGATACTCATGTCCACCCACAAATATCTATGCATTCTACTGCATATTTCACTACCCTACTCATTGATACTCATGTCCACCCACAAATATCTATGCATTCTACTGCATATTTGACTACCCTACTCATTGATACTCATGTCCATCCACAAATATCTATGCATTCTACTGCATATTTCACTACCCTACTCATTGATACTCATGTCCACCCACAAATATCTATGCATTCTACTGCATATTTGACTACCCTACTCATTGATACTCATGTCCATCCACAAATATCTATGCATTCTACTGCATATTTCACTACCCTACTCATTGATACTCATGTCCATCCACAAATATCTATGCATTCTACTGCATATTTGACTACCCTACTCATTGATACTCATGTCCACCCACAAATATCCATCAAACATACATGCTTCTTCTTGTTATGACTGCATGTATTAAGTTGGATAAAGAAATATTTGAAAATGTTATCATAATTAAAATTTGTGGAATTCTGAGATTTTACTCCACTTTGTGATGGCATCCAAGGATGACACATTGTAAATGATTACAACATGAGAAACATAACTAGAAAGTTTAGCAAGTTAGCATGCCATGGCTTTGTTGATGTGGTTACCTACCAAGTGACAGATGGAGGATATTGACAAGAAACATACCTGAATAAAATAGATGCCTTACAAAAGGATTTTTCATACTGCTACAGTAGTCCCCCTCTTGAATGGCCCCCCTGACCAGCGGCCACCCGCTCCTTACGGCCAGAATCCGTTGGCACCGACAAGTTTGTGTTCAAAAAGTACCCCTCGTGAAAGGCCACCCGGCTAACGCGATCAGCAGCCAGCATTTTAGTGCAATAATATAAAATTTACCCCTCACAAGCAGCCGCATTTTATTTGAATATATATCCAGAACCAGTATTGTATTCATAACGTGTGTTAAGTAATCCGATTTCTGTTTCCCCGATGTCAGGTTTTCGTTACTGAAAGAAGTGTTGAGTCAAGTACATTTACCACTAAGGTTAATATTATATCATTTACGCCTCACGAGAAGCCAAATGTATTCCATAAAAACCGAGAAAGACTCAACTTTTAATCCATACAAAAGGGTACGTACATGTAATCCAGTTAGCCTTACTGCTGTGTTATCATAAGATGTCCGGTTTAGTCACTGATAACTGTTAAAATTACAATTACTGAACAGTAGTAACAGCTGAGAAGTGGCAGTATCGATGTACAATACCCAAGTCAGCAGGAAAATGGTTTGGTAGCCTTTATGGCTTCCCTTAGTAATATGTTGAGCTCGCTAACTTTGATAATCAGTGGCTATTACTACTGACAATAATTGTCAAAATTACGAATCCTAACAGCCGCGAGGTCAAATCTGCGCGATGTTAATGGTACATATCGAAGCCGTTTTGGCTTCTCTCACTTAGTGTAAAATAATGTATAAAAACAACAGGGTACCAGACTGCGAATAACGAATCACGTGACAAGATCACTTCCTTTAAAAACACACGGCAATTTGTTTAGATGCATACAAAATTGTTTTATCAGTATTGTAGTTGGCAACATGAATAACTTACTGCAAAAAGATCAACATGTCATCGAGGAAAATAAAAATTCTCAGTTCAGAGGAGAACATGAAAGTAATTCAACTGACTGGAGGGGAGGGGGGTCGTCGAGGATCCTTGCAGAAAACTAATGTCGGGAAGACTCAGATAAACAATATCGTGAAAGATAATGAAACAATTCTGCAGAAGTGGGAAGTGAAATGGACGGAGAAAGAAAGATTGTTTGAGCCAGGACACATTTGTATTCTGATTTGAATGACAAGAAAAAGCAACAATTTTGTCAGTTGAATTGGGATATGACAACTTTACTGCAAGTAACGGATGGTTGCACAGATTTCAAGTCCGACACAATATCAAGTGTTCTGTCCTTAGTGGAGAATCATCTGATGTTAATAATGAAGTTGTCGAAGATGGGAACAAAAGACTAAACGATGTATGCAGGGGATATGACAGCAAGGATATTTTTAATGTGACGAGACTGGTTTGTTTTTTAGACTGTTACCAACAAAGTGACAGATAATGTGAACTGTAATATAATTATTAAGACAGATTTAAAACTATATCAATGGTTATTCATAGCATTCTTTTGAAAATGATGACACGGTTTGTTTTACATTTATTTCACATCATGCATGTGATTTTTTAATTAAAATATTAAATATTTAAAATTAAATGTACTTGTGACTTTCTTCATATGTATTTACTATTCGCAATTGTCATCCCCCTCTAGAAAGGTCACCTGCATGATAAGGCCACTTCTCTGCTGCATTAGGGGTGGCCTTATAAGAGGGGGACTACTGTACATCCCCACTGCAGACTGTGCTATAATGTATTATCTTTCAAACACTTCAGAACTAATTCTTACTGCTAGCTCAGCTAAAGGCAGAAAGTTGACTCCTACATTTAATGTAAACTACAGGTGAGATAAATAATATACACTAGCTTACCCTTGCATATCTGAATCATCGAAGGCAGCTTCCTGATATCCCCCACCTGTGATAAATAAAATGATATAAACATGGTCTTATGTGGCATTAAACATGGTTCCTTCGCTTTTCTAAATACAAATTTCCAGGTCTTTTCCAGTTCTTTTTCCCCAGGATGAAATTAATTTTTCATGTTTAACATATGACCATTACTGAATGGAAATAAAAAACATTTTGGATTATAAAACATGTATTTTCCAAATCTGAAGATGTTTCTCTTTCAAGACTCTCCAAAACATATATGTCAGAAAAGATGATCATGTACAAAACCATAAAATGAGTCACACAAAACAAATTTGACTATATTCCCAAAAATTGGCATTTAAAGCCATTTCAATGTACAGAATACAAATTCTAGCTTTACTTTGCTGACCTGCATTATGTTGCTACAAAGAAACAACATAATGAGCATAAACTATTCTGTTTCATTTCAAACCTTTAATTCCAAAGAATTCAAGAGCAATATGTGTGCATGTTATACAAAGTAAACATTTCCTATCACAGTATGAAAAAACCCCAATAAATGCAAACTTTTAGAATCTTATCTTGTTACAAGAAAAAGTTTAACCCTGAGATTATGTGTGCCAATAAAATCTAAAACAAGATTTTTCAACCAACCTAAACTCCTTAAGACAATTTTGGTTAAAAATTCCATCATTTAAAAATATTTACAAAAGACCTTCAAAATTATATATTGTTGTATAAACAAGGACTGAATTTTCCTTAAAATCAACTTATCTTCTTGTAGTTCAATAAACCAGTCCCCAAACCTGCATTGATACATGGGCTCTTATCATTTCTTAATATGTAATAAAAGGGATGACAATTTCCCATTTCTCCTGCGTTTCATTTAAGATCTGAAACCAACGCTTCAAGCTACATGTTTCCCATTAATCCATCAAAAACAGCAAGACACGTTGTGTTCAAAAGATTGTGTCTAGGTCTGGATTAATCTATTAAAATCAGCAAGACCTGTTGTGTTCAAAAGATTCTGTCTAACCCTGCATTAATCCATCAAAAACAGCAAGACCTGTTGTGTTCACATGATTCTGTCTAACTCTGCAATAATCTATTAAAAACAGTAAGACCTGTTGTGTTTAAAAGATTCTAACTCAGCATTTGGCTGCAAGGCATTGCACGTGTGAAGTGATTTTCCTAATAATGACATGTACAGAGTTTCCTGGTGATCCATTACAAACTAACACTGGTATCTGATGATGATTGTAACACTTTCCAAGTTGCATGGCAATCCACTGAAATCTGTAAGACTAGTTGTGTTCAGAAAATCACGCCTTACACTATATTCAGCTACAATTCAAGAAGGATAATAACTGTCATAAAAGGTTAATAACTCGCATGAAATTTGTGGGAACAAAGTGATTTAATGATCTGAACATCTTCAGAGTACCATAATATGTAAAAAAGTTTCAAGCGATCCCTCAAAAACCATGGATTAGATACACTAATAAGACTGCATGCCAGATTGAAGGATGAACCAGATATACATTTCACCTTCAATATAGACAGAGGTATAAAAAGGAAATAAATTATTGCAGGGAGGCATCACTTTCTACTCTCTGGTGGGCTACTAGGTCAATATCTAAACTGTTCCCTAAAGTGCATAGTTAAATATCATTTTCTAACTTGTTGCCCCAGAGGTTTTTTATGTAGCCTACATAATCCCAATTCTTACCCTCATCCATTGACTCATCACCAGTCTGTGGAGTAAGATTTGGTGGAGGTAATGATGAGTCCGACTCACTCACTGTGGCAGGATCATCCATGTAATCCATTGTGTCCACATCTGATGACACTACTGGCTCCACAGGTTCCAAATGCTTCAACTTTCTACTCCTATCTTTACTTTTGCTGAAACAAGAATGTTTACATATTGACAAGATGAACATGCACTGTGTCTCGACTATTAGATAAGCCAGCTATGTCATCAGGACATATGATTCCATCACACACACATGATGCTGAAAGCTTCTCATTGATCATGATTACTTCATACGTTATTGACTTAGCTCTAAGAGAGCAAATCAATAAAAGAATGTCATACGCTAAAGGTGATGACTGAATGTCAGATATGAATGCACACATTTTGACTTAAGAAATTGTAACAAAGGACTGAATTGAAATTATCAATGACATTCCCTAAGAATCTTATACCAGTACTCATATCTATACCTTTGAAATGTATATACTAATAAGAACACATGATAATGTTGTTGTGGTTGTCGTGGGTTTAACATCATTTTTTAGCTCATCATAGGCTATATGTTGCAGACAGTATATCGGAAGGAGAACTCCCCAGAAGAACCACCAATCCATGGGAAGCTAATGGCATACTTTTTCATATACCTACAATGGCCGAACCTGAGACTCAAACCTATGCAGTTAGAGGTGATATGTCAAGACAAGTGCAACAGACCACTTGGCCACCTGGGGCCCCCAATGATATTGCATCAAACAAAACTACGAATATGATGTTAACAGTCAACCTTGTCTCTAAAATTCTGTTGCAACATACACTCGCTTACAAGTCAAACTGCAAACAACGATTCTGACATAACATAAAAGCACCTGCAGATCAGGGTCTGAGTTGTTTCTACTCCTAATAAACTGCACAGATCTAGATCTGCAATGCATTATGCAATGTCAGATTTGGGATTGTGCAATTAGCAGTTGGAATCATCTTATAAGGGAGTATATATAGTATCAGGAAACTGAAGTTAACTTTGCCAGGCCCTTAATAGGTGCCTATCCACACCCCACCCCCATTTCCAAAAAACATTCTGACAAATAAAATGAATCTTCCAAGGGTTTACAGTTTGAAAACCCATGTGTATAAGTGTAACTACAGTTGAAAGATATTTTAGTCAACTTTTATGTAGGGTCTGTTGCTACCAAGTCAAATATTAACATATAATTTTACAGATAGCAGACAAATTTGAAGTTCATGGAAACAAATGAATCCAAAACCTTTTACAATCCCAAAACCAAATAGCGCATTGAAAAGTTCCCAAACCGAACTTTAAGTAGATCATAATTTTATCAAATATTTCACCTAAAATAATAATGAATGATATCATTTGATGACTGTTGGTCACCTAATTTTGGGAACAGTTACAAATTGACATGGTTATTATGATTTAAGAAATAAATGATTTTTATTTTACTATGGTTAGCAATATGATGACTTTGTTGTATTTTAAGGCTATCTGACTTGCAAAACCATCAGAATTCCAGGCACTTAATGAACTTATTTTGCCACCACAAAATGTGATTCCATCCCATTTCTCCCTATTTTTGCTTCATGTTACCTTAATAAGACAGGAATGAATGTTATTTACCCCCTTACATTTCTTCAAGCATAATAATACTTTAAAAACAATTTTCAGCCTGTTAAAATTGAATCACTATATCATCTGCAAGTCAAGTTAAAACTTTTCCTTGCGTTTACATTTAATGGTAAATGTCCTTTTGACTCCATATCACCCACAAGGGAAGAAAGTAGGTAACATGCTGCTAACAATTTAGCATTTAGCTATCCTTCTCCGTAAACATTTGATTTACTTCTATCTTTACTCTTAATCCCAGATCTTAGGTTCAATCTTCCACCAGGTAAGTCCAGGTGGGCTGCCTCTGTGTTTCCTTTACAAAGGCTTTACTCTCATATTTCACCTGGCATGATAAAGCCAATAATGTTAAAGGTGCCATTAAAAACCAATGAAACAAGAACAGCAACAACAACAAAACACAAACAAGAAACCCCAACAAAGAAACTGAATACACTCAATATCATAAAGAATCACACAGGTCCCTCATCATGAAGACCTTATCTCTCTTATAACAGTAATAAATTGGTTCCGTTTTGTTTCAGACTTGGTACTTAATTTAACTTGCTTGTTTCCAGTTCTTGGTTAATGTCAAGCAATTACAATTGTGGTTTAAGAAATTGATATCTTTTTATGCTCTGTTTGGTCACATTCCTTGTTTGAATATCCTCCAGTATTAGGTAGTCTCACTTAAAACCCGGTCATATTCACAACTCCATGTACAGCATTATAGTTAGGGAATGCTGTATCGAAACCCAGTCAAATGTTACCTTAATAGATCTCTCATTTAATATTATTTAAATTTTTTAAGTTCTTATCTTGACCTCTTTTACGTTTCATTGAATGGTGTCATATGAAACTGACTGTTATATTCTTGCTGAGTGTGAATACAGTGCTACCCTGCCATAACGCGGCCCGCAAATTCAGATATAACACAGCAGTGGCGTGGCTCCCGAAATTTCATATATCCATTCGCACAAAAGATTTCCCCTCCAAAGTATGTACATGAATTTGAATATAATACAATAGTGGCATGATTCCTGAAATTGTAAATACATGTACATGTATTTTTCTCGTACCTGGAAAAATATTTTTTTGGTACAAAAAATAGTGATAAAATGTTTATTATCATTTGGGGGAAAGAGTCTGCATATGAATTCGAATATAATATTGTTGTGGCGTGGCTTCTGAAATATAAATATAACAATTTCACCATGTTCTTGAAGTTTTATGCCAAAATAAACATTATTGGAAATGTTACTTATTACTGATCCTTGAGTAAAGCCAGTAAGTTGTCTTTGTGACTGTCTTCAATTAATTCTGTATACAATCATTACTCAAACGTTTCTTCTTTAACTGCATACATAACCAAGCAGCAGACAATGCGGTGGTTGATAAAAGATTCTCGCAATCTAATAAACATCTAAAAACGAAAGCTGCAAACATGTTTGCTGGGCTTGGCAGTGTTATTAGACACAATCAATTGACCAGTAAATAATGTTCACTTTATTAGTTGGAAATTGAAAGGGTATGAAATTGTACATGCATTCAGCTTAAAAGTGTTTACAAAAGTATTTTTCATGTTTCTTTCGATATTCACAAAATCTGAAGTAAAAGTTACATGCATGCTGAAAGCATGTGTTGTTTGTTAATTATTTTTGCTGGTTTGGTTCAAATGAATAGGTGTTTAAGTTTTAATTATTGGGAATTTACAATGGCTAAGGGTACACGGAAGTGCATATGATAAAATTTTAGCAGTATGAAATTTGCACAGACATCATTCATAGACCCTGGAACATAATGAACAGTACATGTGCTTCGTCTTTCTCAACCTAACTTTGCTGTTAATTTTTCCCACTGAATTCAGAAACATAATGATCTGTGACAAAATTACTGAATAGTTTAAATATGTATGCAATTTTTGCAATGGAATTACACAGATTAAACGCATGCCACGATGGTATATCAGACGGTAAGTAAACAGTGTCAATACCCTGTTCATGCTATATATTGGATGTTGAATTCAGACACAATGATCTGTGACAAAATTATTGAATATTTTTTATCTGTGCACAATTTTTCAATGGAATTACATGCATTATGAATGAATTGCATGCCGTGATGGCACGTTAGTAAATGGTGTTGATACCCTATTCATGAGATACATTAGACATGAATAAATGTATATGTGCCATTGCGTCGTTCTCTGAAAAAGTAAAATACTGTAAACCCCACATTAACGCGAGCCCGCTATTAACACGATCCAATTTTTAAAACCCCAATTATCGCGTTATAGCGGGGTTCCACTGTATAATTTTTTCTCTTGTCAGACACATTTTAGAGTTTTTATGTTCTCATGTCGACTATTTATTATCCCAATAAATATTTCTACTTTTCATTTACTTGAATCAACACATGATGGTGTATAAAAGGCTTGTTGAATAAACATTAAGACGCAATTTGTACTAAAATTGGTTGAAAAATCTCAATATTTGACACGCAGAGAAGATATACATGACGTACACAGAGCACATGTATAGGCACTAAGTCTGGATACACAGAGCACATGTATAGGCACCAAGTCTGGATACACAGAGCACATGTATAGGCACTAAGTCTGGATACACAGAGCATATGTATAGGCACCAAGTCTGGATACACAGAGCACATGTATAGGCACCAAGTCTGGATACACAGAGCACATGTATAGGCACCAAGTCTGGATACACAGAGCACATGTATAGGCACCAAGTCTGGATACACAGAGCACATGTATAGGCACCAAGTCTGGATACACAGAGCACATGTATAGGCACCAAGTCTGGATACACAGAGCACATGTATAGGCACCAAGTCTGGATACACAGAGCACATGTATAGGCACCAAATCTGGATACACAGAGCACATGTATAGGCACCAAGTCTGGATACACAGAGCACATGTATAGGCACCAAATCTGGATACACAGAGCACATGTATAGGCACCAAGTCTGGATACACAGAGCACATGTATTGGCACCAAGTCTGGATACGCAGAGCACATGTATAGGCACCAAGTCTGGATACGCAGAGCACATGTATAGGCACTAAGTCTGGATACACAGAGCACATGTATAGGCACTAAGTCTGGATACACAGAGCACATGTATAGGCACCAAGTCTGGATACACAGAGCACATGTATAGGCACCAAGTCTGGATACACAGAGCACATGTATAGGCACCAAGTCTGGATACACAGAGCACATGTATAGGCACCAAGTCTGGATACACAGAGCACATGTATAGGCACCAAGTCTGGATACACAGAGCACATGTATAGGCACCAAGTCTGGATACACAGAGCACATGTATAGGCACTAAGTCTGGATACACAGGCTTGCAATACAAATAATAAAATAACAGACAAATGGTAAATTCCTAAAATAAAACGTGTTTATGTTCTCTTGCTTCAGTATGTGACAAAGCAAAAACAGCTTAAGTCTATAAAATACTGATTCAAATCACTGTGTGCACTCCTGTTCATCTTATTTTGGGTGAGGCTTGACATATTGAATTATCAAAAAGCTTATCTGGAAAATGGGTTTACTGGCAGTTTATAGTGATGAGGAAGTGTGTTGCAAATGAATAAAAATCATTTACAATAAAAAGAACCAAATGGAATTTCTTTGTAATACTCTATGTGTGACTGGGGAACCCTCACTTGTGGGTACCCTATTAACAGCCATGTCTGTTTCTTAATCATTAGGATTTTCTTTTGATCATCAATTTTGTTAAAGAATAATGAAATGATAGCATGCAAACTACACAAACTGTATTGAGCTGGGATCATCCAAAGCAAGTACCACATTTAGCATCTTAGAATCTTTTGCTGCATGTTAGCAATCATTTAACTTATTGTGTCATTAAAGTTTAACAAAATTAGAATTATATGTTGTTTCTCTACAAATCAATATCAGCATCAATATAAAAATATTTCACTATATTACATGCCAGCTTTACCATCCCATTACGTACTTCTTTCTTTAATTTTTTTAACTGTTATTTAAAGGATCTTTTTTTCCTTGTATAAGACCTTTTTTCTTATGATATATACCTCTTCTTCTTACTGCTGAGAGAAGTACCATCTTTCTTTAGTCGCCCCCGATTCCGTTTGTCTTGATAGTAATCAGATTCTGCCAATGCTTCGTATGATGTGCCAGAGTCGTTTGAGTCATCGGTGGTCTGACTGGACATTGCTGACATATACGAGGTTGTAGGAATTGATTCATATATCTTAGCTTCTTTTCGTATCTGTGAGAGGGAGAGTTTTAACTTAATTGGTTCTTTATGCACAGGTTCATTCAGTGACACAATGGATGCAGATGAGCTTGATTTTGCTCTGTCTTTGTCCTTGGAGTCTGTATGCTCTGACTTTGACCATCTTTCCACAGTTTCTGATTTGGATCTTTTATCTGGAGATGCTGAAGATTTAGATCTCTTCTCAGATTCTGGCCGAGATTTCTTCTCTGCCAAATCTGAGCGAGATTTCTTTTCCTCTGTTCTGGATCCATGCTTAAATTCTGACTTGGACAACCGGGATTCTTTCTCACGACTCCTTGTCGATGACTTGCTAGCAGATTCTGGAGTTGATTTTGATGATCCTGGTGGTGCAGATAGTACATCTTCCTCTCCACCTTCCTGCCCTTCCTGTGCTAAAGGCTTTTTGTCACATGAAGATTTCTTTTCTGCCGAAGGTGCAGATAGTTTGTCACTCATTTCTGTGAAGAAATAAAAATATTTTAAAAAATAACAGACATGGAAAAACACTCGGTTGATTCGGTTATTTATGTACCTTCATGAACAAAAACAAGTGCTATTTTTTTCCAAAACAGACAAGATACTGATGTACTTTTTGGTAAATTTTAAGAAAATTGATACCACAGAAATAAAAAAAATCACATTATAAATCAAATATGATAGATGTATGTAGCAACCAATGATTATCTTTAATTGGCGGTGAAGCAATTGCTTGTGCCTTGCATCAGTATATATTGTGATACACAATCTACAATGTGATACACATGAAAAAAAAATGGGAAAATGACTAACAATTATTCATGACCACTGAAGATCAAAATAAACTTTTATCAGGTACCATTTTCTATCAACTGTCCACGCTATGTATCGATGTATTAAAACAGCCCATTTATGAATGGAGCAGTGAATCATATATCAGTGATTGCCGCAGAGTCAGTATATGAACAAAGTTCTATGAGAAGGGAATGGTACAGAAACCAATTTATTCCATATTCAATAGACAATAACTTCACTATGATCTTGGATCAATTATCATCAAGTTTTCAAATACATGTACATATTTTCAAACTAATCTACAATTCTTTCATAAAATGTGTTGTTAAACACCAGTTGGCCCCAGGTGGTAAGACATTAGGGAATGTCTTCCCTCTGCTCCCAGTGGGAAGATACTCCCAGGATGATTCAAATGTGGCCAGTAGGAGGAAATTTAATGAATATTATGAAACTATGTTAATTGCCGACCCTAGTTTAGGAATTAAAAAAAAAACAAAAAAACAATTGGGACAAGTGAGTTTAAAAGAAAGTTTGATCATAAATATACAAAAAAATTAAAATGAAATTTGGGATACGGCTATGAGTTTCAAACTCACAACCTCTTGTTTGTGAAGTGGGACGCTGAAAGACAAATGTGGGTGTTTATATATAATATTAAATCACTCCATCAAGCAGGAAAATAAACTCCATAGATGTCACTGATGAGAAATTTATACCTTACCTTACCTAGTGAATGTCATTCCTCTCTAAGGTTTAAACAGAACTCGTTTCATCTACATTCATGGATCAATTTGTCCGGAACCATAATCAGATAATTCTGAAACAGAAAAAGGTTGGAATGTATTCATATTTCACATACACCTAAAATAATAATCATGATAATGCGATGCCCACATCAAAAGGACACAAATGTAATTTTCATACCATCTACTGCACAAAACATTTTGCAGCCGAAATCTACAGCTTTTAATAAGAGACTTTAAAAAAATATTTAAAACCCACCAGAATTTTTACTCATTCTATCTACAAATTGAAAAGACTAGTAAGAATCAATCTACTGGAAGATGAGAGATATTATACAGGGCCAATGATATGTAGTTGAATAATCGGCTTAACATGGCTAATGTTTACACAACAAACTGTTAATTGATTACCTTATTGTTGTAATTTAAGGCCAAAATATGGAATGTTTTTGGATTCAAGTTTGTCCACGATAGCTTTTGAGCCTCTGAATAAAACTCTTTGGAAGGTCAGAATAAAAGGAAAGACAGACTAAAAATTTCTGCAGAAACATTCTATTTAGTTTTTGTGTTGTTTAATTGTTGCTGCATTGTTCAAGATATTTTTTGAGGAATATCAATGGATAGCTCATATATTTTAGGTTGATTCACATCAAAATACATGCTTTCTCTGAATGCAAAAAGACACTGGCTAAGAAATATGAGATCTGGGAATACATCTAAGTCCAACTGAGGAACTTCTTCCTCAGCTGTATTGGAAAGCAGTCAGCAGTCTTAGCCATGGTGAAACAAACTTCTCTGCATGCTGAGTATGGTTGTTTGTCACTTCAAATGCAGATACAGACAGTACATTCTCCATTTGTTGTAAAATACATAGTGATTCAAGGGAAACTGGAGCAGAAATCTACAGCCTGTCAAGTGTGAAACTTAATAATCACAGTGAATGGCATTACTGGTCACCGGTCACTATCTTACGAAGGAAACTAAATATGCATTTGGAGCTGATATATAACAAAAGGTCTTTGCCGTTAGCAATGAAATATACAGCTCTTTCTTTTTCAATGTAACATTTTCCACTGCAATCTGAATCATGTTCAAAAGTTGTTGTATTATATAATAATAATAACGATAATAATAATGATAATTATAATAATAATACTAATGAAGAGAAAACACATGAAGAAGAAAATCCACTTGTTTTCTTTTCAGTCAAAACAAATAAAATTAATGTTGATAAAAAACTGATGTCCTGGTTCTATCACAAGAATGAAGATGATACAAGCAGATATTCTGTAGACCTTGTATCTCTCCCAAAATGATATAAGGGGGCATACATTTATTACATACACAAAAATCTGGCAAAGCTTGACTGCTCCCCCTCTCTGTTCGCATGCATACCTTTTTACACATCCAATTCTATAGAATGATCTATATTTAATCCACGCAGAAACAATCAAGGATTAATAATATTAACATGTTTAATAAAACAGATAGTCCATCAATGTAGACGGTCTGGCTGCATCAAACAAATAGGCTGCATAACTTTAAAAAGTTTGTCTAGTGTCTGCTAAAATTCAAACGCCAACTGAACAAGTTAAACAGGTTACATATTAGACAAATTATCATCGGGGTTTCACCCCCGTTTCATATGTGCATGTACATTATGAGCAGACCCTGCATACGCAAGCATGTGCATTTGGGTTAAACCACCCTTCCCCTCCATGCATACGTACTAAATGGACAGCCTCTAAGTTGCAGAATGCATTCATAATGACAGTAAGTGAACATATTATTCCAAATTCTATTTCCAAATACGAATCAAACTGAAAAGTGTGATATAAAAAGATAGAAGGCACTAGGCTGCATGTGGGAGTGTGCATATATATATATACAGGGATGGTCCTGGCTTTTAAAAAGCTGTCGCCAAAAAAATCGCCAACCTCAATATTTTGTCGCCAATTTTCAAAACGTGTCGCCAGAACAAGTAGTGTACGTTTTTTCAAGTGTTAATTTAGTCTATTAATGTAACAGGCAATGAAAATTACAAAAGATGGGTTAGTTAATACTCTAATTACAACAAGCATTAACAAAATGTTACAAAGTGTTACATGAAGATCCGTCGCGATTTTAGGGCTGCCCACTTGTTGAGTGTAGTTTCAAAGTCTAATTTTTCACATCTGTACATGCTGATTCTCATTAAATTCTCGAGAGATGAAATGCAGAGTTTATTTCTGATGTCAGTTTTTATGAGGTTCATCTTACTGAATCCACGTTCACAGTCTACAGTGCTGACAGGTGACACCAGTAGTCTGTCAGCAGCCCCACCCCCCACCCCCAAGGCTAGCTGCTAGCTTCACAAAGCTTGTAGTGAATTGCTTCCTAAATCCCAAGAATGATCACTGAATGCTGTATGAATTTTCTCGACAAGCAAAATAGGATCTCCATTCCCACGAATGAAACTTACACGAGTCAACACCTGGCAATATTGGATCGTATACATAAGCATAAATTTACACCCAATTTAGGGGTTCATTCACTCCTGTATTTAGCGAAATAAATAATTATTATTAATTATGCAAAACTGTTTTTTTTTGGTGCTATTTCTTGTTGCGGAGTTTAAGTCTCTGCAGCGGTAACACGGATTGATGGCAAAAGGAAAAGATCAATGAGTAAAATGCTGTACTGGCGACAGATATAATTGTGATTGAGATTTTTTCCATTTGCTTTGTATTTATATACAGTAGTCGGTACTTCAAAGGTTATCAGTTTTCTATGAAGGTTCAGCAAAACTATTGTAATGGTAAAAAAAAAAAAAACTAGAAGGATCAGCCATTCAATTAATTGTATCTGTTCTATTTGCATCTTCAGAAATCGGTCAGTTGTAGGTATAGTTCGGTAGCATGACTGACGGTATCACAGCATACAGTACTCAGCCCAGATGTCAGCATAAGCAGATTATGATGTAACAATGCACTGTAAAGATGGGGTTGTCAATACGAACAAAGGATCGTTTGTATAACAGATTGATTCCAATGCATTGCTTAGTCAAGTTTGTGGCTTCCTTTCATTCTCCCTTTTAATTTATCCAGTCCAAATCCATGATTGTATGTACAAATTAAATAACCAAAAAGTCTGTCGCCAAAAAAATCGCCAGATGGGATATTTTTGTCGCCAATAAGGAAAAAAAATCTCAATTTGCGACATTGGCGAAGCCCAGGACGATCCCTGATATATATATATATATATATATATATATATATATATATATATATATATATATATATATATATGCATGCTCACTGAATATGGGATTGTGGGTTTCCTGCAATTTTTGTCCATGTTCCAAAATCTAAATGACATGCATGAAAAAGTTAAAATATATACATTATGTACTAAAATGTTACGTCCCACAGATCTGGAGGGTGGGGGGACACTGTTTACCCTGCCCTTGGGATCCTGGGTGCAATACTGCAGAGTATATTTACATTCCAGCATCAATGCTTGTTTAGAGAACAGCATATGATCTCAACTTGCAAACTTGTACAGAGGATGCCAAAGATGTGATCATGTGATTTTGATTGAATAAGTAGCAATACTGTATTAATATAAACTTGGACCAATTATCACATTACAGTGCAAGTCAACAAGTATAAAGTTCAATGATTTACCATGCACAGTTTTGCTACCTGGTATGCTCCTCAACTGAGTACTTGATTACCGTAGTTGTATAGGACTGAATCATATAAATGTTGATATTCACTGAATCACTGCTATTTTTGTCCTGTTTACATATTAACAAGTGTCAATCAAAATTCCTCTGATCTATTGTGTAATCTCAAATGATGTAAATTTCCTCAATTTAAAACAAAAAATGTTCTGGGTGGTCATGTGTATAAGGATACAAGTCATAGGGCACAATGAAAATACCAGGACATTACTTGCCAGTAAGCTTGTCCAAAATATGACTAAGTCCTGTAGCACTATATGACTTGCTATAAGATATTAATATAATGGATAAATTGCAGAGGTCTCAGAAACACTTAATCACGTGTATTTGGACACAATATTTTTTTTATCTTGGAAGCAGAAAATCCCACAGGAGTCCTCCATAGGCTGGCAATGGCTGGGCAAAAAATTCAAAGCCTTGCCAGTCATGCTTCAACCACTTGCCAAGTGGAAAAATATGTTGATGAATTGATCATTTTAGCTGTGCTGATATTTACAATATCAGAACTCAGTGGCTGAAGGCACCCAGATATGTATAGTGTCGTTATAAGAGAAAAAGAAAATGATGCAATAGCTGGGCAGCAAGTTCGAAGATCTTTACTAGCTGCAGAGAGGTGGGAAAATGCGCTGATATTTACAATGACTGAATTCAGAGGCAGAAAGACCCAGAGATGTGCATGTGGTCATTATAAGAGTACAACAAATGAACAAATTTATCTTTCATTATTGTGTTCATTTCCAAGTGTAGCTGAATTAGTAGTGTGTGCGACCTATAAATCAAGACAGATTAAGACTTAGACAATTTGGACAAGTAATTTGGGGTTAAACAGCAAATTGACGAAGACTGTAATGAGATTCAAAAGAGTGCTCAAGTTGCTAATAGTGATAGTTCAGATGGAATAGTCACCAAGTGTAAGAAAGTGTGTGATGCCTGGCTTAGTGTTTGGAATAAGGCCTTTCCATGAATTGAGAAAATTCAGGCTGACTCTCAAACAAGAGCTACAGGTAAAACCCGTTAAAAAGTGAAAGGCAGCATGGCTCTCATTTTTTAATTTAAGGTGACCTCTCTTTTTAAGATCCTAAATACATGCTCTCGGAAAAGCTGATTATTCATATCGCTAGCAGATTTTTAATCCCAGCACTGTGTTTGATGTTGCCTTAACCTCACCATGCACCATCTCTGCTATACTGGAATGTATACAATTCAAAACTGTAGTATATTTGATGTCTGACGAACCCCCACAAACAAAACAAACAATATATGATCAAGAGATTAGTTAAAACTAACGACATTAAAATTTCAATGCACATTTACTATGGGGAAGTTTTTCGGAAAATTTTCTTAATGCAATCCCGCTTATATTGCGATGTTATTTTCTGGACCACCAACATCGCGTTAGAACAGGTTTTACTTGTATATATCAGTGGTATAAAGAATATGGAAAATTAAACCGGTTGCACGCTGAAACTGAATGAATAAAACAAAAGGAAAATGCTTTTCATTTTGAAAACAATATGCTGTCATGCTCATAGATTCAGAAGCAGCAGCCATGACATGATTCTGAAGATGGCTTATGTGGTGGTCATACTGGTTGAATAAATGACATCCATTTTCAGCTAGGACTAGATACTAGGATGAATATGTGTGAAAAGATTCAAGTATTTTATAAAGAGTATCAACAACAAACTTGCTCTAATAATTAGACAAAAACTGGACGGCAGACAACGTTGAACAGACCAAACCATACATTCACCTGGTCTCTGCACAGTTGTGTGTTTACTGGAATGAACCTAAGCAGATGACAACACTCGTGACCCCAACATATATATCAGTGGTTCCCAACCAATTTTTGCTGCAAACCTAAATTGGTCACCAACAAGACCCCCTGACTCTCATACTTAGATGATTTCTTCACTGCTATGGTTGCCTAATAGTTAAAGCATCCGCCTCTGATGCAGGTCGTGGGTTCGATACCAAAGGCTGACAAAAAGGGTACTAACAGCTGCCTAGCTTGGCACTCAGCAGTAAGAGGTTCGTGTTAGGACTGGTCGGGCTGGTGTAAGGATAATATGATTGGGTGGGACATCGTGCTGTATGTCTGTGGCATGATGCCCTAGTGTTAGACATCACTATAAACTGTCAGACTGCAGACACTGTAGCAATGTGACTGAATTGTTTTTTAAAGCTATGTTAAAAATCCAAATAACACACACAATTTCTTCAAAAGACCCTTTGTGACCCTACTGAGGGCCCCATTACCCTGATTTGGATTGCAACCTGAGGTTGGGAATCGCTGATCCAAAATTTACTGAATAACAAAAACTACTTCTGAAACTAATTTTTCTTGGAGGAACAACTACCATGTCCTGTGACCCCCAAATCAATAGTGGACAGTAACACATTTCTGTGCTGAAACCATTTTGCTTCTTTCTATTAAAGTGACATTTACTTTTTCAGTCCAAAATCAATTAGGTTTTTCCTTTCTGCAAATGCAAACTAATGACAAAGTTAGGTTCAGGTTTGTCATGTAGAACTAAATTCTAAACGAAGAATTTTTTGGTGCAAAAACAATTGTTTTTATTTCTTCATCACTTAAATGATGTTCAAAAGAAAGTTATTGTGCAACAGCCAGTTCCTTTGTTTTAGTCAGAAACCATGGCTTTTAACCCTCAAAAATTTATATGGTTTTTCCTTACTATGAGTCATCCAGGAAGTTTGGTAACTGTAGATGGCAAATAATTTCTGATATTGTGCTGATACTATTTTTCTTGTTTTAGTAGGCAACCTTAACTTTTTTTGATGTTCTGACCCCAGTAGTAATTGGGTTCTTACTTACCCCAGTGCAAATCATCCACAACTGTAGACTGTGGAAAACACAAGTTATGGTGTGGATTTTTTTTTTAGAGACAGACGAACACTAAATGGAGAGGCAGACAGATACATACACATAACACACAACACACCACCTTAAAAAGGAAGAAAATATGATTCTGAACATATCTAGTTTATAACATATCAAGAGTATGGTAAATGGCAATTACATACCAGTCCTGTATTTAATAGCCTTCTATGTAGATAACCTAAATCTGATTGTAGAAACCACTTCTTTCAGTCACAAGGCTTCTTCCTTATCCCAAGTGCAAGCCATCCAAACACAGATCCCTGTTGGTGATTTTGAACTAATTTTATTGTGTAGAACCTATATTCTATCTTTCTGACATAGAAATCATGTGTATTGTGATGTGATTTGGATTTTTAACGTGGCTTTAACAATTTTTCAGTCATATCGCTACGATGTCTGCAATGTGGCAGTTTATAGACTTCTTCCTTAACACGTGCTGGCCATTAACAGCCATATACACAATAAAACACTCAAGTTATTGTATGAAAACAAGATCCGAAAAACATCGAGTCTGTAGAACAAACAATAGGTATGTTTCTGGAGTCAACACTGTGCAACAGTGTAACCAACAATCAGCACCAAATTTACCAAAATCAATATTTGTTTTTGCCACCAAAATTAAAATGCATCACAATGTACATTAATGATATTTACTATGGACAAGTCGTTTGGATCTTACCTTTCGGTCAATGGTGAAATCCAAGACTATCCGAATGCAAAACTGCACTTTTAGACAGCATTTGTCCAGACGTCAAAATCAGAGAACAATTATTGTATTTTCTACATTATGTCACAAACTGAACGAAGTGTGTCGGGTAGTTTTGAAAATTGAACTATTCTTGATTATGACTTCCTTAAGTTGGAAATTAGCAGACGCAATTAGGATAAACTAGCAGTGTTGGAACTACCAAGGGGTGCAGACTGGTGTCTTCCCTTGTGTTATATTGTTACAGGTTACAACCCCCATACCTTGATTCATGGACGGATACTCCAAATTTTCTTTGTAACAAACCCCTGTGCTGTACACAAAACCAAGAATTCATTCGTTAGCATTTATGCGCCTGTTTGTCAGGCATACAAAATTTCCATCCCTTTCTCGTACATAACTTCATAGGTTGTACTGATAAACGACGACGTACCCAAACTGGAAGGCCCCTGGCTAAAGCCAGTCACCTTACTGCTTGACCCACTTGATGGGGGGGGGGGGGGCATTATCCGGCGGATGAAATTAAGGAGGTACACACATTTTCCATGTTAAGAGTTATTTCAACAAAATATCTGGAAATGAAATACATACATTCTTAACGAAATGCGCGTATTTTTTTCAGAATTAACACTGTTTAAGAGATACGTGAGATCAAAAGTATCGATCAAGTTTCCCGAGTTACCGAGCTGAATTTCCTCCAAACGTCCCATGGACCAGTAAAATGGTATAAAAAAATGTTTGCACCCAAAGCATGGAAGCACCATTCATTCTTACAGTAACATTTAAACTTACCACAAGTGGAATTATTACTCATTTTACACGCATGTAGATCCAAAATTTATCCCTTCCAAAATATTATGCTGATATCAATTTTCAACCCAAACCTCTCCGACCATCATAGCGGTAATTTGACTGCAGTGATGGAATATCACGAAATGAAGTCCCGACCTATCGTGGCATACATTTTGAAACTAGTATGTACATTCAGAAAAATTATTCTGTTATGGTCTTCTCGTATTTCTAACCGTTTTAGATTAATTACGTGCCGTATATTAGGCAATTTCTTAGTCTTTTAGAGCCGGTTTTATTTGCGCATTAATATACTATTCGATTGCTTTGTGATGCGGCTAACGCCGTCAACAAGGGAGGTAACTATTGCAACTAAGTGCTCGATAACGATATGTTGAAGTGTATTTCTCCTTCAAGGAATTTTATCCGCTCAGGCTCTTCTAACAAGAAATTTTTTGTGCATCGGAATGAATATTGAGTATTAAAATGGAATACAATTATGTGATATCTATCTTTCTATCTATCTATCTATCTATCTATCTATTTGATTCGTATGTCTGTCCGTCCGTCCGTTTATTCATCCAAATTCAAGTAAGGTACTCTTTTAATAGCACGTTGACGCTGAAAAAAGGTTAAGACAAGCATGCAAAAATATTGATAGATCAAAGTAAAGACAATAACTATGATACGAACGTTCAATGTACTCAGAGAAAAAATAAATATATTATTCTAACTGAAATATGTCCGTTGTGAAACCTGTATGGATTAATATCTGGTTTATAATTTGTAACACTGTATTCGTTTTACCGTGCAATATTTAAATCTGTCAATAAACCAAGCTACCCAATGTGGCTTAAAGCCCTAATGCCGCCCTTTCTTCATAAATTTCAGCATTCCTCCAATCTAACTAAAGTTTGGAAGAAAATGATTTGGTAAAAAGGCTATCTGACATAAGCCAACATCGGATTAATTCGTGCACATGTGAAAAATGTTCGGTTTCTCAGTCGGAGGAGAAAATTACATGGTTCATAATGTGATGAAACGTCGATATTATCTGGTTTGAATGGAACCCAACGATGTCTTGGACCAATATCTTTCCAAATTCAGTATTATTCGGATGAGTGGCATATACTACCTTTTGTACGTAAGGAGCTTGAATAAACATAGGCAGAAAGTGTGTTGCAATACCAATGCTTTATGAGGTAGAATTGATTATTCAGTTTGTAAAGAAAATAAAGTTTTATTTAACCTATATTCACTACATTGACTGACCTTGCTCAATGCAAATTCATTTCGTTACAGATGTCTTTGTTTTTATATACCTGAGTGACTTGTGACCTATGAAGAGAGAAAAAGAGTTAGATATACCATATTGTCAAATTAAGTCAGAATTTGGTGTGAAGCTAAATATTTCCAGTAACTCTGTGACATTTTCTGTTTGGTTTTGGGGGAAATGGCCACTCGTATTACTATGGCACCACATACCACCAGAGGCGTTTTGACAGAAGATCATCCTAGTGATACAGAAAAGGAAAAGATCGATCCATATTCAGTACCCAATACCACCCTCCTCCTTCCATTGAGCACCAGAGCAACGTTCGTCCAGAAAAGAAAATCGTTCAATAACCCCCTATGAATTATTTACACATTCAACCACTCACAAATTAACATCCGGAAAAATTTTGAACTACCGCTTACACTTTGTTGGTGAAGTTTAAAGAGCTCAAAGTCCAAAGTCACTTCAAGGAATGTAGCTACATTTATTGTTGACTTACTGGAGTTTACTTTCGTTCCAGTGCAAAAGGCAGAGTCGGCCCAATGTGATAGATACATTTCTTGAATGTTTTATTGACAAAAATACTTAAATAGCAAATAAACTTGTAAAATTATCCTCAGTCGATTATTCACTTACAACGATGCTTACAGGTCTAGAAAAGTGAGACGTAAGGTTGTTTCTATTAATTATGTTTGGGGAGTTTGCAATATTTATTGGAAAATGCCAAGTGAATTAGCAAAATGAAGGGATACATAAATGAGACGAAAATATTTTTCTTTTTGTCTTTCTTTTGAGGGGGAAATTTACAATATTTATGAATTATTTAAAACTTTATATTCTCAAATTTTACGTTCACAACATGTCAACTTAAAACAGTTGAAACGGACCCCTCCCTCTCTCTCTCTCTCTCTCTGTAGTGCAATATGTTGTCAGATTTGTAATATTTTTTTAAAAAATCTTGACATACCATAAATTTAAATATTTGCAAATCCGCTGTTCACAAAGTATCGTTGCGTAGACAGTTCGCATTGGAATGCGTACAAGGTCGAACAACACCTACATGTTGTAACAATGTTTTTTATAAGAATTTGAAAACTCTCTCTCTCTCTCTCTCTCTCTCTGAACACACAATATTCCATCCTAAGCAACATTTGCAATGAAGTGAACCAACATGCATTAGAATTAGCCGAGCTCAGTGAGTATACTAAAGACCGCTCTTGGATTCTCATTAAAACATGTACTGACTTGTTTTAAATGTGATTTCTTTCGAAACGATGACAAAATAACAACGTGATTTTGTGAACATAATTTATATCAGAGCATTGGAAGTCCAAGTTCTTACTCCACAAAGTTATTTAAATGTGCCTATGTTCAATTTTTGTTTTCTTTGTCAGTAGTATATGAAGAACAAAGGAATAACCCATATCATCCCACGTTATAGGTTCGTTAATGTTTAAGTTTGCAGTCTTATTAAAAATTTCGATTTGGACAAAATGGTATGGATTGTTTTATCCTCTCTCTCTCTCTCTCTCTCTCTCTCTCATGTATAACGAAGTGAACTATCTGGCATTAGGTAGGGAAATTCATTGTACTAAAATCTAGGTTTGCAAAACGTTATAAAATATTACGTATCATTTTTTCCATGTGACCAGAGACACTCTGGAATTTTTATATATAAATATTCCATGTACGATGAATAACTTCGCTGTACTTTAGATTTTGTCATTTACATACTCGAACACCTTATAGTAAAGCTTCATGTTTGATCTTATGTCAAATTTAACTCTTTCCTCTCATAATAGGTCACATTCCTGTCGTCGTACGATAAACAAAATCTGCGAAAAAGTTAACATACAAGGGATGAGGGCTGCCAGCGTATTAAATTCTAGAGTTGAAAGGAGTAATTTTTAACTAACTAAAAAGCCAAATTTGTTTCGATTGAGACTGGACATTTTTGCAACAGGTTGTTAAGTGGAAAAATTAAATCTAGGACGGAACAAAAACGACCAAACAGTATTAGAAAATTTCTTAAGTCCGCTTGATTTAATAAAGGATTTACAACAATCCATATGTTTGTGTTTGGAATGTAAAAAGCCTGTCCTAAAGTGTCTGTTTGTTTTTACATCCATCTAGCGTTTTGACTCTATGTGTGAAAACTTCAAATCAAAACAACAGTTAGCATGTAAGCACTTTTATGTCTTTACTGTGTATATTTCTGCCATTTTTTTTTTTTTTTTTGCACAGCGCTGGTAGAGATATATGGATTATAAGGGTAGTAGGGGTATTTAAAAAAAAAGGGGGATGGTAGGGAAATTAAAAGGAGGTAGTGGTTGTCCTTTTTCATAAGAGGAGAGTAGGAAAGGTATAAGGGGATTGTAAAATTAGTTTTCTTTGTAAGTGATTTAAATTCCATTTTTATTCCCCTTCTTTTATATCGTAGCATTGGTGGTCAGTTGATGAGAGTGTGTTGGTTGTTCAAAGTGTATGTTAAACTTATGGACGTTTATCCCTTACGTTTTCTCTTGTCCCAGTTATTTTAAACCAGTGGACATTTTTAACTGTGGGGAAATTAGGATTGAATGGAAAATAGTTCTGTTAAAAATGTATCAAAGTCTAAAAGAATTACAAGTTTGGTATAAATTTAATATCTATGCATATACTGGTCCACCAAACCAGCAACCCCTGTTACCTTACTGCTGACTCACACCATTCTGTCGTGATATTAAAATTTAACCATTGCATTAAATTGAAATGACAAAAAGATACAACTATAGTACTGAAAATTTACCAAACGTAAACAAAATTGAAATTCATTACACAACATAAACGATGGAGTAAATTCAGCATTTTTCAGAGATGTCATGCAAATATTAAATAAGTGACACAGAAAGAAATAATAAAGAGGCGATGGTTCATAAGTATGGATGGGGTTGAAGTGTAGTCAAAGTTAATTGTGATGGAAAACAATGCAGAAATGTGGTAAAAGTTACTTGTACTGGAAAACAATACAGAAATGCAGTCAAAGTCACTTGTGATAGAAAACAATACAGAAATGCAGTCAAAGTTACTTGTGATAGAAAACAATACAGAAATGTGGTCAAAGATATTTTGTGCTGATAAACAATACAGATATGTCGTCAAAGCTACTTGTGATGAAAAATAATCCTTAGATGTGGTCAAAGTTACTTGTGATGGAAAACAATGCTGAAATGTGGTCAAAGTTATTTTGTGCTGAAAAACAACACAGATATGTCGTCAAAGTTACTTGTGATGAAAAATAATCCTTAGAGGTGGTCAAAGTTACTTGTGATGGAAAACAATGCTGAAATGTGGTCAAAGTTTTTTTGTGTGCTGAAAAACAATACAGATATGTCGTCAAAGTTACTTGAAGTGAAAACAGTATTAAAGAGAATACAACCTTCAAGCGTAAAAATTATGTACTGCAATGTTACAGAAAATATGTCGATATACAGATTGCATTCTACGATAAAAACGGAGATGAGCAGAATAAATACTGAAGGCAAAATTATGAGAATTGTGCAGTATTAGCATGGGTTTAAATAGGTGTTTGATAAATACACATATTTGTATTACGCTAAATGTACTGCACATTTCAAAGGATTCTTAAACTTTACCAGGTCTATCTACAAAGATTCGTCACAAACCCACTAGATATATAATTTGTCGAATTTGTCGATTCCAAACATTACTTGGTGACTCGCGTTATCAAGCAGCTTTTGTTGAATCATCCATTTAAGTCACAATCAATTAGACATATATTTCAAGGCATTTGTATATTTGAAAGAATCGAAATAATGCTGCAACTTATTGAAAATAAAAGTACTCGCTGTCGATAAATGTTCTGAAGGATTACTGCTCTAGTAAAAATAATTAAAGCGCAAATTACTCTTAAGATATTTGTATCATGTTTAAAATGGTTATAAGGGTAGTAAGGGTATTGAAACGTTGAGACCAAGAGGGAAAAAATAGTATTTAAGCATATATACTAAGATATGGAAAATCCAGTGGCTTACACAAACATCAATCAATCTGGGGACCAAATAAACGAATAATCTACATACACAGTGTACAAGCCACGTACAGAAAGATTTGTCTGCGGAAGTATTCTGGTCCCGTGGACTATCAATGACAAACATATGTTATTGACAATAACGTTTGTCAAGCTTACGTCGATTGATGCAAATACACATTGGGTATTTGTGTACTTATTTCTTCTTCAAAATAT
The DNA here is from genome assembly GCA_028554795.2 of Sinohyriopsis cumingii. Lineage (NCBI taxonomy): Eukaryota > Metazoa > Mollusca > Bivalvia > Unionida > Unionidae > Sinohyriopsis > Sinohyriopsis cumingii. The sequence continues at coordinate 9,000,973 of CM068832.1, read as the reverse complement.
GCATAGCGAGTCCAAATGTGGAGATGACCTATAAGACGATTTCACATATTCTCATAAAGAAAGCAGGATAAGACGGTTTTGGAGCCAATATGTTGAAAATGTTCCTCCCTGTTTGAAACTTGTACAAGATTCTCATCAGGCTTTTCATAATACAATGTCCTGCTAATATTTTCAGATAGTTCATGTTGATCGGCATTAATACTAGGTCCGACATTTATCCGTGTCTTATATTAGCTAATACGTCTCACTGAAACGTGTTCCAAACTGCAAATTAACCGATATACAGCCTTAATAAAGCCACTAGACAAACTTTTAGTAGCATTAAAATCAATCTGTTGCATATCCAATTCATCTTTATCAGATTTCTTTTATTTAAAATTTCGGCCACCTTTAATAATTTTTGACCATTAAAATAAAATGGAAAATAGGTAAGTCATGGCCGGAAATAATTGTGATTGTTCCAAGACAAAATAGATCCCTTTATGCGGGAACAGTACACGGAACAATATATGAAATTGAACGAATTAAAAGATGAATCGAGCAAAGCCGTAGCAAAATGATCATACAAAGAAATAAACAGTAAGAATTCGTCGAAAAGGAATTGGAAAATATAGATGAGAAACAAATAAAAGTGATATGAGAAAATGTTATCAATGCAAGGGCTGATAAAGTATCAATGACAGTGTCAGGAGTTGTAATTTACTCAGTGACATCGCTAATCAGAGGGTGTACCTAGTGAAAATTTGGATAGTTTGCAAAACGAACTTATAGATAAATGCACGATATCTATTCACATTAGGCACATCACCGTATTTCTTTTTGTCGTTCAAACTAGGCTCTGTATTCTAGTTGATAGAGTTTAAATATATTGACTTAAACAAATCAAAAGCTATCTAGATGCTGAAGACATGGTTGTCAAAATAAATAGTGCACTATCTGCAAAGCAAAATGTTTACCTACCAACCATGGATTGAAAAGTGTTACGCAGAACTGTTCCATACTGCCTAAATAATGACGTTGGCAATGTTAAATGACTGAAAGTTTGTTTCTGCACTTCAGTCTCTAAACTGTACAGCTTGGTCGCCTTTTTACTTTTTAATTGACCACCAAGCAGCGATCATTAAACCAATTAAGACATTTGTTTTCGTTGATCTAGAGACGCAGTAAATGACATAATCAACATGAAGATCGTTTTCCTGACACAGACTATTTCAAGCGCTCTAATTGATGCATTTTTTCTTCAAATAACATTTCAAAATGTAATCTTTATTACAATACTTGCAACAGCTATATTTGCCAAACTCAGTCATGTCAAAACTTTAGACATGTCGTCGAATCCATCTTTTATTTAACAAATATAATTTGAAATTTATTATAACAACATTGAAGGACTGTGAAGATCTATTTTTAGACATATTGATCTTAACCCTGAAATACGATCAGCCTCATTTCTTGTATCTTGCCTCTGAGATACGATGAACTTCATATAACAAAGTATGTCCGAAATGAAATTAACGTAATGTATGTATGATTAATTCTTTAAATTGCGTGATTGTTGTTTGTTATCCCTCCTTTCTTTTATATTTCATTCGTTATGATCTATTTTATTTGCAGTAGTAGGAAAGTGTCTGTTTTACCCCTATGGCCCCTTTGTGTCCACGACATCCGTCACAGACTCTACCGCCATGACTGTTTTAGCCAAAATGCGACCCATGCGTGTTTAACAATTTAATCATCCACGCATGTGACCCATAAATGGAGATAGAATCTATGACGAATGTCAGTCCTCGGACAGCCACAGAGTTACAAAATAGCAATTTATTACTATTTTTGGCGTTACAATTATAAAAACCTCACATGAATCCATGCTTAGAATCAGTTGCATGCCATTAAATTCAAAGATCCAACTAAAACAAGCAAAAAAGATATCTCCTTTTGTGCTAAAGACATTACCTTGGTATATAAATTTCAAAAGTTTAGATTGATTCTCAAAAGATTTCGAATGAGTGTAGATTGATTCTCAAAAGATTCGAATTAATGTATGGAGGTCTCTAACAGTGACATTAATTTACCAAACGACTGGAATATTAAAAGGGAGCGGATAAACTGAATTCAATTTATCGACTGAATGCATCATGCATATTTATCAAAGAGGAACAAAATACATCTACATTCTCAGAAACATGGAAGTGGCCTTAGAAATGAAACTAAATAAAATGGGCAGAGTCACGGAATAAGGCAAGAAAATGATTTGGTAAACAATTTGGGTACATGTAATTGGTTTCTTAGATGCATACAGCGTTACCTAGAGTAGTTCATATTTTGTTTCTCTCTTTTAATGGTGACTGGGCAATGAATGCATCTCGTCGTAGGTACCCATATAGCATGACGGGCACGGGTACTTTACCCCTGGTAGTGTACATTATCTCTTTTCTATATTTATAGGAGACATATTGTCTTATGCGACACAGTGATCGCTAGGATCTTTTCAAGGAGTGTCAATACTCTTACGTCTTAATACAGCCATGGGGGTTAGTGAGAAATAAAATACAAAATGCCTCCCACCAATATACCGTCTTTAGTTTTCATTATTCGGATTTAAAACTTTAGAAAATTATTGGTCTTTCAAATTTCACCACTGAGGACTTTATTTTGACGTAAAATAAGATGGTGTCATGTATATATGGATTTCTTCTCTGCATTTAGTTTATTTCTTATCATGACCATCTTGGTATATTTATAGCTGGATGGATGGGTTGGAAGAATCAGAATGGTGGAATCAGAATGGTGACATCATGACCTGCTGTGTGGTAGTGTGGCAACACAGTGTGGCAGCGTAGTCATTGAACTAAATTCAACCCACAGTGTATCTGTTACTACATGACTGGACGTGTACGATATGAATTCCGGATTCTGGAAAAGGACAAAGGAAAGTGATATGGATTCCGAACTCTGAATAAAGGCAGTATACACTATGTTACGTTTACAAGGATATATGGTTGTAAGAACCATGATTATTTCTCCGAGACATATAGTTTTATGAACCGTGCGCATTTTTCCGTATCATATAGTTGTATGAACCATGGATATTTCTTTGTAAATTACGATTCTATGAATCATACTCATTTCATGATATATATTGTGTTTGTGTAATCAATGCTCATTTCTTCGTATTGTATAATTATATGAACGATATTCATATTTTTTAATCTGTTTTCCTTTCATAACATGTTCAGTATGTTAGTCTTATATCATATGTAGTGGGTGGGTTTTTGAGTACACTTTTGTATGTGTTGTCGTAAATATTATTTTTCTTTTCATGAACCTCCATTCATTCACATTGTGTTGTGTTTTCACTCAGACCAAAAAATCCATTCGGTTACAATCCCGTTACATTGGTGTCAGAAGTGTTTTCTTTGGATTGAGTGAATTACCGAGATCTTGTGTGCGAACGTATGCATCTGTTGGTATACTGTAGATTGTGACATTTATGACAAATCAATTTACAGTAGGTGTGTATTTTTTTCTTTCGTTTTCTTTTCTGGGTGCGGTTGTCCATTCATGTAAATGTTTGTTTTATTTATGTTGCCTTGATAGCACAGATAGGGTAGATAATTGTAGTCTCATGTTATTTAAGACCTATTTTATGAGTTTATATAGATTAGGTGGCCGTATCGCTAACAATCATGTCATCACTTAAGGACTTAGTTGATTTGGGTAAACAACCTGGATATGAGGCAGAAAGTCTGAGAAAATATATTTAGGAAGATCAAGCCGGAAGGGGTTGAAAGGGCAAAGGAAATGGAATTAGAAAAGCGGGCAAGATTAGAGACATTAGAAGTTGGAAAGAAATAAATAAAAAGATTATGATATACAATTAGTGTTATTAACCGCTAGACAACTAGAACAAGATTTTGCCTCTAGCAAGCTTAGCAAACTAAAGTGCCACAAATTACCATTCCTCGACGACGAAAAAGATACCATTGATAATTATATCCACGAGTCTTGAAAGATATACAGAGAACCGGAAGTGGGAGCAGGTCATTGAAGAAGAAGAAATGAAAATAATCTGCAGAATATTATGCATGAAAGAGTACACCTGCAAAAGAGGAGTAACACCCTCATTGAATCTAAGCGAGTGAGACTTGTTCTAGCTGAAATGATGTTAGTGAGACTTGTTCTAGCTTAAATAATGTTAGTGAGACTTGTTTTAGCTGAAATGATGTTAGTGAGACTTGTTCTAGCTGAAATGCTGTTAGTGAGACTTGTTCTAGCTGAAATGATGTTAGTGAGACTTGTTCTAGCTGAAATGCTGTTAGTGAGACTTGTTCTAGCTGAAATTATGTTAGTGAGACTTGTTTTAGCTGAAATGCTGTTAGTGAGACTTGTTCTAGCTGAAATGATGTTAGTGAGACTTGTTCTAGCTGAAATGATGTTAGTGAGACTTGTTCTAGCTGAAATGCTGTTAGTGAGACTTGTTCTAGCCGAAATGATGTTAGTGAGACTTTGTTCTAGCTGAAATGATGAAGATATCCAAGAGAAAGCTAAGTAAACAAATGCTTTTGGCCTTTTAATATAGGTATGACATCCAAACTTCTTCAGTGGATACGTGAAAAGTATTATAACAGCGCAGAAGAAGAGCAACTCAAACACCGACAGCAATTTTCAGACGCTATAAGTAAAAACAACGGAGCAAATACAATCAAGGAAATTTACCAGTGTTCTTAGAAATGTGATGTTATTGAATTTAAATTTCATATCGCTTTTGGAAAATCACGTGATAATTATCACACCTACATACAAACCAGGCAAGACGCTCGACAACTATTAATAAATATATTCCTGGAATCGTAACTATGTTACAAAATTTTGGTCACACCGGCGTTAAAGTAGACATCGTTCCTAGAGTGCATCTGGTTATGCCAATTAGTAATGACAAGGATTTATTTAAAGCTACTACACAATGGAGTCACTTTACCCACGCAATCCTGTACCGCAAAAACAGCAGTGCCATCAGATATGAAATTGACAAAGGCATACAAAAAATTATCGAAATATTGGAGAAATACACAAATGCATGATCGGGATGTACCCTGGAAAGATGTTGCCAAGTCGACGTATATCTCCCACCGTGTCAACCGTTTCGTGGATCCAATTTGATAATCGTTGTTTTGAATGGGCACTTTTAACGTTATATCCGGTTAGCGATTACCAAGACATGCCTCAGAAACACGGAGAACACCTGGCTGAACTTTACTTTGATGACATTTGATTTTCCATGCAACTCACCAAAGCCACACTTTACAAATTTAAAACACTTATTCCAGGCATCACTGTTAATATTTTTAGTTGTGAGAAAGGTTTTTATTTCCACATGGACAGAGTATGGACGAACTTAGACGGATTTGTTTCTGCTGAGTGAAATTAAAGAATCAGAATCGGTATTGCATTACGTATGGATGTAATCGAGAAGCAGATCAACCAGTCCTTTTTCATGCTCAGAACTATGGTGCTCTAAATACCGTTTTATTTTCTTAAATCGATCAAAGCTACGGTAAAATGGATTCGACATCTCTATTCACTAGCAGTCATGATTATAACGGATGACGACATTCGTTAGTTTCCGCATCCACTCGTTGCTTTATTTGCGAAAAATCTTTAATTGAAAAGCAAAGTCCTTCCAGTGATGATAACGTTCGTGATCACTGTCACATCACCGGTGTGTAGAGAGGTGCTGGCCACAATGCATGCAATTTGCAGTTGATAATTTACCCCCCACCCAAAAAAAAAAAAAAAAAGAAAACTGTATTTATGTGGTGCTTCATAACTTGCATGGGTTCGAAAGCCACTTAATAATGCAAGCAGTAGCCACGGCATCATATTCACTGATAAGAGTGATTCCCATCAACATGGAAAACTACATGACCTTTAGGCTGGGTCAGCTGCAGTTCATCGATTCATTACAGTTTATGAATTCGTCCAGATACGATAAGCACAGTCTGACCGTGGAGAACTTTGTAATTACTCGTCGATACAAATACAGACCTGCTGGCGAGAAAAGGTGTGCATCGATCCGAGTACATGAGTGACGGAGACAAATTTGTTGAACCTCAGTTGCCACCGATCGAAGTGTTTTATTCCTCACTTGTCGAGAAGGTATTTCAGAAAAAGATTACGAACACGCAAAGGAAGTTTGGTAAGCATTTGAATGCAAAATTCTCGGGGAATATCACGATTTGTATATGTTCACTGTGCCTGATAATGTGTTTGAGAAATTTCGTGACACTGCCATGCGTATGTACAAGCTCGGTCCCACGCATTATTCCTCGTCACCATTTACGGGTTGTGATGCGTTGCAGTTCAAAACCAAAATTGAACTGAAATTGCTTGCTGACATTTATCGCATCTGTTTATCGAGCGATCACTTCGTGGCAGAATATCGATATCAAAACAAGCCAGCAACCCAAGCGTGGAAGGGTACGACCTCGCCTCCCCTACCAGTAATATCATATATCTAACTATGAATAACCTTTATGAGTTGGCAATGACGCAATCGCTTCCGGTTGGTGGATTTCAGTGGATCGATCTTGCGCACCTTGATCTACAAAAAAATCTGATTACAACATCATCACTGAGCACAGATACTTCTTTGAAGCTAATCTGTAATACCCCGAATATAATCCGCTTTTACGAGAAGCGTTTTCGGTGCACGGTACGTGGTTGTTCCCGTATCAGTGCTCGATCGTAGATGAATCTGGTCACAAATACACTGAATGAACCAAACTGGTACCAAGTCTTAGGATCAAAGACAACGACAACCTCCATTTGTACTTGTGATAGGATATGCCTGTAACCATGATCCAATGAGTGAATGAATTTCGCCAACAAACTTGGATGAACCCTTTCATTTAGATGAATACAGATCTGAGAACCAAGGCCATCAATGATGCTGGAAAGGACCTTTTCAAGCTCATAAACAATGCCTTGTTCAAGAAAACCATGGAAAATATGCGCAAACGAATCCACGTAGATCTTGTTCTTGATAGTGAACAAGGAAAACTTTGAAGGCTCACCGCTGACCCGGTGTTGAAATCAGAAAAAGCTTTGATGTTGGATTTATTGCCGTAAAATTACCCCCCCCCCCCGAAAAACCAAAGCTGACAAAACCAAGCTATGTTGGATCTGCTCATGTATGGGTTTTACTATGATAAAATCAAACCGTTTAACCAGGATCGGGTCAAGATGCTATACACCGACACTGACTCGTTGCTGTTGCATATCACCACCGATGACGTATACGCGGATATGACACATCCATGTTTGGTCAACAAATTTGATACCAGCGAATATATGAAAGAACATCAGTTGTTTCGTAACGCTGACAAACAGAGTGTGGAAAGTTGAGAGAGGAATGCTCGGGTAAACTAATCGAGGAGCATGTGAGACAAACCCAAAATGTACTCAGTTGTGGTTGGCTCCGGCAAAAACATTTAAAAGGTCAAAAGCATTTAAAAGGCCAAAGGTGTCAAGCGAATAATTGTGGAAACACAAAATGTACGTGGAATATCGTCGAGACCTGAGTGAATATGCTCATGTACTAACATGATAACTGTGCCAGAAACATTGCATGGGTGAATGATGGTGCAACAAGGTGAATTTGATACCAAACGATGGATACTCCCCGACGAAATTACCACTAAAGCGTTTGGCGACCATGCTGTTGTGTAGCAGCTTTTCGATTGATACTGGATAACGTGCCAATACAAATTATGATGGGAGTTCCATATTTGCTATAACGACTTGCAATTCTTCTCGCACAAATGTTTGGCTCGTGGCTTTGGACCACCAGGTGACAGTCGCAAACGGTAACGTGTTGGTTGTCTCGGAGCATCAATCCTTTCCGAAATTGTAAACACATCGTCGGACCATACTGGGTCAGTTGCACTACGTTGTTGACCTTCTAACTCTTCAGGTGCATGTAGATACCGAACATACGTGTCTCCGAGTGGGTGTAACCGTGCCGGCTGTTTAATCCTTTTCTAATTGGAGGCGGGGCCTCCAGTGACTCTTTTGTCGAATCGCATTGGCTGGTTTTAATCCAGTTGTTTGGTGACTTCATTGTTGAATGCTGCTATAACAAATGGAAGACGTGTTACCTATTCCTGATACCGTTGAGGCCTCATCAACAATTCTTGCGCTTACTGATGTCCGAATATCCGTTCCACAAGAGTACAATTAAATCGTTCCACGATAGGTTGGTAGCGATGTTTGTTAACTTCTCTGGCACGTACTCGCACACAGTGTCTGGTCAACAGCGCAACAGATCCGAGAAATTTTTTACCAGGATCCATTTGTAGCAATCGTGTACGAGCTGTCCAAGTGCATAAATGCGTCCTAGTGCATATGAAATCTTTTGACGTCAGTTTCCTTTTGTCTGCTGGCAACATCCACGATGGTTAGCGCGTACATATACGTGTGAAAATGACACTGTATTGTGGAAGACACAACAACTCATCCTGAGAGACTTCATTTGGTATTTTGGACATCGAATCATCTGCGTCAAATCTTTATTGGTATTGATAGGTAAATTTGCCTCAGCGCTTGTATGGCCACCCATGTCCTAGCAATCACTTGAGCGACCATGTCTGAGCTGGCTATCTGTTCTACGGCGGCTTCCCCTTTCCAATACCCACGCGGAATGTAGTATATTTTGGATAATATCCACATTTTGTGTCCATTGTTTGTTCGTGTTACTATTATCTACTTTTAATGACAGCCACGAGAGGCAGAGTCTAGTGTGCACCGATTACAATCTTGGCTTTCATGCCTCCTATGACGACCCATCTTGCGATTCGTTCTCTGAATACTGGATTAATCGCATTTAAGTCATGGATAAGATCCACATCGGCGTGTTTACGTGGACGGATATCATTGGAACCATTATAAGCCTGGTCATGTCGGTAATATGCAGCATCAATGCGGTTGATAGGTGCTTCACCAGGGCCTGGCTATTTGTTAGAATGGAGTCGTATATTCAGCCGGGTACCAGGCCCACAACAATTTTATCCAGGGAGGTGTTTTTCACCGGGATATTTACTCGAGGTGTTCCTGCCAGCTTTGTTAATGCAGTCCGTTTTTGCGTTTGCGGCTTTACTGATGAACGTAAACTTCTTTGCTCCTCATCGAACACAGGTTTCAATAATCGTTGAAACGTCACGTGTCTGAACTCAAGCCGAATTTGCGGTACGGCATCGCAAACAATATGAGGATATGATCGTATTATTAATACTGGATTACTCAAAAGCATCACGCTAAAGCAAATTCAGATATGCTTTTGGTAAGAACAAATATTTGAGAAAATTAACGATTTGAAGATTTTTCCGTCATTGACTTGTTATCTGCACAAACAACACCTAAACCGTCCAAGCATGGCGACTGAACCGTGTTTCCAGTCTTAGTTCTTTCACTATTCATTGCGCCCGCTCGAATATGGTTTTTCGATGGTCAATGTGGGATCCGTTGTACATGATTGCACCATCGGCTGATGATCACCCATGTTATGATGCTTTAAAAGACTTTCAAAAAGCAATGTGACGGGTGACAGGATCCAAAAGGGACAGACGAGGAAGCAGACACATTGCTACTACTCCTACAGACACCTAGACCATTTATTAATTGGTCGTCGTACTAAACGAAATTATTTGCACGATTCAGAATATTAATATTTGCAAGATGTATCACTTAATAAACTCTTTTTCTTATAACAGTTTTCCATGTCTTTATTCTAATTTGTACTTTCAGTGTTAGGTCACTGGTCATCACATTTAAACTGTCTAGATTCGGCCAACGCCAAGAATATTTCAGTTGTCCAGATTATACGTTCAGCCAATTTTGTGCCAGAGAAGCTCAAATTACGATAATCTGTAACACTTGTAAAATGATACCCTGCACGTTCAGCGCGTCACGTGATCACATTTTCTACAAATCACCCTTTGGCAAGATGTAGTATGATGTCAAGTCTTTTAAAGGGGTGTGCGTATACATTTATCCATAGAACGTATTAGGCATAGAATACCAATGACTTAGCACCCTAGTCTGTTAGTTGTACTCTCTTGTTTCTAGAAAATGTAAGAAACGAACTTATCAGCAAGACGGGGCGCTTCAAATGCTGTTTTCTTCTTTCCATGTAACAGAATTGTCGATGTCTGATTTGCCCAACAGACCAAGATAAAAATGTTATATGTCTGCAGGAACGATTGCCGTCTATATGTAACACAAGCAAGTCCACTAATTCTCGTGTTTAATCACAGTGCATGTTAGTACCCTCCAATAATAACTACCAAGGTTTTAAGGTGTACAAATTGTATCAGAGTGATTGTAAGTTTTAGAGAGTTTTCGTGTGCATGATAATGTTAGTACCTTCCAATAATAACTACCAAGGTTTTAAGGTGTACAAATTATATCAGAGTGATTGTAAGTTTTAGAGAGTTTTCGTGTGCATGATAATGTTAGTACCCTCCAATAATAACTACCAAGGTTTTAAGGTGTACAAATTATATCAGAGTGATTGTAAGTTTTAGAGAGTTTTCGTGTGCATGATAATGTTAGTACCTTCCAATAATAACTACCAAGGTTTTAAGGTGTACAAATTATATCAGAGTGATTGTAAGTTTTAGAGAGTTTTCGTGTGCATGATAATGTTAGTACCCTCCAATAATAACTACCAAGGTTTTAAGGTGTACAAATTATATCAGAGTGATTGTAAGTTTTAGAGAGTTTTCGTGTGCATGATAATGTTAGTACCCTCCAATAATAACTACCAAGGTTTTAAGGTGTACAAATTATATCAGAGTGATTGTAAGTTTTAGAGAGTTTTCGTGTGCATGATAATGTTAGTACCCTCCAATAATAACTACCAAGGTTTTAAGGTGTACAAATTATATCAGAGTGATTGTAAGTTTTAGAGAGTTTTCGTGTGCATGATAATGTTAGTACCCTCCAATAATAACTACCAAGGTTTTAAGGTGTACAAATTATATCAGAGTGATTGTAAGTTTTAGAGAGTTTTCGTGTGCATGATAATGTTAGTACCCTCCAATAATAACTACCAAGGTTTTAAGGTGTACAAATTATATCAGAGTGATTGTAAGTTTTAGAGAGTTTTCGTGTGCATGATAATGTTAGTACCCTCCAATAATAACTACCAAGGTTTTAAGGTGTACAAATTATATCAGAGTGATTGTAAGTTTTAGAGAGTTTTCGTGTGCATGATAATGTTAGTACCCTCCAATAATAACTACCAAGGTTTTAAGGTGTACAAATTATATCAGAGTGATTGTAAGTTTTAGAGAGTTTTCGTGTGCATGATAATGTTAGTACCCTCCAATAATAACTACCAAGGTTTTAAGGTGTACAAATTATATCAGAGTGATTGTAAGTTTTAGAGAGTTTTCGTGTGCATGATAATGTTAGTACCCTCCAATAATAACTACCAAGGTTTTAAGGTGTACAAATTATATCAGAGTGATTGTAAGTTTTAGAGAGTTTTCGGTGCTGTATACAAGAATCTCTGGCGTGAATTTCGGTCATGAATTTCAGATGGGTTTACGAATTGGTGCTCTGTTTCTCATCATATTGGCATAGTGGGATTGAAGAGCTGTATATTTGTTATAATTCTAATTTTTTTATGCCGTAATCTTAACTGAGTGTCTTTCTATGTCGTAAACTTTTGCGTGTATTTTAGTTCTACTGGATATTATCATCGTAACAGATTATTATGCAAATCGATGTCTGAAAAATGGTCCCTTTTTCGGCTCGGTGATGAACCACACAGATGACGTTATGATAATCATATATTAATCAAATTTTGTTTGAAGGTTTAGAAATATTCTAACATAAGCTAAATTAATAGTTTTAGCTACGTACAGACATTTTGCTTCCATTAGTAAGCTGAACGGGATTCTTTCTATATGATTGTGTATTGTCGTAACCGAAAAACGTGTATTGTCGTAAACGAAAAAGTGTATTGTCGTAAACGAAGCTAACATACTAGCTAATATTATGTTCAACCAATTCAAGGGCAATGTCATGTCATGAAAGAAAAAAACTGTAAGATAGGCGACAAAGTGGATTGATCTTTATTTCCTCGTTTATTTTTTATTATCTCTTTTTGTCTCATTCATTTTCATATTTTTATAATCATAATCAATTGCACGAATTCAAATTATGAAAAAGGGAACAATGTAAACGTCGCCAATATCTAAGAATTTTCCGTTTTTACTAATTTCATTGAAGTATTTAAAAAAAACGCCGTGCAAACCGCATGGATCCGCTAAGATAATTATTCTCGATTTTTTTCTCGAATTCATAGTGTAATTAAATTAATAAACGGTTACAATTAAATTTGACATAACTAAAGAAGGACATTGTAAATGGAGTTCTGCCTCCCTCCGAATCCATCGCATGTATTTATTCTAACCGACATTTTGCGTGCATCGATACAATTGGAATAGAAATTAGAAATTCATTTCCGTAATGTATATAAAGCCAATACGAAAATGACCGCTAACCAAGCAACCTGGCACAAATTTACCTCTAGTCGGACAAATAAACATACATACATTCTCCATCGGATAATTAATTTAATTTAAATAAGAAAAAAAATCGGCGATAAATACGAAAATGATTCAAACTGCAATATTGTTTCCATTTAGTTTAATTCGTATACGCATAGTTCCCAGTAGGATGCAACGAAAACCATAGATAGCGTACAACTTTGACTCCTGTGTAAAGAGTTATTTAGACAGAGAAGAACGAGACGATGAATACGCTTGGATTGGAGTCCCAAAAGCATGATGATAATAGCAAATGGCAGTAATGAGAAAGAAACAATGACGAGTGACCCAACTGAATTTTAAATCACATTGTTGCATTGAATTTAGGCGGATTCAATAAATATGTCTCTGATCAATCTCATTTGAGAGAGAGAGAGAGAGAGAGAGAGAGAGAGAGAGAGAGAGAGAGAGAGAGAGAGAGATTTGGACTTTTAAGGTGGCTTTAACAATTTTTCAGTCATACGGCTACGATGTTTGCAAACGCTGAGTACCAAGCGGGGCAGCTGGTAGTACGATTTTTTATAATTCTTTAGCATGATTCGGCCGGGATTTGAACACATGACCTTCAGCAGTCAAGACGGACGCTCTAACCACTGACTTTATTTGAAAGTTAGAGAGAGAGAGAGAGAGAGAGAGAGAGAGAGAGAGAGAGAGAGAGAGAGAAAATAACCATGGTTAGATTTACATTTTGAAAGAAGTGATCAGATTTATCCAGTTGTACTCCCACGTTTTAGTGGGGTTTGTTGACCTTAATGACCCTCCCCAGACATGTTCAGCACTTCTCAATCAATCACAACAGAACGTCAGATGGTTATAACGTTGAATTCCCAAAACGTTTTATTTCATTTTCCATAATTAATGGCTCATTCTAGTGGCTTGCCGTGGTAAACACTCAGCAAAATACAGCACAGTAGAGGCCCTTTTGTCCAAACCAGAATATCCGAGTCATTTCATTCTGAGAACAAAATAAGTTTTTAATACGGGTTCTACGCATACGGATTATTTATAATTTTTATTTTGGGGAATACGGATTATTCTGTAACCCTTTAAACAAACGTCATCAATACAACCCCCTCCCCGCTCACTATGTCTATCTGTCTCTGTCTGTCTGTCTCTCTCGGTAACCACTTTAAGTCAACTTAAGGTACAGGAAATTTCCCCATTTTGTAAATTTGCCTTATGAATGAAATTTGATTGTCGTCACTTAAATCCTGTGACACGGGCACTCGTCACGTAAATCCTGTGACACGGGCTTTCGTCATTTAAATCCTGTGACACGGGCTTTCGTCACTTAAATCCTGTGACACGGGCTTTTGTCACTTAAAGCCTGTAACACGGGCTTTCGTCACTTAAAGCCTGTGACACGGGCTTTCGTCACTTAAATCCTGTGACATGGGCTTTCGTCACTTAAAACCTGTGACACGGGCTTTACCTTTTACACGATGATCTTGATTTTACCTTTTTATAATGCAATACTGCAATAATAACCAAACTGAGAACATAAAGCTTAACACAAAGCATTTATCACAAGCAGGAATCTACTTGTTGAGCTTACGTTAGCTGCAAGTGAAACACAATAGTCATTTGTCCGGCATCGTCAAAGTCGGTGTCATTTTAGTTACTAGGTTATTAAAGACTTAGTCAAAAGTTTCATTTGCATATATTTCCATAATCCTTAGATATATTCTCTTCAGTGATTATGAAGCTATGATAATTCGTTGAGCAACATTTTCTCTCCCCTCTTTTACCTTAGGGTCAAGGTCGCATACATTGAAAATTTGCGTACAGGTTTAAAATAGGTGGATTTTTGTTGTTGTCTTATTTGGAAAGAACCAATAAGAAGCCAAGACAATTCATTCTGCGATGTGTTCGCTGTTACCTTGAGATTATTCAGTCATAAATGAAAAACGAAAATACTTTCAACTTTGGTTAGTTTCATCATTTGATAATATTTCCTAAACCTCTTGATGGATATTTTTCCTTCATATTATGACCGAAATATTAAAAATATAGAACATTCGTTCAGCATGATGCTTTCTCAATCGTTTTTCAATGTGGTCAAGGTCATATATTTCACAGCAGCTCAACATGGAGGCCTGACGTTCTTGTTCCAGAAATAACGACCAATAGTAATCGCGTTTAAAAGAAATGAATTACGTGCTATTGAATGGTCATGCTTTAATTTGTATTTATAGATTAGTACAGTTGCTCGTTACTGGGAAGGGAGGGATACGGATATATTTGCTTGACAATTTACACAAATAAAGTAAACACTATACATTTAAATATTGGGTTAATCAATGGTTAAGCAACAAAATGCGAAGATAAAATGGTGAATGTTTTGTTGGCAATGAAACTATCAATGTTTCAATATTCCATACGTTCAAGTAAGGCCTAAGGGCATGAATGGGAATGAGTGTATCGTAAGCAATTAATAGATAGTGTCAATTAAAAGTTCCGAAAATGTAAATATAACAAACTACCCACCCCACACCACCCCAAACAACGATGTTACGGATGTCTTTAGTTTGTAACCTTTTCATTGTCCAAGCAGTGTTAATTTGTTAATGTATAGACTGGCACGATAAATTGTCAATTTTATTATATTCGCAAACTGTGGGACGAAAACTATTGAAAGGGAGGCAACTCGTACAGGTCTCCTTTGTAAGCAAAGGTAGGCGTGCAGTTCCTGTGGTAAGATACTCGATTTAGTATGTATAGATACTCGATTTAGTATGTATCCTGGAAACTGAGATGCATAATGAAGGAAGAAACCAATGTCAGTATTTAACAGGAAATATATTTAAAACATGTTACAGTATTCAGTACCATTGTAGATATCTGATGTTTTTTTGTGGGGTGGTGGGTGAGGATTGGGTGGTCGAAATTCTACGGATTTTGTCGTGCTCCGGTTAATCAAGAATGGACAGTCAGTTTCACATTTTTACGTCAAAGTAGTTAAGCAGTGCTCTAAAAGCCTTAAAAGAACGAAACCTTCTCAGCAAAATAAAGATTTGTTTTCTTCAGCTGCCACGAATGACAAAATGACTTTTTTGTACTTTTTAAGTACAGCCCCTTTATCGTAAGACGTTAGCCATTCATACCATGGAAACATGGAATTGTTGAATCTTTGACTGCTCCAGGAAATGCTCCAATAAAAGTATGGAGAAAACTGGATATACGGGAATTAATGTTAATATCGTCCTATTCGACCCCCCAAATTGACTTATGCGTTTGATAGCATGGCAAATTAAACACCCATCCTCTGCCCACAAGTTTATCAAGATGCAAACGCACAAGATATGTGTGTGTGCATGCATGCGACGGTGCGCACATGTTGGATGGGTGTGTGAGTGGGCGTGTGCATATATGCGTGAGTGTGTATGAACATGTATGTACGTGTGTGCGTCTGTGTATGGATGTGTGTGTGTGTGCGTATGTGCGTGCATATAATATGGGTGCGTGCGTGCGTGCATGTGTGGATGGATGAGTGCATGGATGTGTGCGTGTTTGGACATCAATGTATATATGCTTGCATCTGCTTGTATATGAATGGATGGCTGCGTGAGTGGGTACGTGAATGTATG
Organism: Sinohyriopsis cumingii; assembly: GCA_028554795.2. Lineage (NCBI taxonomy): Eukaryota > Metazoa > Mollusca > Bivalvia > Unionida > Unionidae > Sinohyriopsis > Sinohyriopsis cumingii. The sequence goes on along the minus strand of CM068832.1, from coordinate 8,984,772 downwards.
TATACTTGCGTAAGTGCGTGCATGGACCGGTGCGTGTAAGTGTGTGCATGGATGGGTGCGTGCATTGTTAAACTTCTTCTGGTAGATCAAGCCTCCTTTCATCCAATATATAAGAATTCTCATATATGCCCTTTCTATTTTCGGAGATCATCACTAGTATATCTTGATTACTGAGCATTGGAAGACTTTCTATTGATTTAATTATTATACAATAGAAATTGCCATTATATTTATCATATTCTTCCTTCCTTGTTTCATCGGTGTTTAGGAAAGATATTATTTTATCATACCCGTCCCTCTCATACTCATAAGTTCCAAAAATGACTTTGTATTGTGTCAATTCTCAATGACTTTGTTTTGTGCTAATACTCAATGACTTTGTTTTGTGCCAATACTCAACGACTATGTATTGTGTCAACACTCATGACTTTTTATTTAGTATTTTTTAAAACTTTTTCTTTGTAAAGTTATTTTGCGACCTAGACAAAGTCCGGAAAACAATTTTTTTTATCCTTAGGTGATTTTTTAAAATGAATTTCTTATTTACTTTAGTGGGTAATTTTTGACCTTTCCAAGGAAATTTATAATATCTTTTTCTTTCTTTTTTGATTTCATGATATCTTCGATACTTTTTTTAAAATCTTGCAACAACTAAAGGGTTTACATCTTCATTTATTAATTTTGGTTCCCAATCTGGTGATGGTGGATACAGTCTAATGAAAATATTTCCAGTTTTAGTCTCATAAAATTTTTATACTTTTCTTTCTTTATAACAGGCTTGATTGTACCATGATGATGTCCTGTATAAAATTATTTTAAAGCGTTTTTTTTATTTTATAAAATAGCATCGTCACGAAACATATAATATCAGCGTGGAGTGAATCGTTTTTGTGTGTGTGTTAGGGATTCAACAAAATATCTTTGAATTTTCAAAAAGTTTAAATTGTTCATAAAGTTAATATTAGACAAAACGTTTACATATTTTTATATAACGTAGAATTCCTTCTATCATTAGTTTTATTATTTCGAGTTTTTTATATAAACCTTTTATTTTTCCATGTTACATAAATTAAAATAGTATATAAATATATTAAATATTTTTAATATTTTTGAATGGCAGAAAGAAGGCTAATTCAGACCCATATTCTTTCCATTAACAAATGCGTGTTTTTTCGTGCGATCACGTTTGAATATTTTGGAATTCTAAATAGCTCTTGTTTGCTTGTTGTAACTCAAACTCATAAAATGTACTGTTAATCTGTACACCTTTTAAATCTTCCAATTCAAAGTCAATTAGACCGATGTTTATTATTCAAATAAAATCTTCATTGAAATATTGAGTATCTTCCACCTCAAGTTTATATTATCTACTGACCATATCACCTGATTTATATTTCGGCTTTTTTCATTGAAATCATAATCACCATATAGATTCCTATAAACCACTTGCTGGCCAACATTAGTTTCATTTTATACTTTAATATTTTGTATAACTATATTTATATGTCAGCTGTTGTTGTTTTCATTGATGTAAAATATTTCTACATTATTATTTTAAGAGTTCTATTAATGCGTTTTGTTGCTTTTCAAGCAATATGATTTCATATTTAAATAATTGTTATATTGTTTGCTTATTGTTTAATTAGACGCGAATTAAAATTACTTGATTGTTGTTTAAAATATGACAAAATATGTATTAACATTTTACCTTTGTATGCGTGACTGATATAACAAAAATAATATCAATCAAACATGATGCTATTTGGATTTGAGAAGTGTTGTAAACATTTAACTTACCATTCTTATATTTTTTATTATTTACACCGGATGAATCAGGTGTTGTTTTAACTGTTAGGATCTTCATAGATCGCTATTCAGTGTAACTGTTAGGATCTTCATAGATCGCTATTCAGTGTATCATTTCCTTGCAAACGTTTTCCAGATGAACAATGCTACTTTCATTTTGTCTGAGGTTTTGTTTGGAGAAACTGAATCTAAAGTGGTCTTTTTTACTTGTTAGGGTTTTCTATGTATGATATCAAGGGGCTTTCTATGTATGGTGCCTAGGGGTTTTCTACTTATGATATCTAAGGGTTTTCTATGTATGGCGTCTAGTGGTTTTCATTGGTTGGTGCCTAGGGGTTTTTCATGTATGGTATCTAGGGGTTTTCTATGTATGATATCTAGGGGTTTTCTATGTATGATATCTAGGGGTTTTCTACATATGGTGTCTAAGGCTTTTCTATGTATGGTGTCTAGGGGTTTTCTGTGTATGGTGCCTAGGGGTTTGCTATGTATAATGTCTAGGAAAAAAAAACACCTTTCCATCTTATTGTTGCTTTGGGTAATCCGTTCCTTAAGAACCTGTTCAAAGATTGCGAGCAGATAACCTTCCTTGGGTTTTTAATTGTGCCAGTGAAAACGACACACACACACACACACACACACACACACACACAGTCTTCTTGACTTTTTGCTCCTGAATTTCTTTTGATCCGTGCTTTTGTTGACATCAGTTTATCTGAACCCTGAGATTGATATTTATCAAGTCTTATAGTAGAAGTTATTTTTTGATGCGTATTCAATCACAAAAGATGTATCTGACCACCTACCAAAAGTAATAACCAACATATTGTTTTTATCTTGGTCAATACTTCTCACAGTTGTTCAGATACATTTGTTGTGATTGTCCTTGTTTGATTTAGTTAGCAGTGTTCTTCAATATAGGTCATCTTTTCAAAATACATCTTGCTACTAATCTTGTTTTAATATCACAAAATATTACCAATAATAATTCAAGTTTTGAGATCCATAAGTTGTTACCACTAATGCTAAACTTGCCTCTAACAGGTGCATCGCCAGCTTTGTTTTATACTTTATCGTTCAGGTGGATTGCTTTATAAAATTACGGTGTGTTTAACACCATGAAATAATATGCTTATATAACAGCAAACACAAAGTATAATGGATAATGGTACAAATAATGATACTTGTTTGTCACCAGTTGTCAGATTTTCTCTTCTCGCAAAACCCGCGCTACTAGCGTTATATGTGCATCAAGTGTAGTACGATAATTTACTCCAGTTAACACCAGCTGCGTTGGTCTAATTGCTTCACAATTCTTAAACTCAGGCTGTAAGGGGCACTATTACTACTATCTTTAAACCATAATATCTTTCTTCCTGAAGAGTTTACATAATCATTTGAACATGATACTAGTCCAGTTATGATACTAGCTTGTGACAGATGTACAGAAATTTGCTCGATCACACTATCACCTTTTAAATACTGCTGCTATGAATTGTTAACTAATCATGTTGCGTCATTATTATTGTTATTTGTGTTATCGACCAAAACTAATTTGCACGTGACCTCAACTAAACTACTATGAGTTTGTTAATACATATCATTACCTTCATTTCTATGATATGCCGTCCATCATGATTCATATGTAAAATATGGAATTGAATCTTGGAGTTGAGTCTGTTCTGCATACCAGTACTTGGGTTCTTTACAAGGCGCCAGAAAAGTCGTGCATCTTCAGAGTATAGTGCAAAGAAAAGTCTATGTTTTGTTTTAATTCATATTGCTTTCGATTTCTTCTTGTAAGAGATTTATACATATTTCCGTAAAATTTATAATATTCAAGTGATTCACTTGTACCTTTTAATCTAAACTGTTTTAGATGTCTTAAGGTTTCGCTTTTGGCGTTTGTGCAATTTGTATCAAACCAAGGCTGACATTTAACAGTTCTTCTTGGAGATGTCACAGCTAGAGTTTGCTTTCTATTGATTGTTTTCATTGTGCCTGCTGCATCATGGTAAATATCGGTAATGGTTTACACGCATTCATTAAGTTTGTTATTCTTTATATCACTTAAAATCTTGTCCATACTTTGAGATAATAGATCTTTGATGTTTTGGATAAAAGATAGACCGTCTTCTTTGTTCCGTATGTATTTATTTATTTTGTTACCCCCAGTGACACTTATAGCCTTTTGCTCTAGTTTATCCATGCAGACAAATGAAAATACAATGGGCATGTGCATTGGTTCCAATCTATCATCTATGTCAAAGGATGAATATTTTTTTAAACACATACGTCGGCTAAAACATAATCTATTGTTGAGGCCGAGTTGACATGGATACATGTAAATTTCCCTATCCCTTTATCTGATCCACATCTACCATTGGTGATTCTCAATCCAGTCATTTGGCGTAGTTGTAAAACAAATCGCCATAGTGATTTATCTCCCTTACATCTTGATTAGCCCGATCATACATTGCATTGCCTTCTGTATAATTAAAGTCTTGAAGTTGGTCAATAATGCTATCATATTTGATAAAATCTGGCTCCGTTCCGGTATAGGCATTAAAATCACCTGCAATTATTATTATTTTATTATTATTATTATTAATTATTTACTTGCCATAAACATTTTCTATGACAGTGCACGAGTACTAAGTTAGCTATTGACTTATTTAAAATAATAATGATTATGTGAGCGATATTAAATATGTTCGTTACAATTTAATGGTTTTGTACGAAGTTTGTCAGACGTTTTAACTGAAGGCAAAGCAAAGAGCAAAGGCGTTTTAGATATAAGAATCGACACTGAGACAAGCAAATTTGTATCATGTTAACGACTGCTAAATATCTGACCATTACTATTCGGAGAACGCGATCTGGGTAGGGGTGGCGGAACCAGGGATTTGTAAGACAAATAATTTAAGGCATCAAAAGCTTGAACGACTTTTTGTTTTTGAATTGCTGGAAAATAACTATTTATAACCACTTTATAAGTTAACAAAAATAAATTATTTTGAGGGAACAAAACAAAGAAAATACTTCGTTTGTGTACTCTTTTCTACATTGTCAGCAACAATATCAGCTAATACGAGATCGGAGAACCAAAGATGTGATAAAATGAGAACGGAGGAATATAGATTAATCCCATTCAAAAAGGGGCATTAGTTGCCATGAGCTATTGTACGGTGAGAAAATGTCGACATAAGAAGCTCTCAAGTTTAGGTGATTAATTTACCTCTAAGGCGAAATTTGGTCTGTTCTTTATGTGCATCGTTAACGATGACAATACCATACAAATACATATTATGTTGATTAAGTAAAAGGCAGGATTCTTTGCGGAGAATATTTTAGTTTTAAAATTTTTAGGAAAATTCCCCAAAAATTGGGATGTAGGTTTGCCAAAGACATCTGTCTGGGCTATATTAATGAATGGGTCAGCAAAAATGTCAAGCGCTGGTTAAGCTGTTCTCTCCCCCCCCCCCTCTCTGTCTCTCTCTCTGTCTCTCTGTCTCTCTCTCTCTCTCTCTGTTCTTTACAGGATATTCTGCTCTAGACCTTGTATCAAATATTATTGTTAGTCAATATACATATCAGCACACAATAAAGCAGAGAGAGAGAGAGAGAGAGAGAGAGAGAGAGAGAAAGAGAGAGAAAGAGAGATGCGGCAGTATTATGTTTATAACTTTTATTTTGACTTGAAAGAGTATATAAATAAGAAGTGATTCTGATAAATCTAGAACTAAAGAATTATATTAATGCAGGAATTATAGGATATAATAGTTTCTGCTATTATGTCACCTAGGCATGTCATTAAAAATGGCTAGATGAAGGAGAAAAATGGAAGAGGTAATAAGTGCAATTTATTTTCGCTCAAATTCTCATTTTGTTTTTAATTAATCAAACACAAATCGTTGTCTTGGATTAAACTAAATACCATGCACACTATACGTAATATTGGAAGATTTGATGATGAGTTAGAAAGAATCGACCCCTCCGATCTCCTGTCATGGCGGTTGTAAGATACGGCTTAGAAAACGAGAATTAAACCACGAATATCGTGGTTGCAGCAGATGAAATATGAAGACCCTCATAATCAGCTAGAAAAGGTAAAATTATTTTCAAATAAAACATGTAAAGGATAAATCAGCAGTTAAAGTTTGGTTTTTAACATCAACTCTAGGACGTTCTTTTGCCTTCGCAGTAATATTGTATGATAAGACAAATAATTAATCATTATAGAGCAGAAACATGAACTGAATCACGACAGGTCTATCACCATTTGGGTTTTTAAAGATTCTTATATGTTGTCAAGCAAATAATTGCCCACATTTTAAAACAAAATGAAATTCGTGTGCAATTAGTCTGAGGGTAAATTATGTATCTTGACTGGATTATAAAATCAAATATACCGTTTTCATTAGATTTGTATGTTTAATGGCTTCATTCGTAGAAACAAGAATTGTTCTATGTCGAAAAGGTATGACATTTATGCTATTAGAAATTATTTTTTCTCAGGGCATTTTCTGCATCAGCGACATTTATAAATAAAACTGTTGCTGGATAGTTTTCATTCGAAAACCAGTTTTTGCAAACCTCTCTTCCATGTTTGCATTTACTAATAATGCATTGTTTTGTAATGTTAAAATTTTATGTATTTAAATGGGAATATCTGTAGGTTTATGTGACATTAATTTCGATGGAATTGGTAATAGTAACCAATATTGCTTCAGAAGACTAATATACAATGCTAATCATAAATGTTAGTTGTCCCATGGAGATTTAAATAAGGAAAATTATATAAAAATGTGCAAAGAAAAAGTTCGATGATCTTGACTACGGATGTTGATTGTACAGACATTTCCTTCATGCCTTTAAATTTTATAAAAATATCATTCATCGAGAAATCATGTACACGTAATTTGTGTATTGTCAGCAAAGATAAAAGCTTAGACCACATCGGAGCACTTAATATATGATAAAACGAGAATGGAGGAAAAGCGGTTAATCCCGTTCTAAGACGGGGATGTTAGTCACCAGGTGATTTTGTACGATGGGAGCAATGTTGACACAAAAGTTGTAAATTTTAAGTGATTAATTTGATTATAGTGTGAGAACCATAAACAGCGTATCGTTAACGCTGACAATAAGGTACAAACACTTATAAGTGCGATTAATTTTAGAACAACTTGTGTACAAAACACTCAGTGTTATATTTATTAGCTCTGCAGGAGGGATAGGCACAGTTGCTAAGGAACGGATGTTACTAAATTTCTGTTGAATAAATTTTTTGGATGCATCTGTCTCTTCATACAAAAATTACATACAAAGCCATAGCAAAACCAAAACGCAAAAGTTATTATAGGGAGTTAAATCTTGTATTTGATTATGAGAAGAAAACTGTCGCAAAAATGAATGAATGAATGAATCACGAAATGGTAATGCTACAAACAGATCAAGGTGTTAATCACCAAATGGTAATAGTACACACAGGTTAAGGTGTTAATCACGAAACGGTAACAGTACACACAGATTAAGGTGTTAATCACGAAATGGTAATAGTACACACAGGTTAAGGTGTTAATCACGAAACGGTAACAGTACACACAGATTAAGGTGTTAATCACGAAATGGTAATAGTACACACAGATTAAGGTGTTAATCACGAAATGGTAATAGTACACACAGATTAAGGTGTTAATCACGAAATGGTAATAGTAAACACAGATTAGGGTGCTAATCACGAAATGGTAATAGAACAATTAGTTCAAGGTGTTAATCGTGAAATGGTACTAGTACAGACAGATAGAGTGTTAATCACTAAATGGTACTAGTATAGACGGATTAGAGTGTATGTCACGAAACGGTAATAGTACGTACAGATTAAGGTGTTAATCACGAAATGGTAATAGTGCCAATAGATCAAGGTGTTAATTACGAAGTGGCAATATTACGCACAGATTAGGGTGTTAATCACGAAATGGTAATAGTACAAATAGATCAAGGTGCTAATCACGAAATAGAGCGTCTGTTGGTTACTTTAGCTTGGTACCCTGAAAAAGTGTATATTCAAGCTTTCTAATTATAACAGGATGCTTTTTCAATATTTCTCCTGCTATAGCCTCTTCTCTTCAGATATTCTAAGAGAGAGAGAGAGAGAGAGAGAGAGAGAGAGAGAGAGAGAGAGAGAAAGAGAGAGAGAGAGAGATAGAGAGAGAGAGACACACACACACACACACGCGCGGGCAACAAAGAGAAGAAAAATTAAATTTAAATAACAAATATTGCAGATTTTTATTAAAAAATCATTGAGAGATTTTAAAGTAAATGATAAACACCATTATTCTTAAAATATGACATGCAAATTTTTACATCCTTCTTGACGGAAATTTTTTGTTGCATCCTCCCTTAGGGGTAAATGTCGTATCCTCTTTTATCGGCAATATGTTGAACCGTTCTTATGGAATATATGTTGTGTCCTTCATATAGAAAATATGTTGTACCCTTCTTAAGGACGATATGTAGTATCCTTCTTATGGACAATATTTTGCATCCTTCTTATGGATAATATATTACACCATTATGATGGATAATAAGTTGTATCTCTCGTATGGATAATATGTTGTATCCTTCTTATGGACGATATGCAGTATCCTTCTTATGGACAATATGTTGCATCCTTCTTATGGATAATAAGTTCTATCCTTCTTATGGACAATATATTGTATCCTTCTTATGGACAATAAGTTGTATCCTTCTCATGGACAATATGTTGCATCCTTCTTATGGATAATAAGTTGTATCCTTCTTATGGACAATATGTTGTATCCTTATGGACGATACTGAGTATCCTTCTTATGGACAATAAGGTGTATCCTTCTTATGGATAATAAGATGCATCCTTCTTATGGATAATATGTTGTATCCTTCTTATGGATAATATGTTGTATCGTTCGTATGGATAAAATGTTGCATATTTCTTATGAACAATATGTTGGATCCTTCTTATGGACGATATGTTGCATCCTTCTTAAGGATAATAAGTTGCATCCTTCTTATGGACGACATGTAGTATCCTTCTTATGGACAATAAGTTGTATCCTTCGTACGGATAATATGTTTCATCCTTCTTATGGATAATATGTTGCATCCTTCTTATGGATAATATGTTGCATCCCTCTTATGGACAATATGTTGTATCCTTCCTATGGATAAAATGTTGCATATTTCTTACGGACAATATGTTGTATCCTTCTAATGGATAAAATGTTGTATCCTTCTTATGGATAATGTGTTGTATCATTCTAATGGATAATATGTTGCATCCTTCTTATGGATACCATGTTGTATCCTTTTAATGGACAATATGTTGTATCCCTTTTATTGACAATATGTTGTATCCTTCTTATATTTATATTTTATCTTTCTTATGGACAATACGTACTATTCTTCTTATGGATAAGATGTTGTATCCTTCTCATGGACAATAAGTTGTATCCTTCCTATGTATAATATGTTGTATCATTCTTATGGACAATATGTTGTATCCTTCTTATGGATAATAAGTTGTATCCTTCCTATGTATAATATGTTGTATCCTTCTTATGGATAATAAGTTGTATCATTCTTATGGATCATATGTAGTATCCTTCTTATGGACAATATGTTGCATCCTTCTTATGGATAATATGTTCTATCCTTCTTATGGACAATATGTTGCATCCTTCTTATGGATAATATGTTGTATCCTTCTTATGTATAATATGTAGTATCCTTCTTATGGACAATATGTTGTATCCTTCTTATGGACGATATGTTGTATCCTTCTTACGGACAATAAGTTGTATCCTTCTTATGGACAATATGTTGCATCCTTCTTATGGACAATATGTTGTATCCTTCTTATGGTAATATTTTATCCTTCTTATGGACGATACGTAGTATCCTTCTTATGGATAATATGTTGTATCCTTCTTATGGACAATATGTTGCATCCTTCTTCTGGATAATATGTTTTGTCCTTCTTATGGATACTATGTTCCATCCTTCTTATGGATAATATGTTGCATCCTTCTTATGGACAACAAGTTGTATCCTTTTTATGGACAATATCTTGTATCCTTCTTATGGACAATATGTTGCATCCTTCGTATGGATAATATGTTGTATAATTCTTATGTATAATATGTTGTATCCTTCTTATGGACAATATGCTGTATCCTTCTTATGGACGACATGTAGTATCCTTCTTATGGACAATAAGTTGTATCCTTCTTATGGATAATAAGTTGCATCCTTCTTATGGATAATATGTTGTATCCTTCTTATGGATAATATGTTGTATCCTTCGCATGGATAAAATGTTGCATATTTCTTATGGATAATATGTTGTATCCTTCTTATGGACGATATGTTGCATCCGTCTTATGGATAACAAGTTGTATCCTTCTTATGGACGATACGTAGTATCCTTCTTATGGACAATAAGTTGTATCCTTCTTATGGATAATATGTTGCATCCCTCTTATGGACAATATGCTGCATCCTTCTTATGGATAATATGTTGCATCCCTCTTATGGACAATATGTTGTATCCTTCCTATGGATAAAATGTTGCATATTTCTTATGGACAGTATGTTGCATCCTTCTTATGGATAAAATGTTGTATCCCTCTTATGGATAATATGTTGCATCCTTCTTATGGATACTATGTTGTATCCTTTTAATGGACAATATGTTGTATCTTTCTTATGGATAATATGTTGTATCCTTCTTATGGATAATATGTTGTATCCTTTTTATGGACAATATGTTGTATCCTTCTGATGGACAATATGTTGCATCCTTCTTATCGATAATATGTTGTATACTTCTTATGTATAATATGTTGTATCCTTCTTATGGACAATATGTTGTACCCTTCTTAAGGACAATATATAGCATCCTACTTATGGACAATATGTTGTATCCTTCTTATGTATAATATGTTGTATCCTTCTTATGGATAATATGTTTTGTCCTTCTTATGGACGATATGTTGTATCCTTCTTATGAACGATATGTTGCATCCTTCTTATGGATAATATGTTGCATCCTTCTTATGGATAATATGTTTTGTCCTTCTTATGGATACTATGTTCTATCCTTCTTATGGATAATATGTTGCATCCTTCTTATGGACAATAAGTTGTATCCTTCTTATGGACAATATCTTGTATCCTTCTTATGGACAATATGTTGCATCCTTCTTATGGATAATATGTTGTATCCTTCTTATGTATAATATGTTGCATCCTTCTTATGGAGAATATGTTGTACTCTTCTTAAGGACGATATATAGTATCCTTCTTATGGACAATATGTTGTATTATTCTTATGTATAATATGTTGTATCCTTCTTATGGATAATATGTTTTGTCCTTCTTATGGATACTATGTTCTATCCTTCTTATGGATAATATGTTCTATCCTTCTTATGGATAATATGTTGCATCCTTCTTATGGATAATAAGTTGTATCCTTCTTATGGACGATATGTTGTATCCTTCTTATGGACAGTATGTTGTACCCTTCTTAAGGACGATATATAGTATCCTTCTTATGGACAATATGTTGTATCCTTCTTATGTATAATATGTTGTATCCTTCTTATGGATAATATGTTTTGTCCTTCTTATGGACGATATGTTGTATCCTTGTTATGGACGATATGTTGCATCCTTCTTATGGATAATATGTTGCATCCTTCTTATGGATAATATGTTTTGTCCTTCTTATGGATACTATGTTCTATCCTTCTTATGGATAATATGTTGCATCCTTCTTATGGATAATAAGTTGTATCCTTCTTATGGACGATATGTAGTATTCTCCTTAAGGACAATATGTTGCATCCTTCTTATGGATAATATGTTGTATCCTTCTTATGGACAATATGTTGCATCCTTCGTATGGATAATATATTGTATCCTTCTTATGGACAATATGTTGTGTCCTTCTTATGGACAATATGTTGTATCCTTCTTATGGACGACATGTAGTATCCTTCTTATGGACAAAATGTTGCATCCTTCTTATGGACAGTATGTTGTATCCTTCTTATGTATAATAGGTTGTATCCTTCTTATGTATAATATGTAGTGTCCTTCTTATGGACAATAAGTTGTATCCTTCTTATGCATAATATGTTGTATCCTTCTTGTGGATAATATATTGCATCCTTCTTATGGATAATATGTTTTGTCCTTCTTATGGATAATATGTTGCAATCTTCTTATGGACAATAAGTTGTATCCTTCTCATGGATAACATGTTGCATCCTTCTTATGGAAAATATGTTGCATCCTTCTTATCGATAATATGTTGTAACCTTCTTATGTATAATATGTTGTATCATTCTTATGGACACTATGTCGTATCCTTCTTATGGACGACATGCAGTATCCTTCTTATGGACAATATGTTGCATCCTTCGTATGGATAATATGTTGCATCCTTCTTATGTATAATATGTTGTATCCTTCGTATGGATAATATGTTGCATTCTTCTTATGGATCTTATGTCGCATCCTTGGTATGGACGATATGTAGTATCCTTCGTATGGACAATAAGTTGTATCCTTCTTATGGATAATATGTTGCATCCCTCTTATGGACAATATGTTGCATCCTTCTTATGGATAATATGTTGCATCCCTCTTATGGACAATATGTTGTATCCTTCCTATGGATAAAATGTTGCATATTTCTTATGGACAATATGTTGCATCCTTCTTATGGATAAAATGTTGTATCCCTCTTATGGATAATATGTTGCATCCTTCTTATGGATACTATGTTGTATCCTTTTAATGGACAATATGTTGTATCTTTCTTATGGATAATATGTTGTATCCTTCTTATGGATAATATGTTGTATCCTTTTTATGGACAATATGTTGTATCCTTCTTATGGTAATATTTTATCCTTCTTATGGACGATACGTAGTATCCATCTTATGGATAAGATGTTGTATCCTTCTTATGGACAATAAGTTGTATCTTTCTTATGTATAATATGTTGTATTTTTCTAATGTATAATATGTTGTATTCTTCTTATGGATAATATTTTGTATCCTTCTTATGGATAATAAGCTGTATCCTTCTTATGGACGATATGTAGTATCCTCCTTAAAGACAATATGTTGGATCCTTCTTATGGATAATATGTTGTATCCTTCGTATGGATAATATGTTGCATCCTTCTTATTTACAATAAGTTGTATTCTTCTTATGTATAATATGTTGCATCCTTCTTATGGATAATATGTTACATCCTTCTTATGGATAATATGTTGTATCCTTCTTATGTATACTATGTTGTATCCTTCTTATGTATGATAAGTTGTTTTCTTCGTATGGATAATATGTTGCATCCTTCTTATGGATAATATGTTGTATCCTTCTTATGTATACTATGTTGTATCCTTCTTATGTATAATAAGTTGTATTCTTCGTATGGATAATATGTTGCATCCTTCTTATGGATAATATGTTGTATCCTTCTTATGGATAATATGTTGCATCCTTCTTATGGACAATATGTTGTATCCTTCTTATGGATAATATGTTGTATCCTTCTTATGGATAATTGGTTGTATCCTTCTTATGGATAATAACTTGTATCTGTCTTATGGACAATTTTTTATATCCTTCTTATGGACAATAAGTTGTATCCTTCTTATGGACAATAAGTTGTATCCTTCTGATGGACAATATGTTGCATCCTTCTTATGGATAATATGTTGTATCCTTCTTATGGATACTATGTTGTATCGTTCTTTTTGACAATATGTTGTATCCTCTTTTACAGAAAACACGTTGTGTCCTTCTTATGGAAAACATACTGTATCCTTGTTTATGGGTAAAATGTCGTATCCTTTTTAATGAGCAATATGTTGTGTTCTTTTTCATTTTTCGGCAATACGTTGTATCATTCTTTATTAGTTGGAACACCTGCATAACAATGGCTGGTTTAAAATATAATCTCACTCATTCTAATATGATACGTGAAGACTGAATACATTATGACAGAGTTATACGCGTTGTAAATTGAATTCTGACGTGATAGTCAAATAAATTGATAAGGATGGAGTCAGGTATTACAACCAGACACTTTATTTTGCTTTCAGGAAGAACTCTAGATTAACTGCAAAGTTACAACATCAGAAACAATTTTTGCACATATACTTCTTTTGGTAAAATTAAAACACGGCAGTGAAGAAACTTAAGAAACTCATGGAATTTCTATAATCATGAGTTAATCATAATCCAAACTGAACTTAAGTTTAGAGCTTGAAAGATTTTTTCGAAAAACCGGGATCAGGTGCAAGGCTAGACAAGGACACATTTATAGATTTTTAAATGGAAATCCAAATGTGTGATGCTTGAAAATCGTAATAGCCGTATGCATGCTTTGTAATTTTAAAGAAAACAATTATGTATCCCCAGGACAAAATTGTTCATTTTAGTTTTATTTTCATTTGAACTGAGATAATGCTTGACATTGCTCTGACATGATTTGCATCGATTTGTTCTAGTAATGACGTGTCGAGATCAAGATTGGGCCTATATCTCTCCCAGTGATCAAGAATTGTCAGTAGTGTTCGAGCTCTCAGTCGCGAACGACTGAGTCATGTAAGTAAACAAGGCCTAGGAAGGGCTTTTGTTGCTGACTGGTATTGTGAGGAAAAAGGGTTTGTCGAAAAGAAGAATATGACAACGCTTTCTCTGACCACAGCGTAGATATTGTGAATGGCCTAGTTCATGGATGATATAACTGAATTTCTTTCCTTTTAATGTGTTGGAAAAAGCAGTTAAATGTAAACCAGTCTGAAGATGAAAGCAAGTATTGCATCGGCTGAATGTTTTCTTCCAGACGTATTTCAGAAAAGTGGTGATATATACATTATTAACGTGTGACTTGTTTCATAGTCCTTGCTTTTGGATGACCATGTGACCATATTGGTAGGATACTTCTGAGACAACAATGCAGTTTGTATCTAATAAGTTACTGCCATTTCAATTTGACATCCTGTATGTATGTATGTATGCTTCTATGTATGTCTGCATATCTGTCTATCTGTTTGTCTGTCTGTATGTATGTACGTACGTGTCCAACGCGCCTTCCTGTATGCCCTAAGAGGCGACTGAGCTGTGGGGGTTTGTAATGCAATGGTTAGCATGCCTAACTCGCAAAAGAAGAGTTGAGGGTGCGAATCATACCATCTAACCAACTCGCTCTTACTTAAGGGATTATACAATCCATTTTAGGGAACGCACTACAATATCAACCGTGTCATTCAGGAGGCGAGAAATATTCGCAGCGACAATTGAAAAGTTTCCTTGCATTTTATCCTTCATATGCTGAAAAACTGGTACCAAACAGCCTAATGTGTTCAATCTTGCATCGTTTTCAACATCATAAACGTGTATACGCGTATGTTTATGGCATTGATTACCAGCGTATAACCTATATAACCCATGCGTTTATTTTCAGGATGGATCATTCCAAGGCTCTACTATTGTTTGTCCTTATAAGTTGTCTTGCGCCCGAGAGAATTATCAGTGAGTTTGGACAATTCCACGGAGCGTCCCTGAGTTACGTCATTATAAATGGAACAAATGGATTGGAGGTTGCACTTTCTCTTCTTTTTCGTCATTCATCGTATCGTCGAATACAAACACAAATACGTTATAAAGTCATGAATGATTTTGTCATAGTTTCATTAAAGTCCTTAGACTAAGATTTTTAAGTAACTTTTCTATTATACGCTTGGAAATAATGATGTTTCAGTCATCACATATTAAAGGACAGTAATGATATCTTAGATTGTAGGGGAATAGTTAATGTCATCTCTGAGGATAGACGGAGTTACTCCTCACATTTGACAAATGTCTTAACTGTTTTTGGCAAGAATAAAAGGATTTGCAGATGTACGATTTCAGAAATATTCGTGTAGAGACATCTTCGTCTTTCTTCCCAAGGTCTCTGCCTCAGACAAAAATCAAAGTATTATAAGAAGTATGAAATGATATTTAATGTAAATCTGAAGAATGAAGATATATATAATTCAACCGTGGTTTGACATTACAAGATTATTATTATCACTAGCATCAGAAAAGTAATTTTATATTGCTTTTATTTAGGTTATTTGAAAATGGCATTTTTTAAGCATATTTACGGCGTTTTTAATCTAAATGACATATGCAGAGCCTTCTCCGGTGTATTCGTGTGGATGTCAGGTTTGGCATATTTATAGACCAATATGTATAAATGAATAAATATATTTGTAGACACAACTTAATAAAAATATTATATTTTATTATACTTTATTAAAAACCAGTACTTCTAGGTGTAATGTACAGGTAGTTTAGTCGGGTCCAGTCTAGATGGAAAAAGTCTTTAAATCCGTCACAATTGCTAGAAAAATCATTTCGTTGTAGCCCTTCAACTATGCTTTATTATATCAAATTAAACAAAGCTTTAGAAACAGTCCATTTACAATGAACATTTTTCAAAGCACCATTCCCAGTTCCAGATATGAAAATGCACGTTTTTTTTTCTTCTCTTCATTTTATACAAGCATGAATCAAGCGTCGCATCTGATGTTTTTACAGTTTGTTTCATTTGTCTTTGTGCTGAGTGTTGACTGAATCACCCATTCTGCATCTTTTTTTTCAGGCAATGTAAATAATACGAGTGGTAATTTCATGAATGAATATTAACAATTTAAATCTTCACATCAATGCGCGTTGTAGCACTTTTTAACATTAATTGTTCTGTCTTGTATGCGAGGACAAAAATTTATTTGCACATATTTATCCAAGAGACCAGTTGAACCGTACCACAAATCACCTGACCTAAATTAAGAAGAGGCACACAAATAAAATCTAGTCTAATCTGGTTTAAGTAGGTAAGTATAACATTCTTTACTTCGTACTATATCCTCTTGTTCTTCGACTTATATAATCTAGTCAAGCCTAACAATGTATAGGTTAGTACTGCATCCTTGTCTTACTCGAATTATATACTTTGTTCAAGTCTAGTCTGGTATTTTCAAGTAGTACATCTTGTTCCTCGAGTCAAATAATCTTGTTTAGACAAGTCAGATATAGGTTGGTACCAAATCTTCTTGTTCCTCGAGCGATATAATCTGGTATGGACAAGTCAGGTATAGGTTGGTACTACATCCTCTTGTTCCTCGAGTCATAAAATCTGGTATGGACAAGTCAGGTATAGATTGGTACTACATCCTCTTGTTCCTCGAGTCATATAATCTGGTATGGACAAGTCAGGTATAGGTTGGTACTACATCCTCTTGTTCGTCGAGTCATATAATCTGGTATGGACAAGTCAGGTATAGGTTGGTACTACATCCTTTTGTTCCTTGAGTCATATAATCTAGTATAGACAAGTCTGGTGTAGGTTGGTACTACATCCTCTTGTTCCTCGACTCATATAATCTAATATAGACAAGTCTAGTGTAGGTTGGTACTAAATCCCCTTGTTCCTCGAGTTATATAATCTAGTCTATTCTAGTCATTTATAATTTTGTATTACATCTTTTGTTCTTCGAGTTATCTAAAATTGTTAATAAATAGCACAGTGCATAAATTAATTAAATTAATTTTGTACTTTTTAGATATTACATAATCATGACTCGTAGAACTAATTAAATGTTTTATAAAATTATGAAACTATTGATTAATATTCCTCCATCTAATTTCGTATTAATCCACTTACTAGTCAATCATTTTTCTTTCTACACAAAGGTCCAACTAGATCTTATCAGCGGATGGGTATTGGGTCTGGGACCATGCGGTTTACATTGCTCCAGGGCGGCAATAAATTCGGACACCAAACTATCCAGGATGGAAGTGTTTCAGAAAGAGGGTGACAGTCGCTACTTTGGGAACTGGACGGTTCAATACAAAATGAACGGATCTAGAACCGTAAATTATACTGACATAAGCCAACAGATCTACCAAAGCATGAAGGAGACTGTCATATATGTCAATGAATTGTCTGGATGGGAACAGGATTGGACTGTTTTTCGCTTTCCGACGATTCCTGGTGCACCATACATGGACTTCAGGTAACACAAAATACTATGCTTAATGTATTTCTCTTTGTTGGAGACAAGTAATTGCTTCATGCGGAGAGACATAAGAAAAGAAATTATAATGACACGCGACTTGTTATATACTTTGCTATGTAAATTGTCAAACGTTTATCATTGATTTTATCACTTAAGAACAACGTATTTTTCATCATTTTGAAGGTGATATAAGTCAAGTTATGTCTACATTGTAGAACAGAAAAACCAGATATATTAGTTTCCTGACTGTGTCCGCATTTACGAGCGTCAAGTTTCTTGCAAACGTAACAATGTTTTCGTTTATTTCTCTTCGTCTGAGAGGAGTAAGTATCTTACGGGGGAAGACATAAGTAAGGAAAATGCACGAGCACTTGTTGTGACACGTGTCCAGTTATTTAACGATGACAGCTTGCTACTTAAGTTATCAAATGTTTGTCATTAATTTTATTACTCAGGGACAAGGTTTTGTTTCATAATTTTGAAATTTTTTAAACGATTGTGCAAGGTCGTAAGATTATAAAAGTCACATTATGTGTACATTTCGGAAAAAAAAACAAACAAACAAACCCAGATAAATTAGTTTTACTTTTGTGTCCGCACGTGCGTACGTCAGGTTTCTTGCAAAAGCAAATATTGTATTATTGTGATTACACTTTTTCAGAAAGATTTTGGAATTCCAGTACGACTTATTGATCCTCCGGGAGGGAGGAGGTATTAGTGGATCAGATGATGTAAGGCATACTCAAAGCAGGTCTTCATGAGCGTCAAATGGATGGTCTCCGGGAATATTACATTACAGACAAAAGTTTAAATATCTATGTAGTCCATGAGTTACCAAAGCAGGGGTCAAAGGTGATGAAATAGAATGTAATGAGACCACTTTGGTAATTTCCTTGTCAATCCAAAACGTTGTACAATCCATGATGAAGCTCTTGGTCTATGACTTCTAAACGGTCTTTTGATATGGTATATGACTACTAAGCGGGCTTTAAATTTTGTATATCCGGATTTAGATTTACGGTAATGTTTCAGACTTCAAATGTAGAGACGAGACGGGGTAAAAGGGGTCCAAAAGTAGGACCTTATCAGTGTTTCATCATGCGTGTCAAATCAAAGGTCTTTGAGAGTTGTTACTGTTGTTGTTATGGGCTTAACGCCATTGTTCAGCACACAATAGGCTATACATGTCCACCAGTATAACTGGTAGAGGAAGAACCCGGGAATCCCGGGTTAAAACCAGCGACCCATGAGAAGCTACTGGTAAGCTCTCTCACATACCTACGTTGGCCAAGCCCGAGGCTCGAACCCACGTGAACAGACGTGAGATATCAGTGATCGGTAACGGCGAGCACTTTAGACCACTTCGAGAGTATTTTGGCAAGGACTGGATTTTTCTCCTCTACCGGACCCGGTGTTCCCTAAGTCAGGTGTCAAGGGTAACAAATACGACTTTAGCAAACCTGTCAATAATTGGCATTGTACTGAAGTTCAGTGGGAGTAATTATTATAGACAGGTTTTTACTTCCCTTGAATCAGTGAACATCTGTATAATGATGACAAATAAGTTTGATATTATTGAGTGGTCCCATTTCTGTTTGGTTTATACCGACAGTTTGGTCTTCCAACTGTATTGACCGTAATTAGTAAATAATAATTGAATTACCAAAAAATTAGACAGCTCTGTAGTTTAAATTGTCTGATTCGTTATATCATTTACGAGGCATACTCATCGGTGTACTGTTAAAACTTTGGATAAAACTGCTGGTTGAGAGGCAGCACTCTAAATACAGCAAACATTAGCACTGTGAACCAGGATAATATATTTAAAGACAAAAAATGCCCTGTTGAGAGCAATTTAGTTTTCATACAGATCACATGCATTTAAGTAACGTTATTTTCAGGTTTGACCTCGCTGTGCTGAGATGAGCAAATAAGGCAACATGGATTGATGAAGTCTTAGATATATAGATTCCCTCCACTTTAAATTAATTTACAATTCTCGTCTGTAATTTAACAGAGTTTTTTTTTTTAAATTAGAAAATATTTCCCTTATTCCAGCTTTGGGGGCTTGTCATGGAGAAGTCTTTCTCTGCAGGGCGATAACAGGGCGTGGCATGTGCAAATAAGGGTTATGCCAGACCTCCGGAGTGACACAGGAAAACCAAACAACAGTCCACAAGCTTTCAGCAAGCCCTTCTATAGGTAGGAAGTTCGTCATTTTGAGGAAGAGTGATTAAATATGCATGCAAACTGTATAATAACTATAAAAATGAATGTATAGAGGATGATAATTCATACATGTGTTTTTATAACTGAAAGTATTATATACTGTATATTAACAGTAACGCGAGTCAAGTCACAAAAATAAAACGTCTTGCAATTTAATATCACTCGTACGTTTTGTCGTTTAGAACACCAAGGTCAATAATAACGTAACAATAAAAATAAGACATATTTCCATGTATCGTGTATATTTCACTGCGTCATCATGATACTATGATTTATCATATTTCTCAGACTTCTCTTGGGACAAGTCAATTACATACGAATATCAGTTATGGATCCAGACGGAGATTTATTACATTGCAAAATGTCTGAATACGTCGAGGCCGGCTTTATTTCCATTCATCAGCTTCCAAATGTAACTGCAACAGAGGTAGGTCCGATTTATTACTTTGATGCATTTGCAAACTTTTCTACATTATCTGTTTAGTCTTTGAACGGAGATTATCTCTGAATTTTCATTGAATATCAACGAATGCATTTTCAAGGTTTCTATTTTAAATTTGGCAGATGGACTCATAACTCACTCACGTTCACATGTTTCCTGTCTGTAATAAAGCATATTACCTTGTTTTAGAGAAAACTTGAAGTTTTATCATGTATGCAGCATATACAGTTAACATTATGTAATTGGAAATGACACTTATTTTCATGACGATGATTGAGATGTTGTTGATGATAATGACAAAGACAATGGTGATGATGTTACAAAAGTTAAGAATGATGATGGTTAACTAAAACTATTACTACTGATTGCTACTATTACTAAAATTCTTCCTTTTCTTCTTCTTTTTCTTCTTCTTCTTCTTCTTCTTATTATTATTATTATTATTATTATTTGATCCAGGACTGTGTAATCAGTGTCCCCTCTTACAGAAGCTTAGGTTACCATAACGGCAGCTTAGGTGGTATTGCAGTTTCGATAAGGGACTATGCAGATGGGTTTTCAAGGTTTGCTGTCGGTGTACAGGTAAATGCAAAATATGTGGATTATCGAAAATATTTTAATGGGTGTTTGGTAAGAGAAAAAATATTCAGAACAACATTGGTTAGAAGGGCGCAAATAATATATAACCCTGCTGTCCGGAAGGTTATAAAATTATAAAATCAAAAGAGATGTTTATTGTAAATAACCAGTCCTGCATCGTTTACATGTATAAATCTAATTACAAAATGAAAACATCAGTTAGGAGCTTAGTAATGTCAGGGTCTACTTAGGTTTATAAATGATACAAAAGACAGTTAGGTGGGCTTTACAAACCTGTATTGACGCTGATGCTATGCACCATTACAAATCTCGACAAAACGTGATTACGAACTATACTAAAAATATGTATGTTATGATAAGGGATGTAGCATAACCTTCTTAACCTTCTTCTTGCTATGAGTAGGGATTACTCATAAGTTAAGAAATGTCCTTGCCCATGGTTAAAGAGAGAGAGAGAGAGAGAGAGAGAGAGAGAGAAGAAGGAGTTCAGGCTCTCTTAACAAGGGTGTCAACGGTCTATATACGGATAAATCTTGGGTAATGCGGTACGGAATCGCTGTAAGGAAAATACAGAGCTGCTCTGACTCGAGAAACGAACTAATTATGCGTAAGTCTGGTCTCTATTTATACAGTTTTGTTTTTCCCAATTTCGGATCAGAACAAGGCTCTCGACCTTTCCCACGGAAACCGTATGAATCATCTCGTTTAACCCATTCATTATTGATTTAATAATTTGACTGTTCAGCAGCTTTCCACTAAGTCTAAATTACTGACCTTTAGATGCAAGAGAAATGTATTTTATGGATTTCTGCAACTGCTCTTAAAAGCGCGATCTTTATAAAATAGCATACAGTTTGTATTACACCAATAGATAAAATTAATCTCAGTATATTTTAGTGAAAAATTACTTTCAATATAATTTAATGAAAAATTACTGTTCATACAATTAAGAGAAAATTTCAATATTAATACTTTTACTCAAAAATTCTGTCCTAATATTTACATCAAAAATTATTTACCGGATGTAAGGAAGCGTTAAGATATATACGGCCCATTCAAGTTTGCTTATCAGAAATAAAACAAGCAAAAAACAAAACAATAACAACAAAAATAACCCAACAAACCAATATACGTGTATATACGTAGCAATGCATTTTATTCATGGAATGAATACTCCAGTATTTAGTCACATAAAATGAGCTGGCAAAAGTTGAACTACTGTATTACGTGTGGCAAAGTTGTCCTGTTACATTTAAAATTGAAGCAGTCAAAACGTTTCATGGTATCAAGCTCATTTCGAGCAGAAATTGCGTCCCCTTTCCTGCTGCCCAGTATCAACACATTTGCAGACAAGAAGCTTGTGTTAACAGTTTCAAACGATTGTGTACTTTGCGTAGAGCGGGAATATAAGTACGTTTTACATACAGGGATTTTCAAATAACTTTTCTTTCGGCCAAGGTGAAATCGTACTCTTCGGCCATCATGCACCATCAATTTTACGATCTCATTTCTCAGTAATGAAAGTTTTGAACATTTAAATAACCTTGTAAATTAAGTGTTGACGGTATTGTCTTCAAACGTTTGAATACGCTCGTAGAAATTAATTAAGTACATAGACTAGAATTTTGAATTATAACCAATGTACATATACCGGTAAAACCATAATCATTCACCACATCTAGTGAGGCCGTGCTCGTAAGGGAGACATTAAACAAAAATTATGGACGTCATGAAAATCCCGCCTATGTGCATCATATATTAGTATATGTAAGCCTATATCAGCGGTTTGCTTCGATAGGTACTTGCAGATGCAAACTTTGTCTTCTATGTAGTCAAACAAATTAATATAAATAGCGCATTAAATAATTATCTGCCCTCGAACGTTTAATGTGGAGGCTTTCAGACACATTGTTTCATCTAGGCCATTATGTAACTTGTGATTAGATGAACTGCTAGCACACAGCCTGATCGTGTTAAGTAATGGGATTGGGATATTGTTTTGCAGACATTATATCATACACAGAGAGGGATCAGATTCTTTGAATTTGTTGACATGTTAATAACCAGTTTATAATTTTGTCGTTTCACTAGATTGTATCACATCAATCAACTTAATACACAAACATTTTATTCCAAAGGTTTTGTTCCAATCATTATCTTTTAGGGACTTGACTGTAATGCTACCATATTTGATTTTAAAATTATGTACACTGTCACTGGCACAGGTTCTGAAGAAATGAAAGACAAACTGGGATGAACAAGCCTGTGTCATCTCCTCAATTCAGTAAAATATTTCTTTTCTCTATTATTTTTACTCACTGCGATGAGAGGAATCGAAAGGAAAAAAGGAAAGTAAAAAGACAAAAACAAATCATTTCTCACAGGTGCAATATCTTGTCAGTAGGATATAGGCGTTTAGAATGTTGATACTCTTTCAAATGTGAAGCATTAAGGAAATGGCCTTCACTAATTTACTCCGCAACTAGGGTACGGCCAGAATAACCCCGAAGGCATTTTTGTTTTGAAAACTGTTCTTTGGACTTAACACTATAAAATTATATTGAAAACTTTGGGAAAACATGCAACTTTTGTCTTTAATTTTATGAATGTATGTGATTTTTATAGTTAACATTTTCATGTATAAAGATCTATTTCATTAATTAGTCATACATTTCTTCAGTTCATGGTTCAGTTTTTGGATGAAATAAATGAACCCAAGTTCATAAACCCGACACCAGCGGACAACCTTAGATTCAACATTTACTCAGGTACAACCTGGAAAGTTGATGTATATGCCGAACCTGTTTCACCAGCGTAAGTAATTAACTCAGAAATTGAAAAGTGGCATTATTAAACTTTATTAATTGAGGTCATGCATGGCCATAGCAGCATCACAATAGGCGGTTAAGGTTTCGGTAGCTGAGATAGGTCAGTGATCTTCTATACCGCATGAAATTATTCATTTTTACCCTTCCGTCACAAGCGAGTGTAAGCGGTATGTTAATCAGTTGAAATAGTTCTAACGCTAGGGTAAACGGTTTTGAGTAGAGAAATATGCTAGCAAAAGCGATATAGCTATTACTATTAAAAAATGCAATTGCTCATCTTTTTAAAGAAATACAATTACTACAATTGCGAATTTTTCTGAATGCACTGCGACAACAACGCTGACACCACAGGTGCAGACAATTCCATTTCTGTATATGCTGTGTCATTGTGGAAACTCTCTCCTTTCGTGAAAGACTTACTGTGCAAATCAAAATCTGCTAACGTAAACGGTGAGCCATAATTGATATACACTGTCAAACAGTTACTCAAATTGCACTGTCTGTAATCAGTCACCTGTTTTGGGTCGGTAACGCTTCGGTTCCGTATGTGTGAACCAAGTCGTCAGTGGTTTGCCAGTTCAGCCAATACGGCATCTAACTGCGCCATACTAATTATTATATCTTCGATAGCCACCAAGTAGAACTTATTAATCCTACTGAGACTGCTTTGTGTTGCTGAGGGCAGTTTGGGATAGATATGTACTTGTGAATGTAATCATATCGAAATTATTTTGCCAGCATTGGCCATGACAACTCTGATTGGCGTTGCTATCTCTGCAAAACCCCAGTGTATGATCGAAAATGGCAACAAATGAACGACCTTTCAGTTGTCAACGCGCCGTGATTCCAGGATTGTAATGCAGGCATTTACTATGTATAACGCTGCAGGCAATGACAGGTCTGTCAAGAAAATTACCGGGTTGTGGATACACGCATGCAGCTTGTGAAGTTGATGCCGGAAATACTCGATATGATCTCCATATTCGTTTGCATCCTTTTCAAACACCCCAGACGGACCAACGGAACTCGAGTAATCGTCGCTATATCTTCCAATTCGGTTAACTGTCGTGTCAACGTTTGCATTGCTCAAAAATGCTTCAATTTCTTTTCGAGTCGATGAAACTATGTACGCTGATAAATAACGCCATGATGACATTATTAACAAATCCAACCTTTTCATCAGAATCGTAATTAGCATTGGCTGCAAAGATTTGCACAAATTTGCATCGATTTGTAAGAAAGCTTCACACGGAAGACAATAACGAGACGTGTTATATATTTGTAATTCTATTTGGTATTTTGTTTAGGGATCTTTATCCAGGTACGAATAATACTGGATATGGTCTTTGCTTCTATCCATCTTTAAAAGCACGGTCATATCAAATGTAGAATCGGATGCCATTGTTTATGCATTGTCGGTGTTGTCTAATACCTTTTACATGTCCAGGCTTAGTCCGCAAATGTAATCTGCTTCCCATTACTGCATTCGCAAGCATCGAATCAGCTGGATGTAATTGAACAGCTTCATTCATGATTTTAGTGACCGGGGCTTGCATGTAATGCTGTCGATGGAAATGCAGCTATTTGTGGAAGTGTACCTGGAACCTTTGGATCGACCGTTGGTGGTGTCCGAGTTACTAATTGTCACAGCCGTACTGGAATTGACCGAACCGCTCTCAATCTTAGAGTTTTCAACTGATCCGCAGAAACATTTTTGATGCTATCAACGACTAGCATTACAACTTAGTTTACACACAAAGACAAGGTCGAGAGAACCTTTGGCGTTCCTGTAAATAATCCATGAAAAACATCGCCAGTGCCATTTTCGTAATAATTAATGTAAGGTTCTCTCGCGTTAATAACACGCACTGGTGTCACACGTCCACGTACTATTGTCATTGTATTAAATATCAGATAGATGTATAATGTGCAGTTGTATTGTCAAGGTCTCTTAGCACAGGCCTAATATGTATCAGTCCTGGTGGTTTATTGCATGGAAGATACACAAGCGTGGGATGTCGTCGATTACTCCCACGCAATACTTGTGGAAGCTCCACTTCCTGAATATGGAATCTGAACTGTATATGCTATTGATGGCATAACATGTGGGATTACCCAGTGTCGTGGTGTGGAATTGTTAATATTTTTGGCGAGATATTTTATCCTATGCGTAAGATTTTTCCGTCAACGTGAAATTCTTCTGGCCAACCTAGGACCGTTCTCAGCAACAACTGCTTAATATCAACGTTTTACTGTACAGATTCATCATCAGTGTAATACACATCGTTGATGTCTTCAGTGAGTTCGTGCATCAAGAAACGAAACGCCCCAGAGTCCATGGTGTCGTTGGTAAGAAGCTACTGACAAATCGACGCGGCCTGATTTAACAGTTGCTGGGCGTTGGTGTAATCTCAAACTGACCTGTCTAGTGTTTCCGACAGATCCACGAGTTCATTTATCTGTAAAACCCTTTGGTTGTTATGGAACCTGTAGTTTCTCTGCCACGTTTACATGCACGACCACTGAGACCTTTTCCATGTTTGGGTGGTTCATCGATGGGAAGTATTATTGTTCTTCCGTGATAGGCACATCCTCCACGGGACACTTTTTCCCCAAGCTGGTTCTGTATATTAATTGTAAATATACTGTTTTGGATGTATTGGCAAAGTATTCCAGTACTGTTTGATATTTGTTTCACCTATACTTTGATAGATTGTAACAAGCTGCTAAAAAATCAAGTCCACACAGCATTATCATTTCTTGTTTGATTAATTTCATTCCACTCTCCGAATGCCCTATCTGGGTCTGTTCTTAGTGAGGTGATGCCGCTAGTTTCCGAAGGTAGAGACTCCAACATATGTAGTTTTAATTACTTGCCATGAGGTACCCTTGTGGCAAAACCTACAGATTTCTCAGAAATCATATATCGTACTGATTCCTTAAACTTTTGGACCGACTTGGTTAGTTGTAATGTGTACACGGACGGTTAATGTTGTGGAACACGAGCAAGTGTCTCTTAACGTTCCCTCCAAAGCCCTCTCATTGTTGTTGTATTTGTACTAATTATTCTTGCGCACTCTTGATTGTACCAGGTTGTTGTTCTATCCCCGTCACCGCGGCAGTGGTGATCACGACTTTCTTTGCTTGTACTGCACTCTCCGCTGTCATGACTACAAACTCTTTGTTGTCTAGATCAGCGGAGCAAATGCTTATTCAAAACTCTCTGTGGAATTTTCCCTTGCAGTTTATATTGCCTGGAATATATCTTTGACACGTTTGCGTGCACCCACGTACTGTAGAAGAAGTTCCAGTTGTTCACGCGCGGATTTGCGCAGCCGGTCAAAATCATCTTTACTTGAACATCTCTAGCGTATTTCGTCACTGTATATGTTTATCATAGTTGTTAAATTACTTTATCCAAATCGGCCCGATGGTTTTCGGAAGTTCCGAACAAGTCAGTAATAAGGAAACTATACAGGTCTTTGAGTGGCATCCGCGAACATATTTCAAAACTCGATCCACCAGTTGTCGGTGACACACAAAGCCCAACGAATGTTTGTAAGGCCATGCGAGTTAATGTAATAATATTTTGCAGTTTTTTTCACGGATCACTTTAGACACGTATACCGATAGCTGAGTTAGATAACGTCTGTTTTTCTGTGTTGGCCTTAGGAAAATATTCTCGTTGGGTTGTCTTGATGTTCAAGCGTCACATCATCATAATCATCAAAATTTATCGCGCTCGGGTCAAGGTCATCAATGGTAGGAGCGTGATCAATTGTGGAAGCGAAACCATTGATGAACAATTTGCTTCTCCAAGACATCTGAACCGCTTCTGTGAATTCGTTGGGTACGTTATAGGATCGTAGGTCGTCCGTCCTGACCAATAATGAACTCGCGATCAAAGTGTGCAAACATATCACTCTGATTGAATGTTCTGAGCAGAGAATTCGATGGCGGTAAACGTGGAGCTTTGACTCTTTCGTAATGCCATGTTGAATGTCAGCTGTTTTATAACAATCATGTAATGTGTGCGATGCCGCATGAAAATATATACCACTTGTCCAACTGTAGTTCAAACACATAAAAGTCGAACCGCAAACTTGGAAACTTGTATCCAGTATGGAGCAAATAAGTCTGCGTTAACAAAGCTATCCAGGACATCGTGAAACAAATATCCTGGTGAAAAGTATTTTCCGTTATACAATGTTTTGTAGGCCTGAATATATGACTGAATTATCGATCATGCCAAGAGAAGAATCTATAGATTGTGTTCTTGCTGCCTGCCTGTCATGGACGTGATATGCGCGTCAGCGAGCTGATATGTATCTGTATGTTTGGCATGCATCGTGATCAAGCAATTGTGGAACGATTTAGCCGTACACTTGAAGAAAAATTATTCGTTCATCAGAACACGCAATAATTTTTAATAAATCACACACGGAATGCTTGCACTCCAGAGCGATCTTGCAAGTGGGTAACACGGATCCGTTCATCGATACCAGCGTTGAGTAATAAAATCATACCCGTAATTGGGTTAAAACCTGCCACGGTGATTCGGCAGACGTACGCCTATCATCGTAACGCATACATCAATTTTACAACCACATGTGTTAGCCCCATTCAGAAACAATTTGTTTCCATAAATATATCTCCCAGAGTCAGAAGGTGGGCAACGTCGTGCTGATGACCCCGTCTGGTCCATCAATTCATGTACAATCGTAAACCATATTGATTTTCCCCAGACAGCTAGCACGTTACCATTTTGCGCCATCGTCGAGTGGACGACGGCACAAATCAAAGTGTATGTGCAAGAAGAACTGAAAGTTGTTTCCGTGGATACAGATTTACCACCAATGTATATTTTCAAGCGCTAGCGCATCAATCGCAAGCTGATTCACAATCACGTGGTACCCGTTAGCGTACTTGCTGACACCATACTGGAAAAACCATCGTTTTTGGTGTCCATAGGGTATAAACTTACTTTAGTGCATCGGTACACACCAATGTGATGATATTTATGGTCCTGACTAGATTGGCTATATGGCTGCACTCGCGTCTTTCCCGAAGACATTCCACATACTCTTGTTGACATTTTAATTTTATCGGGATTGTCCAATCATAATCAAATACATTTTAGGGCGTATTATCATCTATTCCTCTATAGGTTTGTCTTTCAGTTTACCGAACAGCGTTTTGTTTGCATTACTTTCAGCGGGTACTCGAATGGTATTTAACTCTTTTTTGTCGAATTCTCTTGCGAGTGTGTCTGATGCCATATCAGAATAAACATTGTTGGTGGTTATATGCTTCAGCATAGATTCGGTGTATATTGATGTCACCGGTTTAATTTTGTTGTAATATAATTCGTACATTAAGAGCTTATAAGTGTCTAACACAAGCTCACCAACATAGATTTGTAAGCTTCAGGTTTGGGTTTTGCTTGCAGGAACAGCTATAAATCAATCGGCAATTATCTTGGCTCAAACGCAGGGCGAGCAATAAGCTTTCGAAGATTATCTTGTTTACTATCACGGACAAGATCGGCGCAAATTCGCTTTCGCAAATTTTCCTGCGTCTTGCCGAAGGCGCATTTCCCATCAGTTTATAGAAATCTTCCTCAAACTCACTGGTCACGTACATCCGATGATCCGTATTCATAAATGTAGGGCACCATCCAGCATCCGACAAACTTTACACACGCGCAGATACAACTGCAAGCTTTGCTTGTGGACTACAATATTAAATGCCTTGCGCAAGTTTGGTATTAGTTTGACGCAGTCTGTAAACTTGCATACGAAATCATCAAATTTTCCCCATTGAACCGTGTACAACATTCCCCGGGGCACCACAAACGCTTCCAGTGCCAGCAGATAATCGTTATGGATGTAGTGAAGCTCGTCTGTATCCTAGCGATCAACTTAATTTTTTTTTTTTTTATCCGATGTCGCTGTTAATGTCCTAACCATATATTTGTTTTTGTACCTAAAGTTGTAGATCGATCCACTGAAACTTGCCTACGGGCATTACTTGCTTTATCAGGCATTCATACAAGTATTTTTACTCAATATACATGATGTAACAGTTTGGTTCATTTGAGTCGAATCCGTATAAAAGCGAATTATTTGACCGAGCATAGTGATGAGTTGTCATGGAAATCATGCCAAACAAAAAATTACTTAAAGGTCTGATACCGTTCGTCTGTGAGACTTAACAGCGTACGTGAATTTGCTTTTCTTACGCGTCTTAATATTTAATATTACCCTCGCGTGTGGATTGTTTCGGTTGTTGTACTCTTGACGTCGCCGCTACAACCGGATGTGGTTCATCGGGGTGGGTGGGTGTTGTCTCATTAGACGCTGCTTGTCTTCAAGTTCTAATAATTCATTCATGTCAGGTTTTCGCATACCGCTTGATATTTGTTTCCCACGCTCTTGCACGAGTTGCCTTGATTGACGCACGGTCGTTATACTGGCATTTAAAAGAAAATGATTGTCTATTTGCAAATTCTTTAAATACATTTCTATAAGTTTCAATTTACTAGGATCTGAAACTGCAGTAACTTCAATCCTGGCTATTGTATCTTGTCCTCAACGGTGTTTGTGTCGTCCGGTTGTTACGTTGGCGTGTCTTCGCCGTCGCGCATGATAATACTCATGAATAGATCCACGTGGTCGGCAAAGCTGACTTACTCCTATACCACATTTAAGGCATGGTCGAGCATGGAGGCCAACACGTAACTCGAGCAAATTTGATTCACAGTATTAATAATAGCAAGTACTACCATATAGTTAATATGTCAGACGTATGTACTCCTCACATATAATTTTGCAAACAAACTCTCAAAGGATAATATTTGATTATACAGCTATTCGCGATAAACTAGTTTTCATCTGTGATCGCAATTCCAAACTCGGGGCAGTGAGTCGTAATAAAAAAATTCACCAGTCTGCATCAACCAAGGTTTACCATCAAATAGCATTTCAAGATTAAATACAATTTTCTTTCATTCAGTATTTGGCCAAATCACTTATTATTAGAAAGTATTATACCAACTCATAAATGATCGCCCCTGGTACTATAGCATCCGATGAGGTAAACTATTTTGCGCTGTTGTATATTGGCTCATTAAGTTTTGTATTGTTGCACGTGAATATGTTTGTAAATCTCCTGACATTAATTCCATATCTTAGACTCTTCATCTTGTAAACATGTATCCTACTAACGTAAGCATGACTGGAATGATTCCATTGATTATACTGCTGAAGTCATCTTTCTAATTTTATTACTGGTGATCCTCGCTGCTGTTACTATAGTTACTAATTATGCCAATGTTAGCTTTGGCGTAGTCGCTACTCATTTCATTATCTGCACGGGGTGGTCTAGTCAAGGTCAGCGACTAAAGGTTTCTTGTTATCATATACACCGCAGTACATGTTCAATATAATAGTCTCATACGATCTCTGCCAGAATCAATATGATATAGTCACACAAAGAAAACAATATCAGCAGAATATTGTATATACAGTATAGTTGTAATGAATAATCATATTACTGCATTAGTATTTTGTCTCACGGGAAATAAATCCCACATATGTAGTATAGTCATGATCAATAATATTGTATTGGCGTGAGTGTGGCACTTAGCAGATTTTCTGTGCAAAGTCATTCACATAAATGAAGAGTTCCACAATGACACCTCAATATAATGACGGAGTTGTCTGTTCCTGCTGTGGAAGCGTCGCTATATGTGTCGTAGTATATTCCCTAAACTTAGTAAATGCATTTCTAAAGAATTAACAATTGTCTGTACAAAATTAGGAATTGCTACATCGTTTTATGCTAGCCGATTTCGCTACGCAAATATGTCACCTTAACCTACAGTTTATGCATACAACACACACTCGCGTGTGACCGAAGGGTAAATAATGGTAACATCATTGGGTATAGTAACGTCATTGGGTACAGTAACGTCATTGGGTATAGTAACGTCATTGGGTACAGTAACGTCATTGGGTACAGTAACGTCATTGGGTACAGTAACGTCATTGGGAATTGAAGGGCTTTGACCTTTACTCAGCTACCGAAATCTTAACCGACCGTTGTGATACTATTCCAATTCATTCACTTTTATTTATGAACAAATCTTGTTGGTCAGCAATGACGTTTCACTTGTTACAGCCAACACCTACATATTTTTGAGTTTGGAACTATTGGCATGCTTTTAAATACTTTTTCCCTTCATAACAGTGCTTTTATATAAATTCTTTTAAAATCTGATATACAAGAGAATATGCGCAGTGCTGTCGCTATCAATCATTCAATGAATTTTATAAATTTCATTTAGAATAAGTACAAATATAAGATTATATTAGTCAGACAACAACATAAACAAATTTGTCAAAATATCTTTATGAAACGTTACGTTTAGGTAAGACGAATATTCAGGCGGACGGCGTTAAAATGAACGTAAACAGCAATTAGCAGTTAATAGTAATGAGAGAGACATTTGGTCCGTTTTTGTGTCAGAAATACGAAATGGTTAAACTCCATCTTGCCGACAATGTCATGTGATAAGTCTTATGCATGCATCACAAGGGAGCCAACTGTTTGACTGACATCTAAACTATTATCATGAAATATAATTTAACACCTTCTTTATTTTGCGCTGATCTGTATGTAAAAGCTTGCGTCCCTTAATGATCTTTGATTAATTAAATTGAATATTTTAATATACTGTATTCTATTTCTAGCCTTATCGATCGCTTTTCATGCATCGGACGACACCATGAAAATCTGAGGATTCTCAATGTGAAGGATGGAACCGTTCCAGGCCACACAAATGTGAAGATGGCAACAGTGACGTGGACACCTCTTGAAACTGACGTTGGTGAACATATTGTATGTGTTGATGTGGAGGACACAAAAGGGTAAGAATGTGAAGGGGGATGGCACATAAACCGGACAGAAACCAGGGAGATATACAGTTGACAATACGCGTTTTGTGCATACAACATATCATTGCAATGACGATAAGTCTAAACAGCGCGTTACAGCAGACATCGGTGTTGTCGGAGTGAAGGGTGTTCTGAATGCTTTCACCCTCTGCTTGTTTCGTATAAATGATTTGCATGACTTTGACTACGAGTTTCGAACCTGTTCTCTCTAATGGTACGCAGTACAACTTATTCAAATTCAAACTCCAAATAAATGTATTAATGATGTACATTAATATCGTAAATGCACAGTACAGGTCTATTCTTTGATAAAGTTAATTTTACACTACCACCAACACACGCATATTAGGAATCTGAGTAAAGATTTACTTTATACTTTCTGTACAAGTTTATAAATATACCCCTTACACATATCCTTCTTAAATTAAAAATACATCCAAAATTTCAAAGAGAACAAATATGAATTTAACCACACTTATAATATTATATAGTAATAAAACAACTAAACGATTTGTATGACAATATCAGTTATTATGTGAATGAAAGCGAAGTAAAGGTTAGATTTAAGCTCAGGTGTATTTTATTGCAGAATGGATACCTCTCAGCAGAGATGCTACAGGATAGCTGTTAAACGTATGTCTCTATTTTTTCTCTGTCTCCTACCGTGTTGGTTCTGGCGCGTATGTATGTATGTATGTATGTATGTGTGTGTATATGTGTGTATGTATATATCTATGTATGTATATATCTATGTATCTATGTATGTGTATGTGTGTATGCGAAAATAATAGAGGAAAGGTTGCCGATTTATCGGAAGATAATGATTAACAAGGGCTGCAATCACAAGTGGTCACTATCAAAATAAGATTAAAGCAAAAGCGACATGCCTATTTTAATATCATTTATAATTAAATGTCCTATTTAATGTACTCCAGTGGCCTAGTGGTTAGAGCGTCCGCTTCGGATCCGGGATTTCGCGGGTTTGAACCCCGGCAGAGTCATTCCAAAGACTTATAAAATGGTACTAACAGCTGCCTCGCTAGGCACTCAGCATTTAGAGGTTAGTGTTAGGACTGGTCGGCCTGGTGTCAAGATAATGTGACTGTGTGGGGATAGTATGCAACATGTCTACGGCATGATGTCCCAGTGCTAGACATCAATATAAGCTGCCACACTGCAGACATATAAAGCTATATGACTGATTTTTTTGTAAAGCTACGTTAAAAATCCAAATATCTCTCTCACACACACACACACACACATACACACATACACACACACATACACACAAATACACATACACACATACACACACATACACACATACACACACATACACATTTTAATATATTCTATTAAGAAAATGTTCGTTGTAACTTTGTATATTTTACAAACAATATAAATCGCTATACTCATTCATGGTTTTGTGGGTAATAGATTGAGGTAAATTAAAATATCATTTCTCATTTACATCTATGCAAGATGATTAGACTGAATACATTAAGTTCGAAACGCCATAAACATTTCCCTTTTGGATTTGCATGTTTCCCTATGCACACTTCTAATGTGTTTTTCGCCCTTTGCACCCACTGCTAGAACAGAGTTCCTTGAATATATCACCTTTAAAACGGTTTCAATTTCTAAAAATCCAGGTTAATGTTTATCTGAAACTCCGAAAAATAGCATCTGTATCAATAATTAAAAAAATACATAAATTACATTAATGATATATTAAGTGTTAAGTAGCAAACTCTAGGATGTCAGTGAAACTAAAATCGATCATCTTTTTTTAAAAAAATGTTCAAACTTTTTACATTTCTTTGCGACTCTCTATTAAGTGTTTTGATTATAAAACCTTAAACTGCCTTAGTAGCTGGAATAGTTATCTTTTTATTAAAATTAAACGTTTCAGCTTTCAACATTGTAAACCAGCCGGCTACCGTTCCAGCCGTAAGTATCTCTCTATCTCTGATATCTCTCTTTCGGTCGGTCTCTCTCTGCATAGTCATTCATTCGCTGGTATAGACATACTGACATTATAAGAAGAAAAGTCTGGAAATTATAAATTTAGAAGAGATTGCAATATTTTATCCAAAACTCTGACTGAACACTTGCATGGATCGCGACGAAAGTTGAACATTTCTTTATAGAAATTCACCTTTGCTAGAGTTTATTGTTTACATTCAACGTATCACAGAAATGTATTGGATCTCACTGCCTGAAAAATGTTTTATTTGTATCACATGGTGCATTCTTTTTAAGCCAGTGTCAAATATCGTTGAGGCTCTGCATTAAACTGAATGAAGAAACAAGTGTACCTTGTTTCATACCAAGCCTGCAAAGGAAACTAAAGCATACCTTGTCATCGATGTTCATCTGTGTATTTGATGATACAACATGTAGCAATATGCATCCAGTATCTAAACTTTTAATGAATTTGATGGCTGATACATTTGGGAGTCACTAGTACATTTCTTGGGTGTGATACCCTTCATTACCACGTCGGGTCACTGATTTCGCTGGAACACAGAAACGTTTTCATTTTCTCGAAAAAGGAATACAAATGTTACACGAAAATACAATAGGTCATACTGAAGAATTTCTTTGTTTTCTCATCCCCAAAATATTACCACTTTATCTAATTAATCAACAAGTAAAGGAATGTGCCACAATATTTATCATTTCAAGTAAATCTGATAGCAAATAAATTTACCACCAGTATTAGCAAGTGAAATAAATTTGATACCAAATACAACATGCCGCATCAAACTGAACAGTGGCAAACGGATATGAAATCATTCTAAAAAATATAAAACCACAATGACAGATGCTAAGAAGATTTATCACATAGTCGGTACACTTTGCCTACAGTGTGTGAAGTTTCATATTTTGTATATTATACATGTAAACATATTACTTTATGTGATTCTGGTTGGTCTAGAAAAGCCCATGAAATTATTGCGCAGTATTCTCTTTTCTGACTGGCTGCGTCTTCCGTCTTCTGGAATGTTTTGTTTTCATTGAACATTTTTGGCCACCATTCTTTTATTCGACTTGAGAAAGGGATTTGGGAAAAAAATAGTCTCGTCTGTTTCAATATTGCCAATTCACCACCACAGGGGTTTGTTATGTCATGTATAACATAACATAACATAAACAATTTCAAAACCCCTAACACAATAAGAATATTAACAAGTAAAACTACTGGTGTGGCTTAGATGATAATGAGGGTGGGAGTGGGGATGGATGGGCTGTATAGCTGTAGCATGGAAATAAATAAACTCACCTTTGTTCACAGACGAATGTAGATGTTACAGCGTAATGTTTAGGAATTTTAGAATGTATGATTTTTCGATTTGTAATTGGAATTCATATAAATTTTCGGAAGTGTAATTTACATTCATGTAACAAAGAAAATGATTGTTAGAATTTGGGATTATCTGATTCTTCTATGGAGAGTTTAACAAAACCATCAGTACTACAGCTATGTATTGTAAAATAAGTAGATGCTATAATTCATTGTAGATTGTGGTTCTACGCCAGCTTCTTTATAAGTCAACAGACTGACTTAATAAACTATATCCATTACAAGTTATGATTTACAAATTCATAGACATTGGTGTAAAGAAAAGCAAGCCAGGGTCTGAGTATACATAGAGTGGTTCTGACTAAGCCAGTTATCATGAGGGTCATGAGTGATCCAAGGGTAAAGTGAAACTGGAGATTGTAAGGCATGCCTATTATGGCAAAGTCGACTTCTCGCAGAATATAAATCGACAATATATATCCTACTCACCCACGGCTTCGTGAAGAATTGCCGTACACTTAGATCTCGACTTCCTGTTTTCCAGTTCGATCGCGTACCTCTTCGTACACATTAGCGATCTATCCCCGTACCTTTCTCGTATCGCCCTTCCCTAAGATGTAGTCGTATCTACACCGTTATGAGTGACACCTACTTTAAGAGAGCCTGAACTCTTTCTTTCTCTCTCTCCTTCTGGCCATGGAATAGAGTATTGCTAAGTGATTAAGAGAAACAAATCTCATAAAATATTCATAAACCGGTCTCCCCAACTGACAGAACTTTATCCAACCACATCATATTTACCCGTTAAATATGTAATGCAAGTCCAACTCAAAAGAGATTTGTTTACGTCTTCTGTACAATCTAATGCTCCAAATCAAATGCTGAAAATATCCGGTCTGAATAAATTACAGTAAATATGCATATTTCTGCATTCAGTAATCTTCTTTTCACAAAAATATCGCAACAATGTAATGTTTAGTTGTGATGTGAAATTTCAACGTAAACACTGTTACTGTGTTTTATAGGCCAACTCAGACCGGTACTTTGCATCGTATCAGACAATGTGACGTCACACGCACAGGACATTTTGTGTTGACAAATGGTTTGTCTTTTGTAAAATCTTATGTTCATTTGGATGGACGCTTTTTTATTGATAGTTTTCAAAAATGTATAATATACTTTTATTAATTCAACATTGTTTGTGACTATATTTACGCACAACGAATGAAAGGTACAGCGTCTGTCAGAATAAACAAAATTATTCGTTCTTCTTTCTATCTATATAATTTCTACTGAAATAAAATTATGCTATAAAAGGAATCTCAAATGGATAATGATTTAATATAAATTTATGAAACTCGTTAAATCATCTCCAGCTTTTGCTCACCAAGGCTCGCAAAAGCTGGACATTATTCAACTCATTTCATAAATTCAATATTAAATCGTTAGCCATTTGAGATCTTCTGTATATAGAATAATAGTGTAAGACGATAAAGAAGATTAATTATAGTGAGTGAAATTTAATATATATATGCTGAACAAAACGGTTAAGATATGGAGGGAAGTCAAGAAGTAAAATTATATTAACGCTGAGCAACGCAAGTGTCCAATAATAGGATGCTTCACTGTGAAACGAATATAGTATGATCATTAAATAAGGTGAAAATAAAGGAAAATAGAGTTTTTAAAAAATTATGCATTAGGTTTCTTTAAAATCCTCTCTTTATCTTTATATGCTTAAATAGATACAATTGGGAAGAGAGTATCTTCCCATCTTGTGTTTTCGCTGTTTGTTTTATCTTCGTCTAACGAAGAGTTGCATAGCTCGAACAAATAAAACTATTTGCCTCAGCGTCGACAGAGGTTTTCCTGACAGTATTTACATTTTAATTATACGGTATTATTTATTGGACATTTGTCTCAGAAAATATGTTAAAAATCACGTTTCTGCATTGCAGGACAAACCATATTTTATCAATATTCCCAAAAAGGACACTTTGGTTTGCGATGTCAGTGCTACATGCATTTTCCCCGTGTATGCGAGAACCGATGTTGCAGGGTAAGCCATAGATAGTCTGATACAATGTGGTAACACAACCAATATTTGAGATTTTAAACTTCAAGAATACGAAAATATTTAATGGTTGCTCAAATAAATTGATTCGATTAAACAATTTGTGCAATTTAGCAATATAACAGTAATAATCAGCTATAGAAATTGTAAATGCATCTAATGATAGATAATTTGGGGTTTGTTGATGCATTTTTGGTGTAATCACGTTTTGAGCAAGGTAATTGGAAAAATTTAAGATCTAGTTAAACTTGATATATTCACTAATAACGTCCAGAATTTATTATTCGTTTTCTTACTCAGAAAAGTGTTATTAGGGACACTTTCTGATATTTATAGCAGCTAAAAAATTACTTGAAGGGGTTCATAATGTTTCCATATTTTATTTGTATACTTTCGGACAAATTGTGCATGACAATATAAGGAAATAGTGTCATAGTGTGTGTGTGTGTGTGTGTGTGTGTGTGAGAGAGAGAGAGAGAGAGAGAGAGAGAGAGAGAGAGAGAAAACGTTGCTGGAAACAGCGACATAAGTAAAGGAAAACGAAAGCAGTATCTATTAGAGGACCTGGATCTATATTGACCGTTTAAAGCGATTTTATTTAATTTCAGTGCACAAATAACAGCCATTTGGATTGGCCAGAATTTTCTAGACCTGGCAGAAAATGACACAGACGTAATCAGGAACGGCACTGGTAATGGGAAAATGGACATTAGAGTAAGCCACTCAACTGATGGCACTCCTTCATTGTGTTTATTTGCTCAGGATTCCACAGGGTAGGCGATATATATTTATTTATAAAGGACAACTAGGCGAAACATCCAAAACTTTTCAAGCTTTAATTCGGTTAGAAATAGTCATGCAAACTGTTATAATTTCAGCACATTTTTGTGTCAATTATTTGTCTTATCTCTGTTTTGTGTTTTTGTCAGTGAGAGTCGATGACGCTAAGGCTGGTTAAAACTTGTTTAGCATTGACCGTTTATATAATAAATGTGTTATATTTTGCATACTAATAAAAACAATAAATATTTCCTGTCCGCCTTCACGACCTGAGTTTTGGACGTGTCTGCATCACATGAATTGAACCTTAATGTAAATTTCGTTAATGGTTTCAACGGTTGAACGAAGTGTATTTCTTTATAATTTTCCCTGATGTAACGAAAAGAATATGTTCTAAATAGAAATGTTTTTTGTCTGACATTCTTCTCTAACCAAATAAGAAAAAAAAATGACCAGTTGAATTTAGTAATCAGTTTAGAAGTTGTATTAATTTGGATACACAATTTATTTTATCAAATTTAGCATTACACAGTTTTCATTTGCGTGATTCAGATAACTTTGCACAAATAATAACGTTTTAGGTGTGTTTTGTTTTGGCATTAAATGTTGTTTAACTGAAATCCACGTTAATAATGGGACGGCTTACCAGGTAGTCACTTTACATCGTGATCCAGGGACATGTCATAATTTGGTCATATTTCGCAGATCACAGCCAGTATATTAACTGTCTGAGATTTAAGTTGAATTTGAAGGCAGGCTCTTCCTTTAAACTCATCGAATATAAATTGCATGCTAAATAATTATCATACTTGTCAGTTATTTGTGTTATTTTCGCACATCTAAATGGTTATCTTTTTCAGTGCAGTCAGTGATGAAACATGTATCAATGCGATAATAATTCCCACAGGTATCGTATCCAGTCATTAATATTTAGAATGATACTAAATCTATGTTCCTATAACATTTCAAGCTTAAACACCGTAGAAATACAAGAGCGTTATGTATATTGCTGATGATACTCAGCTGTATCTAACTATAAACTGAGTCCGCTCGAGCAACATTTTGCAATATATTATTAGCGATTGACGCAGCAAATCTGACTTAAATTCACTTGATTGTTCATAAATAGATCAATCAAGTATTTCATAATAATTTTTGTAAAGGTAGGCACAGATTTGGAGTGATTGTTTATAATGCTAAGACTCGTCTATGCATGTATCATACTCGTATAAGAGTTTCTTTATTATGTATTAACTAGTACATCTAAGCTGACTATACTGACTATAGCGTGAGTATTATTTGACTTGTTCTCTATTTTATGCCGCAGAATGTAACGATCCTTGTCGAATTTAAATTAAGGCTCATTCTTGGAAAACAGATTGTACTTC
Source organism: Sinohyriopsis cumingii (assembly GCA_028554795.2). NCBI lineage: Eukaryota > Metazoa > Mollusca > Bivalvia > Unionida > Unionidae > Sinohyriopsis > Sinohyriopsis cumingii. The sequence continues at coordinate 8,944,220 of CM068832.1, read as the reverse complement.
TGAGCAATACGTAAAAATAGATTTGAAGCAATTATCTTTTTTCTTCACATGTAAGATTCTCTAAGTAACCTAAATTTCAGATCCATGCGGAAAGAGTAATTGTATACATGGTGTTTGCAAGCGAGATCCGGACAATTTAAACGAATATTTTTGCAAGTGTATTTCAGACCATTTCTATGGAAAATTTTGCGAGAAAGGTATGTTTTTGTAAAAACATATTTGATCCAAAGTATGATTTAAGTTAAAAGATTTATTAACGTATGTATTAATGAGTGAACTTGTGATAGTGTTTAATGTCTTTTTATTAACTTATTTATAAATCATCATCCCGTTTGACCTATCGTAATGTACCTGACAAGATAACTTATTCTTGCCATATATTTTATTATTAAATTATAATAGTTTCGCAACTTCCTTTCGTTTGATGGCCGTCTTTCGCATATTTGAAGTGTGTCCGTTAATAATCTGATAAATATTCGACACTCTAAGCAGAGCTGAATTGTGTCTACCTTTTGTGTATTTCGATTGATATCTTTTACATTAAGAACAAAGTGATTGTCCCAAGGGTCGATGTGGACACGGCATTTGTAAAGATCTTCCTGGCGTTAAGTTTTACTGCCATTGCGACAGAGGTTGGACTGGAACTTTCTGTGACACTTGTGAGTTTCTGTATTTATGCTTTATTTCCAAGATTCTCGCAACTATGCAGCTGAACATTAATTGTTAGTATGATTCATTTTAGTGTAATTGAACTAAGAAGCAACACCTATAACAGCTACAGTTACTATTCTTAATGATTAGAAACAACATTTTCGCAAGCATTGATATTCAAGAGACAAGACATATTTTGATAAAGTTTGACTCAAAATGCTGTTTGTATCTATAGTACCAACCTCGTAAAAGTGGTATTAGGAGCAAGAAAAGACGAAGGAATGAAATTAATATAATCTGTCACGGACCTATCTGTAAAGAAAACGGATATTTTTTTCACCACTGCATTTTCGTCATGTCATATTTATGAATATCGTTGATATGTCAGGTTATTTTTTTATTGGAACTAATGAGTATGCAAGAAAGGTGTCATACACACCGAGCAGCAGAGGGGGCGAATCGGACATTTTGTCCAATCGTTATTTTGCTTAATTATTACTTTCTGCACTCAACGATCTAGTGTCGTCAGCGCCTGGTAAAAAAAAAACGACGTCGGTCCATCCTACACGATGGTGACGTCATTTGGTTTAATTAACACCTTCTGCGCGCCGATCCCCAGCGTCGTCAGCGTCCGGTAAGCACGTCGACGACCGCGTCGATGTCATTGCCCCCTCTGCTGCTAAGAAGTTATTTACAATGATCTTACAAACAGAGTGATCACTAACTCCTCCTCCTGTAGATCAATTAGGTTATTTGACTGATCGGTAATTCTAAAATTAATTCTCGTTAAAAACCGATTATGGCATCTCATATAGACTGGATTAATCGGACTCTCAACGATTAAAAATCCGGGAGGGGCTGTTGGTGAAAACGAATAAAGGATATACCCCTGTTGAGCTTGATTTGATTGCTTGGTATTTACCTGGTAACTCCCTTCGATAACATCACACACTAGATTAATCGCTATCACCGATGCGATATTTACGTTGTACGGGGCGATATGCCTACCACCATCTCCGTTATCGTGTTTGAGGATATTAGTTGATGGACCGAGAAAATCATTAAGAGATTTTCTTAGTTCTGGTGCGTTGTATCCTGAAAACTTTAAATCGGGTAAATCGGCTTCTGTGATATTATACTCGGTTAGGAGTTTTTGTTTATTACCATCGCTGTTATCGGATATTGTTTTAACGATTCGTTCATTGATATATTCCATGTCTGATATGAGTTGATTTAACACCTCAACGTGTTTTCGTGCTTTTGTTTGCCGTAGCTGTTCTAGTTGTGAATGGTAAATATAATTAATCTCGGCAAACGCATTAGTGATATCATCTAAATTAACTGTTAATACGACGATCGATTCAGGGGTTTTGTCATACTGAAAATACCACTGCATGGTGTCCATGTCTTGAAATATAAACCTGCTGGGTAATGACGTGTTTTTCATAATAGACAAATTATCTCGATACCCGGGATTAATCTCATGATACGATTTCTCATTCGTGTGCAAGTCCGCGGGTGGATTCTCAGGCCAACCTAGTATGGTTCTTATTGAACTGTTATAAATATCAACCATATACCCCGGTGTGCTTATTTCAATCGTCGACGATAACGTCGGTTCATGAACCGTAATAGCGATTTTTGATTCCTTTCCTGTGATCGATTTTATCCTGCGTTGAAATTCTTTATTGATTTGCTCTATTTGGTATGACCCAGTTGGTATTGTAACCTCATTCCAGTCTGGGGTCCCATCGGGCTTATTTGTCCATGCAAAAACCAGCGAGTTATTTGGTTGTTGTCCGTTAAATGCGTCCGCTCGGATATTAGGCCAACTGTGATATACTCGCAATTTTGCTAGCGCTATTTCCTTTACTGGAACCGGCGATGGGAAGTTCACACTGAATTCGGGTTTCGTTGACGTTATCGATATCATATTTGTTTGTACCGGAGTGGTGTTCTCCGCGATCCGCTGAAGTAATTGAGACCCTTCGGGGTTCAGCGACATTATTATTATTCGTTTTCTTTAGTGTCTAATTTCAACAACCAGGTGGTTTCGGCTTCCAGTTGAAAATCCTCGATTTTTGACATCGCGGAGCTATACAACTGGACCATCGTGGAGAATTCAACATCGGATACGAACAAATTATCAATTGACAACGAGATCAACCCGGATAATTTCGAGTACGCGTCGGATACTATTTGATGTTTTACTGTATACTCGTTGAGTTTTTTCTGAAAACACGATGATATCTTCCTAGTGATTGCGTTGGCGACTCCAGCAATTGTTGTCATTGCGGAGACAGCGATTGGAACAGCGATCGGGGTTATCGTGGTCACCGTGGATAAAATAACACCGGCGCCAGCTACTATACCCGACACCGAGTACACGACCGCGTCGATGGCGGTTATTTTACGACGGTATTTTTTTATTTTTGCACGGTATTGTTCGGAAAGCGTTTTCAAATTCGCGGAAAATTCTTTTGCGGTATCGAATCGATATTGATGTGACGTCGGTGATACCTCTGATTCAATTTCCTTGGTGGTCATTTTTATTTTAAAAGAGCTAGTGTTTTTAATTACTTAGATTCGCTACAAATTCCACATACCATGTAATGTCTGCCCTAAATATACTGCTATCAACGGCCTTAATCACAAACCGTTCAGTTGCGTCCTTGTCTATAATTGTTGATATTGTATTGTTAAACCCGGATGAACTCGACGATGATATACTAAACTGCATCGCCGAAATCAATGTCAATCGATAAATACCCTTAACAGTTGCGGTGATATCTACTGTATTCTGTGTAGGAGTCCAATCGAATGATCCATGCTGAATTGTGTATACTGTGTTGATGATATTCTCATGAGGGATTTTTATTCTTTCAAATTGCCCTGTTTTCAATAGTGATTGTCTAAACGCTTCAACAATAATTCTGATTTTTTCTATTTCCTGTCCATACGCAGTGATATCATTTATAGTTATTGTGATTTCATCCGGTTTGATATTTTTTTTACCAAAGAATTTATCAACGGCGTTATCAATCTTGTTAACATTTTTTCGTAACGAGGATAAATTGGCTGGCATCGCCGTAAACTCCAAAATAGCATTTCTTATTGTTTCAAGATTTGGTTCGGTTATCGTCGTGGTTCCAAAAAAACTATTGATAATTAATTGCATACCGGTGACAGATACTTGTATCCCCTCGAACTGAATTGCTTGTATGTTAAATTTATTATACAAATTTTTTAACGAATCCGACATGGTTATATAATTGTCGCCAAGTGTACTTATTTTTCCATTTATCGTCAAGATGGATTCACCCGGTTTGAGTCGTCCGTCGCCGGTATACAACGCGATAGTGTCCTCGGCGGCATCACGCTGTCGTATTAAAACGTCATTCAGCGACACATTACTGGATTTCAATTTACCCTGGCGGTCTTGAAATACAACTATTTCATCTGGGTCAACACTGGTTAAGTTCAACGTATCAGCGATTTCATCCTCAATTAGTTTTTTTATGTCATCGGTGGCGGGCGTTTCCGTGGGCTTTTTCAGCGCCGAAACCGGTCGTCCCCAGATATCAATCATCGTTATTGTAAAATAAACCAGCGTTTCTAATTAACCCGCCGGGCCTCTACGACCCCACTAGTATATTCGTTTACAACCATATGAGGTGGTTTTCGCGATGATGAAATCGCCGTGAGTACGTTCAATACCTCACGGCCGCATATCGGTGGGTCGCTTAATCGCTGTGTTGGCAGCGTGGAATAAAAAACCCGGGCCGAACACGCCCGGGCTGAACACGCCCGGATATACCGCATGAACTCTTTCGGCGGGGCTAACCCGTATGAATCAAAATAGACGATCGCACGCGGATCAATCGCGTATGCAACCCAATGAGTTCCCGCTCCGGAGGACCCATCGAGGTTAATTATGCCGGTTTCAATATTTCTTGGTGCCGCCGGTAATTGATCCCTCATAAAAACACCTCTGAAGTTTTTTATCGCTAGCGCGTTTGCGGCGTCTATTAAATCAAAATTAGACATTGGAGTCATTGACTCCCGAGTCAATAAACGGTTCCCGGTAGTCTTAGACCCTTTCCCGAATACCATGAATACGGGGTTCCCGGTAGTCTTAGACCCTTTCCGGCCACGGGTCGTTTTTTTTTGTAACCTTTCCCGGTTGCCTTCTTTAATGCCATTCCCGCCGCGGTACCAACGGCTCCTAACGCCGCCGCCTTCGCCACTGCTGGTGCGGCCGCGGCAATTAATGCCGGAATCGCAGCTAACAGCGGAAATATCCCACCGGTCTTTTCCATGTTTTTAATCGCTGCGGCCGAGAAATCTACCTGAACACCCTTTTTATTCCTCATCGCATCATTGAAATGTTTTATTTGACGCGCCGTCAACGATATCTTATGATTACCACCCGCCATCTGTGACGGCTTCAGCGTTATTGTGGTTCCGCATTGTTTAGCCGACTTTGATCGTAATTTCTTGACTTGACCATCAGTCAACTCTACACTGACGACACTATACGACATTTTATTGTAAACGCGTTTTGTGCTTTCAATTACATGTTTTCCACTGGCGCATCAACGATTCTCATTCGTCCACCAACGCCTTCTAGCAGCATTGATTTATCGCTGAGAATGACAGCGACCGCTCTATAATTAACACCAGCCGGGGCTATACGAGCTCTGAAGTGTATATCAACGACGGATTGTCTCGTTAAATCAAGATGTTCCAACGAAAAGTAATAAATCGGATACAGGTTTTTAAAATCAAGTTGTGATATTTGCAAACCGGTGTCGACGTTTTGATCACGACCCATATATGACAGCAATCGATGATACACACGTGCGACATGGTTGTCACCGTAATTAAGCTGTATATCCTCGGATGGTTCCTGTTGTCCGTTTATTCTCAGCGAAACCTCCATGACTCCTAATCGATCAAATATCATATGGCTGCGTTCTTGATTACCCAATCGTTCCCTATTCTGTAGCGCTATGAATATATGACGCGGGGCTGAAACACCCTGTTTTGATGCTAGGTGCCATGTAAACGTATCGGCGACGTTATCCTCTTTAGCATCAGTTGTTACCGTTAGCCAACTCAACAGCGATTTCCCTCCCTGTTCCATAAATGCTAACAATCGTGCTTCCGTGGTAACTGATGGAGTCAGCACCGGCATCCACAATGTCATTTTAGTTAAAATGACTTTACCGGCAGCGACGCCAGCAGCATGCCATATTGCATTGTTATCATCGCCCCTTCGCGTCAGCGCGATTGTATGCTTAGCCCCATAGACAACTTTTCTGACATTTCTGCAGAATCCAAATATGTGATGGAGTGGAATCGCGCATGAAAACTTTCGGCGTGGTCTTTGCAACATTCCTACTCGTGTTGCAAATCCTAGATTAAAATTATCGTTAGTACTTTTTATGATATTGAACTCAGCGCCTGGTCTTGCTCTGCGGTCTGGATTGGCTGCTTCAGCTTGTGGGTCAAATGCGGTATCTCTTTCCACTAGCACGTTGATGTACTGAAGATGATCAGCGTTATCGGTGGAGTCCTTTGCGAACATCATAGATGGGCCCGCCGATCTTGTATAATCATCCGAGTATCTCGCCAACCCAATTATCGTCGTTGCAACATCAACCTCGCGTTCTATTGATTCAATTTCTCGCCCGTCAATAAGATATCTGGCACTCTCAAATAACGCCATGATACCGTTGTTGACGAAACCAACTCGAATACGATGGTCATCTGCGTACGGTGCATTATCGGCGGCATTTGTCACGAGTTCTCCCTCAATTTCGATAAACGCTTCACACGGCAGAAAGTATTTACTGGTATCTTGGACCTGAAGTTCAATTCGCGATCGTAGGTCGGGTTGCGCTGCATAATAAGAATAATATTGATAATCACGGACAGAATCATCCCTGCGCACTGGGGCGTCCATATCAAACGCGGGATCAGCGGTACGCGCAAACATTCTATTATTTATCATGTTGATGTTTTCAATTGCGATTTTTTCGTCGTAGACCACTTCCCGCTATCGCGTTCATGAGCGCGTTGGTTGCCGCATCGGCGGATGGCTCAGCCATTGATGGCTTCGTCGCCAACGACTCTAATTTTTCTTCCACGGCGTTATTTATTACTTTACTGACATTTGCAGGCATCACTGTCGTTGATGGCATTACCGGTGGTTTCTGTTTTTTTCTCCTGGATTTCACCAACGACATTAGTTTGTCCCGCGCGGCTGAAAGCGCCTTTCCGGCAACATCTCCAATGGCACTAATACCCTTATCACGAATAACATCAATAGCCTTCATTCCTAATTGTTTGGCTAACGGCGGTACTTTTGGAGCCATTCTTGTAAATAACCCCGCAATGGTGCTACCGAGACCATCTCCATAGTACGCGCGGTAAATAGGCAATCGCGAGTTTACCACGTAGACGAGTACTGGTTTATCATGGTTGTAGTGTATGATCATCCTTATTAAAAACACCAGTTTTCCAATTAATCATCCACGAGTTCGTCTATGAGCGTTCGATATGCATTAATGTCCATAATACCGCCTGCAAATAACCGCTTGCAAATATCAGCGGCCTCATTGATTATTTCCGTAGAGTTATTTCCGGCTCGTTTTCCTCCGATTAGTACTTCCAGCCGTGATATATCACTGAGAACACTATTAGGACAGGTAACGCCGTAGGATTCTTTACCAACAGAGTATCCTTTTCCTTTTTTTGGTGTTATACTCTTAACTTCCTTGTGGAATGCGTCGTAATCGGATTTACTACGATGTGGTAATGCATCTTTATGTTTACTTGCTAAATACACTATTCTTGCCCAGTCCTTTAACGACTTTATATTTTTCTCGTAACCGCTATTGATATGCTTCTTATCTCGTATGTTCTTAGCAAAATTGTTGGCAGCAAAATTAATTAATTCTTCCCTGTTGCTGAAGCCTCTAATTTGATCTATTGTGCTCTTCTTGAGTACAATACCGGGTATATTCCCCTCTTTTTCTTCCGGTATTTCTTCTTCCGGTGTTTCTTCGGGTATTTCTTCTTCCGGTTCTTTCGCAGTAGCACCTAGTTCTTCTTCATCGGCCATTGTAACATAGGGTTCTTGTGGTTCGGTTATAGCGAGTGGTGGCGGCCTCCGTGTTGTAGCAGCCGCTATTTTTGCAGGAAGTGTTTCTAAAGACCTTTTTGTTTGTTCGGTCTGAGCCGCTATCTTTTCAAGCGCACCAAGAACGGGTACAGTTGCCGCCGTAACATCTTTGGTCGCTTTAGTTACCGGGGCAAAGAGTTGTTCGCTTCCAACAGTAAAATCAGTTTGCATTTGCTGCCGCGTTTGAAGTTGTTCTCGGACCCTGTCTCGTAACGGTATGAACCTTCTAAGCGCTGCTAGCCGCTCTCTGGCTAGCCGAGTAGTAAGTGATTCACCTACCATTATTGCAATTGCGAAGCAATTTCTAATTTCTCGCCGGAGACTCCGTCTATAATTCTTCTAATGTTTTTGATTTTACTAGAAATCTCCCTGCGTCGTTCATAAACACGTCCAAGTTTTTTTCGTATTATTTCAACGGCAGTGAATAGTCCAATGAATGCATTTGCGTCATTGTGGTACAAGTTTTCATTGATCGTATGTTGTAATCGTTTTATAAAAAAATACTCGCGGGCCAGGGTAAAACGCCCCCGTTTCGACTGTTCGTTAATAATCTCATAATCGGATAATATTTTTTCACTGTCGAGACCATCAGATAATTCAATTCCTTGATTTTTTAATTTTGAAATCTCGGCTAATATATTATTGATGTCTTCGATATTCATTATTCTTATAAAACATCTTGTTTTTAAATTAAAAAAATGAACCCCGTGTATCAATCCCGAGGTGTTTAATAATTCGTTAGACGTGACCTCGTCAGCGCCATAGGCGCCGGTGACTTCGTATCTACATATGAAAATCGAATTCTATGCCCGGTCTTTTTTGAGATTGCTGTTTGATATACTCGTTCTGCTACTTTTCGTATTGAGGCGATACAAATGTCAAAGTATCTACTGGCTTCATTCATCGACTGAAATATTTTTTCCTCGTGAGTTGTTGTATCAAATGACTTTACGGGTTTTGCTTTCTTTGGGTATTTACCGGTTTGGCCTTTTTTACTATTTTCACTCTGAGAGATGGCTTGCAAGTTTGTAAGAGAATTATCAGTCTTATTATTATTAATATGATCAATAACAAGCCCATTCTCGATTAATCCGTGAAAACATTCATAGATGATTCTGTGACAGAGATATTTCTTCTTTCCGGCACCAAACATTAAATACCCGTGATTATTTACGGTACCAACCGGCTTCTTCAGTTTGCGGTTTCTAACAATGCCGTCGCGAGACGCCTCGTAACTGACGAACACAGGATGCGGCTGAAATTCTTGGTCCATTTGTATAATAATACTATTTGTCTAATTTATTATTTGGTTTAATTATGAATCTTTCAACGTAGTCTTGGGGGGTTTTGATGACGAAGTCTGCGGTGGGATCAATGACGGCGTTTTTTATTCGTTTGTCATAATAGCGTTTTAGTTCCCTGTATCGCTTTCCGCCACAATTAATACACAACTGCGATTTTCCTCTTACACCGACGTGACAAACCAAGCACGGGAGGGGGCCAAGAGAACCATTACGAACGCTTTGTAAATGATACCCGCAGAATTCACCTCTACATGATTTATTGCACGGGGTTGTCGACCCAATCATCAACCATTTGCAGTGATTCATTATACTATATTCTTTCATTTAAATACTTGTTTTAATTATATGGATGAGTTTGAGAGATTGGCAGCAATTAAGCCCCGGAAAAATATTAAATTCAATCTCGATAGAGTCCTCAAGGACACACCAAAAGCGTTAATAAACGATAGAACCCTGTTGAGTAAAATACGCGATTGTATCGATGAATTCAAGCGTGATGGTGCATCTCATAGTTGGTCAACATTTCGAATTGATGGTGTTGTTGATGCTACCATGAACGACAACCGCGCAGCAACGATAATATCACAACTTGACGGTAAAAGATATTTCTTCAGAGTAAAATTCATTGTCCGGGTGAAATCAGGCGATTGGATCATACGTGATAAATTTGAACCGGTTCTCAGCGACAAGAAAACAGTCATTGTCAGCCGCGACTCCAAGCCGGGGTTGTTAACCGGAATTGACAGACCATACTATGAACGAGCGTATCCTGAAACAGCAGTTGTTTATGGAATATACCCGTTAAATAAGAAACCTGATATCGGAAAACTGAAACCGATGAAACAGTCAACCGGGATAAATTGTGTAGCAGAACGAATAATAGAGCATTTTACAAATGCGTGTCGAGGAAACAAATTGACTGATTTACGACGTAGCAAAATCAACCAGTGGGAACTAACCGTAAAAGAGCGTGGAGCAACCATCAGCGACATAGCGAGATTAGAAACATCGCTGAGATTTCCAATAACCGTTACAACGATAACCGGTGAAGTATTATACGAATCGAAGTATAAATCGAAGGGAGCCCCAATCAAAATTATTGATCATAACGAACACGCATGGACGCCCGCGATCACAATATTTCCACGGGATAGAACAGTAAAGTATATACCCGAAGAATTCCTGGGAGAAAAATTCTCCAGGGATGGTTTTCTCGCGGAGAGGAAACTATTTGATGCTATTGCCTACTTGTGTAAAAACGACCCTGTATCAGTGTGGTTACTTCGCAGCGCTGAAAACGATGCGGATACCTTTGATCAGTTTGTAAGACCAAACGGCGAATTATATCGCACTGAAGCATTTCACAACAGGATGAAAAAAACCGCCATGGAATTTGAAGAGCATGATGAACAACTGCTAACAAATTGTTTTACGATTCCATCGGTTGTAGCTCATGTTGCAGCAAGGAAAAATGCGTGGAGACCAACGCGCAAGGAATTTCTGCCGGATGTACAATCCAGTTGTTTGGAGTATTATCACGGTGGACTATGGAACACTGAATACAACCGCGACGCTATGATCTCGGTTGATATGGTTGCCTGTTATCCAGCGAGTTTTCTCGGGTATGGATCCGCCGCCGAGTACTTTAGACGATTTGGACACCCCAGTCATGAAATGACTCGTGTTGCTATTAATGGACCACTGCCTGATTTTGATTTAACCGGATTCGCTCGCATAGTATCATTTGAATTCGCGGCAGGACTTCATCGCTGTTGCTATATTTGGATCGGTAGACACATGGCTGAAAAGAAGTGGCTGCCAATAGCGCTGCTACGGTATATGATTGATTGTAGCATGCTAGTTTCGTTGATTGTCAGTGACGCGATTATATCATACCGGGCGCAGACTGAAGTCTGGTTACCAGAACCAGAGCGTCTAGATAGCATAATTGACGAATCCAGAGCACAGATTGATGCCGACGAGGAATATATCATCGAATGGTCCAAAAAGATATTCAACCAACGAAACCGCGAGGCAAAAGATCTCGGTAGAAGAATAATCGGTAAGTTCACACAAGGTGGAAAAAACTGCGACTACAAACGATATTGCTCACGGCTGATTATAGATGACGCAGAATATGATTTCGTAATCAAGGACGCAGTGGCGAAAAATAGATACGTGAACTGCGAAACAGCTTTCTTGTCCAATGGAACAAAGTTGGGTACAGTTGTTACCTACAGCGATGGAGACAGCCCGGCGTATCCACATTTGAGGGCGTCTATGCTGGGTTACGCCGCTATCAATTTATTCTCGATGATAAATAGATTTCCCGACACTGCGGTTAGAGTAGCCGTTGATTCATTTTATATTGACGTAGCGTATAAGGGAAACGTAGCCGGGTTTACTAGTCCGGACGAGAGTTGGGGTACATGGAGAATTAAAAATGAAATACGACGCGATTATTCCCCGTCAGCAGATGTCACCGTTGAGAACAACTACTTACGCGGTGATAAATTGTCAGAATGGTCTAATGCACCATCGTGTTCTGATCCAATTTGTAGACACAAAACAGTTTATTTAAGCGGCTGTGGCGGGTCAGGAAAGACGACTCGGGCAATTGAATTATTTCGAACGCGGGCAAGTATAATCGTGCTTACACCGACCCATAGACTAGCGCGAGAGATAAAACAACGAAATGTTGACGCCGTTACTTATCACAGCTTTTTTCGATACAGCGGCGGTGAGTGGACTCCTGATCGAATGGGTGAAAAATTTATTCCTGAAGTTATCATCTGGGATGAGATATGTACTGTTTCGTTAGATACTTTACAAATGTTTCTTGAGTGGTTGCTGCGCGCGAATACAGCAGTAATCATGTGTGGGGACCATGGCCAACCACCACCATTTGTCGGCGAGGGTCCACATGATTGGTTAAAGGGTTTTGTGGACTATTATGAAGAAACCGATACTGATTACCGAGCACTTGATGAACAACTGCGCGAGGTTAAAAAACTAATCAGATTACAGCCGGATAGAGTTCAGTGTGAAATAATCCGCGAGGTGATTCCGGAAACGCCGTTGAATGAATTCTGGGAAACATGGAGACCAAACGATTTGATTGTAGCGAGTAGAAAGATAGTCAGAGACACACTTCAGCGGAAGTTGTTTACGTTGCATAAGGAAAAGTTTCCAACGCGTCCAGTGCCGTTATGTTATAGACCCGCGGACACACGGCGGCAGAACATTGAAGTTGAAATTCCAGCCCCGACAGCGTCGGGGACAAAAAAACAAATTCTCGTGCTGAATGATATTGTGCTCGTTGATATCAGCGTCGTCGAGGACGCGCTACGTGCTGATAAATCCCCGTGGACGCTAGGATACGCAACAACAATACATTCCTCGCAGGGACTAACCATCACGGACACAATTGTTTGGATGGTTGATAATCGCATCGAATGGTCAAATCTAGTCTATCTTGCAGTGTCCCGAGTACGAAGGATAAATCAGCTTCGAAGAATTGTTGTTGACGGAGCCGGTGACGGAGTCACTGACGAAGCCGGCGACAAAGTCACCATCGATGCAAGCGTCATTGATAGAAAACTCTCGGGTTACCGCCAACAGGATAAAAAAAAACAGCGGCGTTTTGATATTGATGCCGAATTAATAATCTCGCTACGACAACAACAGAATAATCACTGCGCGAGTTGCAATTGTATAATGAGTTGGCGTTATTCGGATAAAGACACTCGCCAATTTACCGTGGATAGGATCGATAACAGTCTCGGTCATGTCAAAAACAATGTGAGGTTGACCTGTCTTGAGTGCAATAGACGCAACGGCGCTAGTTAAGACCACGTGGGGGCAATTGAGTATCGTTAGGTATCACTTGTAGTTGCTCGCGTGTAAATCCGCGCTGAGGAGCAGTTGAATCCAGTCTATAGATCGGTGGTCTACCAGTTGATCGTGTTATCGTTGATATGTTATGTGTGGTAACACTCCAAATAGGATCAGTAGCTCTTTTTTTACCGCCTTCAAGCTCTCCTGGTTCATATAGATATCTAACAGTGACATCGCCAAGAATCGACTTGGAAACGCTATTTATTTTTGATTTTCCGGGTATATACTCGTATTTAATCGCGTCGCTGGGCTTCATGTTGATTGCTCGGGTAATCTCGTTATTTAACGCTGCAATTACACCTGGCAACCTTTTGACCCATTCTCGAGATCGTTTTTCTTGGATGAATTCCTTCGCGTATTGATATCCAAATAACCGTTCAGCGAGAGTCCGATTGAATCGTTCAACAATTGCCTGATCACGATGTAGCGCAGTATGACCTCGTCGTATCGCGACGCTATGATGTTTTAGCGTTGATAAAACAGCGCCGCGAAATTCACTACCGGGATCAACTTGTAATAGATTTGGCCAGCGCAGAGGGCCTCTTCGATAAATTCTTTCAAACGCAGCGGCTACTTCAGTTGCCGACTTTGTTTTTAACGGCTCCGCTTGTTTGTATCGACTCGCAACATCAACTACGGTTAGCGCGTATTTGTAACCGTTGTCATGCGGCAAAAATAGTATATCAGCCTGATGAACTTCATTAGGTACGCTGACATCAAAGCGCGAGAAGTTGATTTGTTTAGGCGGTGGTAGATAGATTTGCCATATAGCCTGTTTGGATAACCAATTAGCCGCAGTGGTCTTTGTTACCTTTGCAGCGCTTGCAAGCTTACCAATTGCGGCCTTCCCCTTCCAGTATCCTCTCGGAGAATAATAGATGGATTCCATGTTGTTATTATAAACGCTATCGTTTTCAATTACCAGCGCCAGAAGCTCCGTTTCCAATCATTAATTTACCTTTCATAGCCGATTTTACCAACCATGAGGCTAATTTTTCTTTGACGGATTTATCAGGAATAGCATTTAATGCGTGAATTAATTTTACATCCGCGATATGACGCTGTTGCAGATCGCTACTTTTGTAAGCAACATCATGAACATGACACGCCTTATCGATAGCGTTTATTGGATACTCACCGGGTTTGGGCTGATTTTGATCATCGAGTCTGATATCTAATCGTGTTCCAGGGCCACAGTAGCTATATCCTGGGAGGTGTTTTTCTCCTGGATACTTTGCCCACGGGGTTCCGGGGAGTTTTGCCAATTTGGCTGCGATGTCACCTCCTCGCTTTTTTTTAAAACATCCCCGGGTTTAATAGAAATAAATCTAAATTTCTTTGTACCGCATTGTACACACTTGCCAGTAAGGGCCGATCTGTTATTTCTTGTTGTAGCGGTTGTCATATCATTTGTGCCAGTACGTACTCTACACTTCACACAATATAGATCCATAATTTATGTATAGAGATATGAATATAATTGATTTTTCGGCGACTAAAACAAGAGAACCAGTTAAGCATGTTGCAGCGTTACCAAACTCGATCCGGATGATTATCATCGGACCATCTGGATCCGGCAAGACGCAATTGTTACTCAATTTAATAATGAGATGGATGAAGTGGGATAAGTTGTATTTGGTTGCTCCTAGCGTAGATGATCAACGATGCTACGAGGTGTTGAAAGATTTCAACGAGAATGCATCAGCGATCGCTAAAAAAAATGTCATCGAGTTTATTACAGATATCAATGATGCACCGGGTATTGATGATATTGATGGCGACGTTAACAATCTAGTCGTGTACGATGATGTTATGTTAGACAATCAAAAAAACCCAGCTAGGATATTTTCCAGAGGCAGGCATAAAAACACTGACGTGATATATGTCACTCAACGATACACTCAGATTCCAAAAGTAATTAGAGACAACTGTAATATTCTTGCTGTGTTCAACGGCGTTGATACACACACGCTACGAAATATTTGGCAGACATGGTGTGGCGGTGACATGGACTTTAATGGTTTTCGAAACTTTTTTAGTCATGCTCAGTCGACCCCACATGGATTCGTAACGATAAATTTACATGATCCTCGGACACGATATCGTATCGGACTTGACCAAATATTCGGTTAGTTGTAAATAATTTTCATTGTAAATAACCACTTAGCAGCAGAGGGGGCGATGACATCGACGCGGTCGTCGACGTGCTTACCGGACGCTGACGACGCTGGGGATCGGCGCGCAGAAGGTGTTAATTAAACCAAATGACGTCACCATCGTGTAAGATGGACCGACGTCGTTTTTTTTTTACCAGGCGCTGACGACACTAGATCGTTGAGTGCAGAAAGTAATAATTAAGCAAAATAACGATTGGACAAAATGTCCGATTCGCCCCCTCTGCTGCTCACCGACCTTTGGAAGTGCCATGGAAATATTGGTAATGTGAATTAAAGAAACAAATAATTATGAGTGGAAAAGGCGGTTGATGTCATTATTTTGTTTAAAACATCTTCTGTCGTATTTTTGCATAAATCGATTTTGTCGTATTATTGACCCGATGAAGGTGTAAAGTCGATATGCCCTGTCAGATCAGGTTAATACTGTATATTTTTGTCATGCCTATACTATTAACTGTCATAGCTCTGACTGAACTGCAAATCTAAAGTATAGAGGCCAATATATTATTGTATTGAATGAGCACATCGATATGTAAGGATATATCGATATGTAAGGCTGTATCGATATGTAACGCTGTATCAATATGTAAGGCTGTATCATTGCTGGTTTCGTGTGATCTGCGTCTGTACGTTGTCAACTTGACATGGCACAACAAGACCGATTATGTTTCAGTTTTACTATATAAATGTACCGCATACTGTAATATGTAATATGGCAAGGAAGTGGTATTTTACTTTTAACTTAAAATTCAAAAACGGCACGTTGTATTACCAAACGTTATTTGCGAGTCATGCATACATCAACTGGTTTATTTTTACTGTGCTTAAAACGTGAAAACGGCGTATCGTGTAACGATATAAAGTATTTGCATGTACTGTACGGGTGCATAGTTTTTGTGTTTATAAATATGACTAGGCTTTATCAACAGATGTGTTTAAAGCAAAGTGTTTTCGTTTCATATTATGTTAATATTTACTTCGGAGAGAACTTAAAGGTTATCTTTGATGAATATTGACGGGTCTATGTGAACTACACAATGCAATTAATTTCGCGAGTACAATCATCTTGACAGCCTGGTTATCGTGGTGTAATGGCGAGTAGACATCCATGGCAGCCTGGCTGATGGAACAATGGGGAGGGGGCAGCTGGATTTCTCCCTAAAAAGTTTTCGGCCTACATCCGTAGAACTTAATAGCTGACCACTACCTGTTTGCCCCCACCCCCTGCGCGTAAAATAATTCTCAGGTCGCCCCTGGCCTGGTGATCACGGTTTAATGCGTTCATGATACACATCTCAAGATCACAAATAGAACAATCGTGTATTTTTAATTTGTATAGAATAAAATTTAATTAGCTGATACAAAAAAGAAGACTTAACCAACTGGATCAGCTTTAAAAGACTTCATGTCTTCAAATATCTGACATCAAAAAGAAACCGCGGAATTGTTTCTTGACACGGTGTTCAGTATAGTAAAAATATTCGATTTTAAGTTACGGGATGAACAGGTATTCCATCGCATTTCATCTGCACTTATTTGCTAATCGAATATCGTGCTATTTTGCAAACTTTGTGATTTGCATTATATATATATATATATATATATATATATATATATATATATATATATATATATATATATATATATATATATATATATATATATATATATATATATATATATATATATATATATATATCTATATATATGTATGTATGTATGTATGTATGTATGTATAGTAGCCATATCGATTTCTCAGACTGAATGAGATTAAGGCCATCAGTCATATAAAAAGGCAAATGCATTACAAAGTTGTAGTCTCTTACCGTGCTATCTTGACTACGTTCGTAACGAAATAGAAGAAGGTACGATACCAGACTACCGATACATATGTACATAAGAGACATACCTGGTCAGACGAGTTGTCCTTATGCAGACTGATAAATATTCAAAATAATAGTATATTTTCTCATGGAAATGTTTCACAACAATATTTATATTTCATACGTCGTTTCCGTTTTGGAACAGTAAGTTGTGACACCCGAAACAAGGAAATTAATTTAACTTTTCTGTTTCCAAAATAAATTCCAGACATAACTTATTGCAAATCTGGGTACTGCAGCGGCCATGGTGTTTGCATAGACGAGTTAAATGGTTACAACTGTGACTGTTTCGATAGATACTTGGGCGACAATTGCACAATAGGTGAGACAAAGTTTCATAATAAATCATATAAGTTACGAGAGTATTTAAAAAGACATAAAAGCAATGCACCTTGTAGATAGTGAGTATAATTAGTTAAAAGAAAACTAAACGCTTGTATATGTTCTCTGATTATAAATGGAGTCAAGCTAGATTCAGACTTTAAAATACCGACCAGTAATTAACCTCAGCGATGATTATCCCCTTGATATGGCATATCAAAACAATGAGCTACTTATTCTCTTGTATTTGACAGGGCAGATAAATTGGAGCTGGATTAGCCACGCCTTGCACTGTTGGCTCAGTGAATATATTAATATTTGATATAAAATTCCATAAAAAATAACATGACTTCGAGTAATCAAAAGTACCAGTACTGAGTAATTTGATGAGCCAATCGAAGTTAAATGCAAATAAGCTATTTAGTTTTTCATTTCGTATTGTCATTATTTATACAAATTTGACCTTCGTGACGTTAACTGTGCAATATTGTATATATGTGTTGATTTATTTTCATATAACCTGAAATGAAAGAAATAACAAAGAAAAAAGCCATTAAAGTATCAGCGAAACAAGCGACAGTGGCTATAATAACAGCGGATCTGACTATAACAGCAAAACAATTTAAATTTATCAACCTGACTGATGTTTTATGCCACTGATTTCTAAATTTGTACACACATTACCCTTACACCGTAAAGTTTCTGATACTTCTGAATGCTAAGGTTTACTTCCTGTTTTTGGTCATCGAAGAGGACAGCTATCAATGTTGAAAGAATCCACGAGTGGTTTGTCAAGGAGCATGGCATAATTTAATAATATTATTTCGTTACTCGATGACTAACCAATTTAATAAATAAAGGAAAATTCAACACATTCAGCATACAGTAATGCACAACTTGAACACGTGTATTGCTGCATGAGATACGAGTATTTGTTTTACTAAGTATTTTGTTGGGAAACTTTAAACCTGATAGTACCTCAACGCATTGTCAATAAATGAAAACTTCACCGACGTATTGTTACTCCGCGTCAATGCACGCTTTCTTTATTCAAGCAGTGTCACCTGATTTGCAAGGCTGCTTTCGGAGCTTTCAAAAGACATAATATTGCGTGATTCTTCATGCAGAAAATTCACAGGATCTGTATTGAGATCATCTTGACAATATGTTTAATCGCGATGCGTTAAACGTGTAAGAAAAAAAATGCATGTTCAGCAAAACGTCTAATGGAAGGAACTTGCAATTCTACGTATATCTGACAACAAAGACTATTTCACAGTTTGTTAATGTTCAATGTTAAGATTACGCTTACTATAATAGAATCTGTAATGGAAGCATATTTGATATTCTGTTTTATTACAGACAGATGTCCATCAACATTTCGTGATGATAAAACATGTAGTATGCTTGGTAAGTGAAATAACTGGCTGTTACATTATTAGTGTCATGACATACGTATGATGGTCACACTTGAAACAAATTGGATGACAAAGTTTTCCTCTCTAAATATTCTTTGTCTATACACTAAATGATGTATGTATGTATGTATGTATGTATGTATGTATGTATGTATGTACGCACACACGAACGCACGCATGTATGTTGGTCTGTATTGTAATTCTTTCTCTCTGTCTCTCTCTACAATCGAGGAAAATAGCATTTCTGAAGGAATAAAGTCATATAAATGCTGAAGATGTATATTGCCGTCTACGTGAGAAATTACATTTTTTGACAGAGCAATGCTTTTTGATTTAGATCACACGATGAAAGATTCTCACAGTTTTGTTTGCATATAGGTTGCCAAGCAGGTACATGCTCCAATCATGGGGTTTGTACTGAGGGCGGTAAATGTCATTGTAGCCTTGGATATGAGGGTTCGGTGGATTGCTCAATAGGTATGGCATTGATTTATATTGATACAGCAAACATATTTCAAATATACTTTTAGCTTCAAGTTGGTCACATATGTGAAGTAGAGTAATTACATTGCGAGATCAAAAATATATATACTTATTTTGAAACAATTAATTTACATACATAAATCAGTTATGTGAATGGACCAGAAATTATACAGGCGAGAAACGTTTTTCCTAGAGATACATTCATAAATCTAGGCTGATTGCCAAGGTCAAGTCAACAACTATTTCGGTCAAGTACGCCACGCATTAATTTGAATGGTGGTCACGAAAACATATAATGAAACTAGGAATACAATTGTCCTGCGTAGATATTATGCAAGCCCCTAGCTGTTGATTGACACAATAATTTGAGAAGGACAGAACATTAAATTATTTCACAATCTAATAATGCAGATGTTCGAGAATTTGTTTATTGATTCAGATTTTGTTGATTTGGTGCACATATAGAGACTATATAAGAGAATTAAGGCTCCCTATTAGGATTTTGTATTACATATGCCAGTTTTGCAAAATGAGAGAGGAAATCGTAATTTATTTATAATATATTCATGGCCTCTCAGTGTGAAAACATTTATTCTAAAAGAGACAGTACGTTGATGATTATTTGAAACTGTTCAAGTATTTGAACATTCAAATGATTTAGTTGGATTATGTGAAACTTTCAAGGACTTCATTGATATTCTACTTTCACGGGATTATATTGAAGAAAATCGTTTAAATTTACAACTGCGATTCTTCATTGGTGCTAGCACGCTAGCACATAAGTACATTAGTACCTTCATTCGGAATACCTTGGATAGTTTACGGATTGATGTGAAATTTGTAGTATAATTTAAGATAATTTTATAGAAATCCATACACTTAAAGTTATTTTTAATTATTTTGCTTTGATTTTAAATTTTAAGGAAATAAAATATATTTTGGAAAATTGGAATGCTTGTTTGGTTTTACTTGTCTTGTTAAGCCCTTGATGTAACAATATATAATTTGTAACATATTGGGCCATTGAAAACAGGTGTTAAAAATGATATTTTCCAGAATAGATATTAATAAAGGCGGACTAGAGTGAATTATTTTGACTTCGATGAGAGTGTTAAAGTTTTGACATTTAGAGAAAGTAAATCCTGGTTGGCTAAGCTAAACGAGAGGGTGTGTTCCCCGGACAAAAATGTCATGGTTGTTTTCTGGTACAACGAAGTTTTTGGCTGTCCACGTTTTTCTGCCGAAGAAATAACGTCTTTGCTTCGGTGGAGGAGAACGAATTCTCCCGCTTTTAATTGTCTAAGGGACAGGAGGTCTGGAAATTTGAAAGACCCTGAGCCAGATATAAGATAGAGTGAATTATCTGATGATAAGCTAGTGAGGACCCGGGAAGCACAATAAAAAATAGCTCCATACCTTAGCATCACGTAGGTGAAACGCCTGCAACCAAGTCATGGACGATCATCCGAAGAGACGAGAGAGAGAGAGAGAGAGAGAGAGAGAGAGAGAGAGAGAGAGAGAGAGAGAGAGGGAGAGAGAAGGGGAAGAAATACGGCAATTGGGCCTGTTATTACGAGTGATTTAGAAAGCACAGGAAGCAACCAGGTAATGCTGACATTACGGCTATTTGAGTGCTATCATTCACTCGATTATATGACGAAAATTGTTTTATCGGTATGACAGAACGGTTAATTGCTTTTCGTACAAATGCAAATTATTTAAAAATTACTAAATTGTAATGCAGTTTATATTAATAAGAAATTCGTTGTTTATTTCTTTACTAGGAAGGGGTGATATATCTAGTCAACAGGTAATTGCACATATTTTTTCTCTAAATTCTTACGATAAAAGTCAGAGACAAAATAAAAAGTTATTTGATGAGTAATAAAAGCAAAATATAAGTTGCTTGAAATATTTAATTCATAGACCTTAATTCCCGAGATTTGATATGTACTAATGAACAGGAGCAATTGTTTTTTAACATCATTATTGTTATGCACAAATATACATAAATAGTTTAAGTTATAAACTGTTTGTAAGAATTGTTAGAGATTAACATTTCCCTTATACGATTCATCCAATGTCCTCTCACTGACATATTACCATTTTATCGTTTACTTACAGGTAAAGTTTGTTGAACCTACACCAAAAGATGGCAGTATCATCACGTGCTATAATTCTATGCCGTGTCAGCTTTCTGTATTCATTGCAGGAGGGTAATCATTCATTTCATATATTGAAACCAGTCCATCACCATATTTTGCGTTAGAGACATTGCAGCGCATGCCATCTAGGTCCTAAAGTTTCTACAACAACTTTATTTATTTGGTTTTATTGACACACTCATTTTTGATAAACAAAACGTTGCAAGTCTGTAGTGATTTTTTCACGAAGATAAAACGGTCAACATAAAACCCAAACTGAGAATGATCTTACAAATATCAAAGAGAACAAGCACGAGTAAAATTATAATTTTCGAAAAGTCTAACATAAAAGATCAAAATGGATTTGTGCATACAAATAAATAAAACAAATGACAAATATCGGTTGAGCAGAACATGCATATATATTTTATTTTCATTTTAAGTTCCGGGTTTCAAATATGTAGTTATGTATATACATTGCATGTTGTTATTTTCAAGTTCCAGTCTCGAAATATTTTAGAAATTACAATTCTTTTTTTTATTTCAAGTTCCAGTCCCGAAGTTATGATCCGGTATATCTCTGATGATCTTATTAACTCGGTGCATTCGTCTGGTCCGTCGACAGTAAAGTACGTCCCTGGAATACAGAACATGCTGGAGGCATCAATTCAGATAGATGCTCCTGCACCTAAAACATATTTAGGGCATCAATATGTGTGCATCGAAGCATATGAAAGGTATACATAGATACATTTTTCTACCCACTGTTTATCTGACTTGACGTCCTGCTGATAAATTGAGTTTTAATTCAGAATTTGTTACAATGTAAGTTTATCATACTCATATATTGCACACATATCACGCAGATGTATATATGTATGTATATATACCATCTCGACCATGCATGCATCACCAAAGGTGCATTCTCTTGTAGATTTCAGGGATCGCACTTTCCATTCTGTTTAGTGTATATTTTTAATTCTTTATAATTAATTCGACATATCTTCATTTCTGTCTTAGAAATCCGAAATGACTGTGTACTTATATGAGATCTAATTAATAGGTCAACATGCGAGTGTGACTGCTACGCACAGATGCATGAGAGAGAGAGAGAGAGAGAGAGAGTCACATAATTCGCTTATCATGAAGACTTCATTCGAATCCCAATATAAGGCACACCTGGACATTGTGAATCCCAATATAAGGTACACCTGGACATTGCGGACACGTTTAATGAACATTATTAGTTTTTGTATTTCTTTTCTTGTTTTGTTTCAAGTGGAACATTTTCTGATTATTGAAAATGTTGATAATAATACTGTATTAAATACTAGAATAATAATAATAATAATAATAATAATAATTATTATTATTATTATTATTATTATTATTATTATTATTATTATTTGTAACATAGGCTATCGGCCCAAATTACAAGCATGTATTAAAAATATGTGCAGCCGCAACACATAAGAATTCTCGTATTAGCACACTGATTCTCTCACTTTTAAAGATGGGGCCCCGAGTGGACGAGTGGTTTAAAGCGCTCACCGTTACGGATCACTGCCATTTCACCTATGTCTTTGTGGGTTCGAGTCTCAGATTCGGCTAATGTGGGTATGTGAGAAAACCTGCCAGTAGCTTCTCGTGGGTCGGTGGTTCTTCCCTGGATTTTCCAGGGTTTTCCTCAACCAGTTATACTGGCCGCCATGTATGGCCTATCTTGTGCTGAAAAATGGCGTTAAACAGTAGAACAACAAGAACAACTTTTAAAGATAAACAGCAAAATTATGTAGGATATTAATATTATGCTTGATTCTCTGGATAAATTTATAAATTATTATGCAGCGCATTATTAAACATATATTCAGTTCTATGTGTAACCAGTCTGTCATATTTTAGGAAGGCTGTTGTGCATTTTTCAGCACATGCTAGACTGTACATAGTGGCCAATATAACTGGTGGAGGAAGAACCCGGGAAAACACCAGAAAGAACCACCGATCCTAGAGAAGCTACTGGCAAACTTTCTCACATACCCACATCGGTTGAGCCCTAGACTCGAAACCACGCAGAGAGGGATAAAATGGCAGTGATCCGTAGCGGTGAGCGCTTTAGACCACTCGGCCACTCAGAGCACCTTTAAAGAAGGTTTCTTTACCTTCCTTGAGTGACTGGATGAAGTGCCCGACTTAATCTGTCTAGGAAGTCTTCAGATACTCAGATATGTAGTTGAGTTTCTTCTGAAACATTATGATATTCGCAGACAGTTCCCGTTATTACTTCTTCTCATTCTCTCTCTTCCACATGTGCATTGCTTCTGGATGTCTTGTTAATTTTTCCTGTACTTATCAAAAACCGTTTCTTTATCTTTGAAGCCAGAAAATGTAACAATTGCTGGTTTTGGATTCCGTTTTGAATGTAACCGGTCTGCTCATTCGATTTTAATTTTCGACTCATCTGTTTCTAATGTTTGCTTTATATATATATATATATATATATATATATATATATATATATATATATATATATATATATATATATATATATATATATATCGTGTTTCCCGTGTCCTTCCACGTTTCAGTCTTTACTTTTAGAATACCGTAGAAGATTAAGTTGTATCTGCGTGATTGTGGTTCTTGATTCTCAAGTTTCTTTTCGTTATCAAATAGTTTTACTTGTAGACTTAATATTGATTCAGTGAGGTCATTCACTTTTTCTTGTAAGGTTTTGTTGTGTGCTTTTAATTCTGCCTTTGAAGCTTTTAGTTGTTCAATTGTTTGTTCGATGCGATCGAATCTATCGTTCAGGCGTCGCACGTGACTACGGATATCACACATTATATGCATAGGGTCATCGTATTTTCGCGGAGGTTCAGAAAGTAATGATGGCCCAGGTTCCTCTCGCTGCAAATATTGTCATTGAGTAAAATGAGGGGATGTTACTCTCGCTGAATCAGTAAGCATTGATACCGGTTAAGCTATGTCACTGATACGCCATGTTTGATCCCAACTTGCAGGCTTTTAACGTGTCCTATGTGTTTAAGATACAAGGTTAAAACAAACCTCTCCAAAAGTCAAAATAGAAGCATTTCAGGAAATTCATAATACGCTAGTAAGCATACCAGCATGTTTTCAGACAGTTCACATTCCAAAAGAAAGAGAATTTGTTAAAAAGTAACCATTGAGAGTTCTGTGTGCATACGCACAGCTGACGTACCGGCAGTCCCAATAGTATTAGATACTAACACAGCTGACGTACCGGCAGTCCCAATAGTATTAAATACTAACACACATATTGGGCTCGGGATGTTGTTGTTGTAGGGCTTAACGCCATTTTTCAGCACACGATAGGCTATACATGGCGGCCAGTATTAATGGTGGAGGAAGAACCCAGAAAGAACCACCGACCCACGAGAAGCTACTGTCAAGCTTTCTCACATACCCACATTAGCCGAATCTGAGACTCGGACCCACGCAGACAGAGGTGAAATGGCAGTGATCGGTAACGGAGAGCGCGTTAGACCACTCGGCCACTCGGGGCCCCGGCTCGGGATGTAGAATAGGCCCAACGTGGGCTCTAACATATTGTATAATGTCTCACTGGACAGTTTATCTGGTGAATTTTCATCCCACAATGACTTATTGCAGAAAAATGAGAATAATTTTACACTGAAGATACAAATAAAAAACAAACTAATGATTTTTGTAGAAAGCATGCATGTGAGATATTGACTGAGGCAATCGGGTTAATTACTCATACAACTTCATTTTTTGCATTCATGTATGACATCAAAGAACTATTTTGAATATTTTCTTATGACAAGGCGGCTAAAAGAATCCGTATGTGCCTTATGCATGAATAAAGTTACAAGTACTATTACAAATTAGCATACTTTTTATCACCCCTCAACCATCTAGATTTTTATGTATTTACCTCTGTAGTAGACATGCGTAATTACGCAAGCCAAGTCAGCTGTTCATTTGCACCCAAGTCTATGCATTTGCTCCCCAATGCTAGTCACCAAACAAGCCAGCCCATTTTCCAGCCTAACTCTAACCAAATCTAAACCACATTACATATTTAGCTTATGTGTGAAATTATAAATGCTAGACTTGTGATAATTAGGTTCATGCCTTCTCCTTAAAAATTAGGGAGGTGTCAAAATACGAAACTATCTAGTAATACCTAAGGCTCCTAATAAGCTTGCTTGACCAGTGGCCGAAAATGTACTTCCCTGCATCAGCCATGTTGGTTTACCTTGGTGCGTCTCTGAGTAAGACACTTGAATCTAATGACCTCGGCAGTAAATACCAGTGTTGCTTGGCTGTAAAATACCAAGCAGAAGTAATAATAATAATAATAATAATAATAATAATAATAATAACAACAATAATTATAACTATTGTTATTAATAATAATAATAATAATAATAATAATAATAATAATAATAATAAACATTGCGGTTTAAGATATGCTTTTCTTCTTTTTCTGTAGTGGCTCAAACGCTTCCGGGTCTTCAATGAGATGTTACAATATTTTCTACAGGAACGTTCGTAAGAATAATATTCTTGTTTCTACTTTTCCGTCAAGAATTGTATATTTTTATAATAAACCTTATATAAAACCATTCGGCATTTTCGTGCCGACATATTTGTTCTTGATTGGTATACATTTTTATCTCATTTATTTTCTTTCACGTATACAAATTATCATAAATATTTATCTGTCAAACTGTTGTCTATTTGGGCTTCAGGAGCCGATGTGACTGAGTGGTAGGCGTGTCAAATTCCCACTCAGACAGGTGTGCTTCTGAGAAAGACACTGCCTGCACCCATACTGTCCTGGTACTGTGTAGCCTTTAAAATGTCCATGTTCCGTTAGCCACAACTAAGCGCGAAAAATAATCTTGTGGCGATTATTTGCCTTAGATTTCAATTCATTTATGTTGCAGAAGTGCTAACACACACACACACACACACACACACACACACACACACACGTGTGATTGTGTGTGACTTGGATTTTTAACGAAGCTTTAACAATTTTTCAGTCATATCGCCACAATGTCTGCAGTGTGGAAGTTTATTGTGATGTCAAGCACTGGGGCATCATGTCGCAGACATGCAGCATGATGTCTCACCCAGTCACATTATTCTGACACCAGGCTGACCAGTCCTAACACTAACCTCGTAATGCTGAGCGCCAAGCGAGGAAGCTGTTAGTACCATTTTTATAAGTGTTTCATATGACTCGGCCGGGGATCGAACCCACGACCTCCCGCATCCGAGGTGGACGCTCTAACCACTAGGTCACCGGAGCGGTACATTTATATATAGTTTTAAAACTAATTTTCCTAGATTACAATATTTTCAGACAGTTTGTGTCTTCATATTTGGACGGCACTGTAGTTATTTTTAGAAATTGCTGAAAAGCTTTTGCAAGATCGTCATTGTAAGTATTTCTATCACAGACCCTGTGGAGCGCTTTACTGAATCCGTGTTTATTTATCCACGTAATTGCGACGATGCCTGCATATTCTGAACTTATACAAACTCAGAGCCCAAAGAAAGACGACATATTGCACCAATAACATATAATTTTTTAACATTGTACCTAGAAAAAGACTTGAACAGTTTGAACACTGTATGGTTCACTGTCGTCACCACATACGGGTACATATAGCAAGACTGTCGACCATGATAAAACCTCCAGGTAAATAAGAATCATTTTAATACGCTTTAAAGAGGTGCTGTTGTTCAGTTTTTAGAACGCCAGGTCGAATGCCTCGACTTGTCTTTGGTAAAGGACATTTTCCCAGCATGAGATGGCCAGTAATGTGTGAAAAGTACCGTGAACAACAAGGAAAATCAAATAAATAATACATTTTAAAAGACTAAATATGAATTCATCCAATTTAAATATTGAATTCAAATTTAACATTTTGCATTTAAGCGTTGGCCACGCACCATCCACAGGGATCTGCCGATACATATGTGAGTAACATGTACGAAATTAAGCACGAGAGAAAACAATTTTATTAGTTTTTGATATAGTATGAAAGAGTTGAGATTTTTTTGACGATTGAACGTAAACTCAAGTTTGTTTTATAAATAGCTTTAGGCAATGGTGTGTAAGAATCTTATAAATTATATTGGCAGGTAGAAGAAAATATTTCGTAATGACAAACAGATAAATGTATTTTAAAGTAATTTATAATTTGAGATCGTCATTTCCTCTTGTCAGGTCATAGATTATTTGATAAACTTTATTATCGAACAGTGTTAAATATGTGTTGATAGAATAATATTATTGATGAGTCAGCACATTAGCACATCACTCTCTCTGAATGTGATTGGTCCAAATAAGTCTACGAAATTCATGAGCATTATTCTTGCTATTATTACTGACTGGCTTAAACAAGGGGATATTCCTTGTCCCATCCCGCAGAATCTATTCTCTAACTGTTAATATCAACATTATAACGACCTCCTTTCCAGTCCGTAACCTAGTCGGTAACCCAATGTACATTTGGAAAAGCAAAAAGGGACAGTAGTGATCACGTATATCGGAATATGGCCAATCTATCCTCCGCAGAATGACACGAGTGGCAAACTAAAACTTGAACATAAGTACATTAGTGTTAACACTCGGTATGGATCTTGCAACCTAAACCCAGTGCAGGAAGTTATCCAATCACAACGCTCTTTTTAATCAAGTGACGCAAATATCCAATTACAAAAACGTGTAATCTGGAGACACTATACGCAGGAAACTGAGAACAAGTTTTGCATATAGTAATCATCACTTCAAACGAATATATAGAATATAGAATGTCAGGTTTCTCTGTCGTATTCAATAATACATTCATGGAGAATGCGCATGGTGGAGTCGACACACTTTTCAGATGCATGGCTGTGAACAGTTTCTTTGAAATGTATGTATATGGCATATGAACTCTCCGTGCTGACCTGACCCGAGTAAACTGTCACATGACACAGGAGTTTCAATCTGAGACCCAGTGATGACAAATGATATTTTCTGTGTCAAAGTGTCTATTAATTTGGAAGGGTAGGTGCTCTTCGAATTATAATTTGTACAAAAATTTACTTTTAAATGTTACTGGTTATCGAATTGTGCATTGTTGATTCAACCTGTGTCAGGGACAATTTTTTCAAGTGCAAGAATAAAAACAAGCAAACCCAGAGTCTGAGCCATAACTAAACGAACAAAGAAATGAGTTGATGAGAAAATTAATTTCAATGTTGTATGCAACTATTAGCTTAGAATTACTGCTTTGGGGACAGGGTGATGCAAAGAAAAAATATAGAATTTTACATCATGTATGCAAATATATAACCGCTACAAGACGAGTTTAATAACTTACTCAAATCTTGATTACTGTCATTGTGTCTTCTCCCCCTCTCTCCAATCATTTTTCATTATTGTATTGTCATGTTGAATATGTTGTAATACTTCTATCATGTAGGGAGAAGTCCAATTGAAGTGGTTAGAACTTGTGCCCAATCCCCTTGTATCCTATTGTGACAATATAATATGTTTAAACAACTAAATGAAATGCGGAAAATCATTCCTTCTTTACATGTAAACTCGTTTGACTAAAATACAAATTGTGACAAACAGAATCTCAAATAGGGCAATTTTTATTTTAAATTTATAAAACTACTTCTCGGATAATTTCCATCTTTTGTTCGTTCGCACAAGCTGGAAATTATTCCACTAGTTCCATAAATGAAATATTGAATTATTAGCTATTTGAGATCCTCTGATTAGGAAATAACCTTATTGCGATTGTTTGTTGAAGTTTATATTTGACCTTACTCAAGAAATAGTTTTATTTATTGAATGTTGCTAATCTTTTATTTCTTTTTTATGTTCTAGAACCATAGCAAATTCAACGACCCAACACCGAAAGGTTATTCGAAATTCATATGTAATATGAATGAAACATGCCATATGTTCGTGTATACAAGCAAAGACAATACTTCCAAATGGTGAGAGCTCAGAATCCCCAAATATCATGCAAGCTTGATGACAAGTACAGAAGAATTTATATATCTTTCATGTATTGAAACAAAACAATTCAGGTTTCTGTCTACCCTGTTGTGAATGTAATCTGTCCTGAAGTATTGCGTACCTCGGCATGCATCAATGGGTGATTCGTTCTTTCAATACTTGTATGCATTATCAGGAAAATTTATTGTATTTCAACAATTACATATCTTGTGTTTCAGCATTTTTGATTGAACCTCGTAGCATCGAACATAATTATAATTGCTGTTAGCAATGTATATACATACATTATTAAACTGCCTGTATTTAGAGGACACATTTGATGGTGCGGATACAATTTCATATTCTAAACTGGTAAGTAAGAAGATTTGTACGCAATACTCAGCCTTCATTTCATTATTTTTCCTACATGTGATAATATGGATATGACATGATTACAGAAAATAGGTCGTAATTAGTTGTAGAACTAGCAAAGGTCCAAATTATCAATCCCTGATAAGAAACATTTAAGTCGCATCATCTGGCGCAGAAATGTAGTTTTTTTTTGTTCATAGCACCAGAATTCATGCTCACTTATTGCATGATTGGTCAAGATTTGTAAAGCAGAGATTCATTAAATGAATAGCTATTTCTAATTAAGAAACTTGTACATCATGTTGTACAGGAATCACGAGGTCATAAGACTTGAAAGTCAACTATATACCTTATGTATCTATTGACGTTTATGACTTGTGTGAATGATTTTCAAATTTCATAATTTGATTTATCATGTAAAATATGAAGCTCAGTTCTTAGATAAACATTCAGATCAGTGTCATACGAAATACGTATGCGAATGTAACTGACTGTGAAATTTTTAGACCGTTATGGTATATCATAACACCTCACTGTGTAGCAAATCACGCAGAAGATCTTGTTGGGAAGAGCAAACACATGCAAAGTGAAATTACAATGATGAAAATGGTTAATCTTAAGTAACCTTACTTTTATACAAGGAACTTTGAGTGTTATGAACATTTTTCACAATATTTCAGCCGCGAAGTTATAGCGTCTTCTGCAGTTCACGTACAGCCGGTAAGAACGCGTGAATCAGACTGTTTTACAGATGTATCGTACAGTTTTTCTGAGCATGGACCTCACACTCTTTGTCTTCAGGCTGAGTAAGTTTAGAGTACTTTGTGATGTTTTATTTATAATTAATTAATTTTCATAAAATATGTCAATATTGCCTGGAGAAAGATATAACGATAAATATAAAAATATGCTTGCTATATCTCTATATTATAACTATTTCACAAGTACTAATATTCTAAATTGAAAGAAACTAGAATGTTTCAAACATTGCTTCATGAAACATAACATACAAGTTTAGAATATATGTATTTATATATGTATCCTAATGATACCTTCATACACTTATAACTTACGCCAAATGAGACATTCACTTGGTGACAGGTCGCATAGTGAATACTCATTGCTGAACTCTCTTTTGCAAGGCTCAAGAACAACAATACTCTTTTGGATGTTACCAAATAGCAAACGTTGGCACTTAAGTCTAGATAGAAACACATTCATACACTTTAGATCTGAACAGGATTCTACCTGAAGTCAGGAGAAGATTTTGCTTTATTAATTCGTAAATATCATTCACGAAATTAGAGGCCTTGGATTCTTTGCATTATGACTGTGACAGAATCCTGACGGGGACTATTTATATGATTTCTTCGATCCTAGAAAAGCAACGAATATTTGATCATGTACTTTAGGGATTTTATAGCATAGGATATTCAGTGTACATACCTATTTTATGTAATCTATACTTTGTCGTCTCGGTTGTTGTGAAGATTTTGACATATATGAAATCAGCACTGCAGAAAACCGAATGAATTCACCCGTATGAAATATCGCTTGATGAACAAAAATCATTCAGATTGAAGAACGTATATATGTCTGTGTGTTAGCTTTATAGACAATCAAAGTGAACGTTTACACGGTTTTGGACACATTTGTGCAATTACCAACATCCACCAGATATTAAATGAACATCGACATGCATGAGATCACTGTAATATTATACCGCTGATATATAAATTTTAATCAAGCAATTAGTGAGCTCAGGTGTTGTTTTCTATTTTCCACGAGGAAAGCAATCATGTCTAAATCTTGTCTAACACACAGTAATAGTCATTTGCGATTGTTATAAAAACGGTCCTAAAATTTTCGCCTATTTAATTTTTACATGTGGAACAGTCTATCATGAACCATTCAGGAAATCTGTCTTCTGTATTACGGTATATTTAGCTGCTGGTTAGTCGAAACGTTAAAACTTATGGATGAACACGCATGGTGATAGAGCAACCGACACTAGAATGACCGTTTAATTCAGTCTGAGGATGAACGCATACAACATAGCATGTTTTCGGTTTAGGAGACTAATGAACTTATTCGTATTGCTTCAAGCGGATTTGACATAACCTTCCATATTTTTAATTTCATTTCTTTTGCTTTCTATTTTTTTTCTTTCTCTATACGCTTTAGTTTAATCATAGCTTAGAGAAAACCTAAACTCCATGTCTTTATAATTTACCAACAAATTTAGATGGCATTTTATTCTGTTATTAAAAATGGGCATCATATCAATTTTAGTGGCACAGAGGGTGAAAAAAGATGTTTTACAATTGACGTTCCCGACCCCTCAGGTGGTGAGTTTCTTTGTTTATTTGCATCCATGAAGCCATGAAATCATGTTTTTTTTTGTACATACGAGTCCCGAGTCATTGTAGCACGAACAGTGTGTTTAAACGTGTGAAACTTGATCAATCAAAAATGATTCTATATCGTATTTAAGCTGCTTTTCCGTGCAAAATTAATCTGAGATAATCTAATAAGAATAATTTGGGTTTTATCTCATAAAGCATTATACAAATTATTTATCAAAACTGCACAACTGAATAATTGAAATGATTTGAGGACAAGAGACACGAACCCTATCATGACCACATGTAAATTATTCATAGAGATTGTTTTAAGGACGTATTTCTAAGCACACCGGTACCTTGGTAAAATGAGCTCCTATCCCTGTGAGTATTAATGTAAGTTGCTAGCATAGCCAATTGTACAACTCGTTCCATGACCGATCTCGCATCTGTAGGACTATTTCATGCAGATTTCCTTACCCAAAAAGAAACAATGAGAAATGCGTGGGTGTATTTCTTCCTTTCTTGGAGTGAATGTGATTTAAGACTTATATGCATATAAATCTTACGTTCTGTTTCCAGGTGAATGTACAGTTTTTATTAATAACTTAACAAAACTTTTCAGACCCTTGCTTGTGCCAGAACATGGGAAGATGCCTGCGTTACACGAATTCTTCTTACAAGTGCATTTGTGAGAAGGAATACACTGGCTCATACTGTGAAAAGGGTAAGGAAATTAATGTGCCAGGATTCTTTCCCTTCTATATGATCTTGGAAACTTGATTAAATGTTGACATGTTTTGACATACGTCATTTTTTAAACGCCGCATTTGACAGTACTATGACAAAACATCAGTGACCACATAGTGAATAATGGAATCAAATGTCACACACATGTTTTCTGAGAGACAACAATTTTCACAAAGCCAATGTAGTGTGGGAAATACAAGTTTCTGTTTCGGGTCTGTGGTAATTTCGATAATAAAATAATAAGTTTATTGGTTTAACTTGCGATTTATCACATTAAAGTACGTATTATTCCGAAATATCTCCATTCCCATTAGATTACTGATGTTTATTTAGTTACGTTGAACTTTTTAATCAAGATAGTGTAATTTTTTTATTGACATTGAACATCCTCGTTAAAATGACTCATGTTTATTTAGTAACATTGAACGTCCCGATTACAATGAATGATATTTATTTAATAACTCT
Organism: Sinohyriopsis cumingii; assembly: GCA_028554795.2. Lineage (NCBI taxonomy): Eukaryota > Metazoa > Mollusca > Bivalvia > Unionida > Unionidae > Sinohyriopsis > Sinohyriopsis cumingii. The sequence continues at coordinate 8,910,807 of CM068832.1, read as the reverse complement.
CGTATCATTATGGCTCAATAATAAACATTGAACAGCCCCACCAAAATAACTCTTGTGCATTTATTAATGTTGAACATAACTTTTCTTACACTTATTTTGCTTCTTATAAAATATGATGCATAGTATAAACTTACAATATTAAATTGACTTGTTAGCAATGCCCATTGTCATATAGATGCTCTTTATTCTTTTATATCGTAATATATTTCAATCAATATTTAGTTACAGTCATAGCGTATTAATATTATATACATCACCACTTTGAACAGTTACAGTTGTAACGAGATGTCTGATTGGTCAAATAATTTTGCATGCTATGAGCAGTGGCTCGTCCATCAGGAAGAGTAAATAACATCATCGTTTATTTCCAATGAAATATACAGTTTCCAATTCTTATCTCTTACCTAGGTCCCTGTCCAGTAATGGATTCAGTGTGTAAACATGGCTACTGCGAAGAGAATAACAAAACACGAACGTGTTTCTGCTTATTTGGATATAAAGGACCAACATGCATGGATGGTAATATTTTCAGGTCGATTTTGTATTCTCACTTTCTCACACACTGCAACTCAACTGAAAAAAATCTTTCATATGATAAAAGTCATACGGTAGTAAATAAAGTACTAAAGTCAAGGCTTTAGAGACAAAAGAATTCATGTCGACAATGAGCTATTCCAATATGTAACCTCATTGAACAGGTGTTTGTATGCCATATTCGAGAATCGTGCCTGCCACTACAACAAATTCTTTATACACACGCTTGGTCTTCTTTACATTTGATGAAACAATAGAAACACGTTCACTAAGAGTTATGCATGTACGTTGAACTACAGGTAGATGCAGTTCATTATGGTGCAAACTATTGAAAGTTACATACACTTGGAACTGAGTAAGTGCAGTGGATATAGGTATGATCAGTATGGTAATCGGTCTTCTTGTTTTGTCCAGTATTTCATTTAGGCTGGAATGTATTTATTTATGCAGTGGATATAGGTATGGTACGTGGTAAGATTAGGTTTAGTACTTTTGAAGGTAACGAAATTTTTTGGGAGGAGTCGGTGTAGTACGGTGGTAGAACAGGTTCAATACTTATAGGTGTACATAGGTGGAGGGTTAAGGTACAGAACATTTTGGAAGAGTAGGTTTAGTACGGAGGAAGCATCGGTGTAATACGTAGGAAGAACAGGTGTAGTACGGCGATAGAATCAGTACATTTATTATGTATATTTAATTTTCATTGCTTGTTAGTTTTCTTTAGTTTTTATTTTAAGATATGCTGCGGGTTATGTAAAATTTAATTTTCGTACCTGACCTTGTCCAAAATCAGTGAGAGTTTTTAAACAAGACTGTTTACCTTTTTCTGAAGGAAGGAAGTATTTTAGGATTACTATCTTAGTTTGAATCAAAGACATTGTGTTTGCCATATCATTTTATTATAATGCTAGCCGCCGATCTTCTAATATTAACTTATTTTGTCTTGTAAACAGTTGGAACCGTCTAGAATGAAGGGTTTCATCGGGTCATATGTACTGTTTAATATAAAATGCTAACTGTGACCTAGGTCAAGTTGAGGAGTATAAAATCGTGTTTATTGGAAAACTTATTTATTCCTGCAATACTATCTGAGGCAGAAATCAGTCTTATTGTTTTGTCCAGTATTTCGTTTAGGCTGGAATGATGTATTTATTTAAATTATTTATTCACTGGAAATACAAATTGCTCACCTAAATTATTTTTATAAAACAAATAGAGACTTTAACATATAGTGAAATTCAAACAAAGATATATTCTTGGATAGTATTATTGTGATTCAACAAAGGACTGTTTTTAAATCAATAATATTCAGGCCATTATACGCAAATCAACACTTTCCTCGTTGGATTTGTTTTTAAAATACCATTAGAGTTGATTCATAACTTTAATCATTAGGTCTTGTGTTAGTGATTCTATGACTATTTTGATTTAGTTCGCAAGACCGTAAGTTCTTTTTTATTTACATTTCTCATTGCATTCTAAGGAAATAAAATATTTGTTAACTTTTTCTTACACGTTTGGTTGATTCTCACTCTTTTCTATTACTTATTTTAAGACCATTGAGTCGTAATACAATACTTTCGAAGATTCGGTGTAGTACGGTGGAAGATTAAGTACAATACTTTTAGGAACGATTGATGTGGTACGGTGGATGAATAGATGCAATGCTTTGGAAGATTAGGTGTAGTACGGTGGATGAATAGGTGCAATGCTTTGGAAGATTAGATATAGTTTGGTGGAAGATTAAATACAATACTTTTTGGAAGATTAGGTTTAGTACTGTGGAAGAATCGATGCAATACTTTTGAAGGTAGGTACAGTACATTGAAATTCACTCTAGCTAAAAAAATGACACAGGAAATAATAGTATTGATCCAAACGTGAATACTAAGGAATTATTCTGGCATTGTACTTTGTTTCTTTTCAAAGACTATACGACAACAAAATAATTGTCTGTTTTTAATCTTGAAATACAATTTTTTTATAACACTATAAGTGCAACAGAGGAAACATATCATAATTAATTGTTTTCTTATCTTTTCAGCCATTCTAGATGAAATTGTGGATCAACCGATAAACGGCGTATGTAGTTTGATATAAAGCTGGATTCATGGAAAGATAGGAGCACACATGCATACATACATACAGAGACATACATACATACATACATACATACATACAGAGACATACATACATACATACATGCATACATGCATTGTAATAAGTGATAGATGATAAAAGCTGGAAATGTTGGATAGGACTTTGAGTAAATTGATTGACATATCGATATAACGTTCTCAATTGCAAGATATGCAGTATTTTTCATGACACTTTAATCTTTCCATAAAAGTAATATATAACTATAAGTACACTTTCGTAAACGAAAGTCCACCTCATTTATGTAAGCCATGAAGTCATAAATCATACAGGGCCACAAAAAGAGTTGCATTTTTCACTCCGCTTTCATGATGGATTTATTTTGAGAATTCGAAAGTTTTATATCGGTTCGCCTACGTAATGTTGAAAGGAGAAATGATTTTAGAACTTGAAAATTTACGAGAATCTCGAGACATATAATGTGGCGATTGATGTGTAGTTAGAAATATTATGTAACCAGTCATGAGAGACTCTACTGTTGAAAAGCCTTAAACTCGAGTTTAGAGTCTTATATCTCTGTGCCAAGACATTACTTTTTATGTTCAAGTCGGGGATCAGGATTTTAGTTTTCTTTGTTACTTCATCCAAATAATTTGAAATGGTTACATGTCAGAAAGTATGCGATGATTTTCATACAATTTTGGGTTTACTCTTTGTCCTAATTATACATGTGAAAATTGTGGAAAATTGGAACTAGTTCTCGCGTCATTACAACTCATTATTGGGAATAAACATTAGTTAGGTTAATATAAGGGTTATATTTTAAATGTTAAATTACTTTAAACGAAATCCTGTAAAGTATACAAATTTTGAACACCCGATCCAGTATTAGAGAGATATACCTGATCACTTGTTTCAATAAAGTGAATGGTTTTCTTTTAAATCACCAGAAAATAACTTTTACACAAAGATTGTAGGAAACCGAGGCATTTCGTCAAACACAGTAACTCACATATAATTTGCTTTAGATGTTCATCAACTGTTGCGTGCAATATATTACCGGCGAGAGAGAACGAGACATAGAGCTTAGTGGAAGGGATGGAAATTGTTGAGAAGTGATTCATCTTTTTTCTTCCACAGATTGTCTTTGCCGATGCCTTCATTCCGAAAGAGATAATGTGTATAAGGAGAAAACCATGCACTGTTCCATTTATCGTATCGAGAAACAACATAGACCCCTATGGGTATGTTAGTAGATACACGAATATAAATTTGAACTGGATTGGAAAAGGAACGAAAAAATATTCCATCGAGATGGTCATATTTTGAAATGTCTCTAGTTTTTTTGTAGAGTTGGATTTGAAGATTTATGCAAACTCGAAATAAATGTCCTCGATAGTAACGGAATAATGAGTTCTTTTTAGCAAAGTCTTGTCTCTTTAGGCAGATAATTAAGGGTGGATCTGAAGACACACAATGTAGTGTTTTCAGGTTAGTTTCCTTCAACACTGATAGGTTAATTGGAACCTTTAATATTTAGGAATAATAGAATACGGTACAGAACGCTTTCTCATATATATATATATATATATATATATATATATATATATATATATATATATATATATATATATTAATCAAGTTATGTATATAACAAGGGAAACAATTACAAATATGACATTGCAGTCACTGAATCAACTAAACCCTTTTATTTACGCACAAAGTAAAGTAACTTTTATTATTGTTATCTTTTGATTGACATACGTATATCATAAATTATGCTGGTTGAACAGGTGACTGGATTTATTTTGTCCGTAGCAAAAGTGGTAGATTCTTTCTAAGAGGTTCCTATTTGAAAATGCAGTAGTTTAAAGGGTTATATTTTAATATATTTTAACTTTCTTTTATGCAGAACTATCGACGTAGGTTATGTTAGTCCTTCGATACATGTAGATGGTTTTGAGACACAAATAAAGGCAAACATAAGAAATGGAACTTACATCTCAGACATAACATTTACTCCAAATACAAGCGGGAAACAGAAAGTGTGCATCCAGACGTTTAATAGGGACAGGTAAAGTCATGTGATTTGTATATTCGTCTTCATTGGTTAATTGATATTATTATGATCCAATATTTTGAACATAATTGTAACCTTTGAGACTTGTTAGGTCATTTTTCTTGACCCATGCATGCATAGACTGGTAAGACATTTCGTTGAGAGAAAGAGGACTATGAGTCACATAATATAATCTACACGTTCAAACATTTGGATTAAGGTATGCGATGGATTAACGTATGCGATCAATTTAGTCATTCCCTATGCATACATTGTGGACGTTTAAGCTGTAATTGAGTGAAGGACTTGATACATTTTAACTCAGTTTGTTGGATGTAGCTTCCGCATAGGATTTTTTCGTAAAAATAAACAAAATAATTTTTCTCCAAACGTTTCTTAATGTTTAATTGCTAGGTGAAACTTGGTTCATATATGAAACGTTTTAAAGTAAAGGTTATTTGAGACAAAATGCATCAAAGAAGTTAAAGGATGTTTGTAGCGTTGACGTGATTCAAATAGATTCCTAAAATCATTTAAATTAACATATCTAAATTTTATTTTTACATGATGAAAAATATTAATGTTAGCTTTAAAAACAGTCGGAAAATGTTGTGAAAAGCTTTAAAGTGCACCCAGACTGCATTGCCTTTGATAATATTTCAAGCTTATCGTATTTACGGTGTTCATGTGGTAATAATGTACTGGAAGTGACGGCCGACAAGTACGCACAATTCTTGGTATGACGATAAACATGAAGAAACGATGATTATCTAAATGTACCAAATAACATTTAAAAAATAACATTTTAAAAATAACATTTTAACGTAGCCTTCCTTCTAACTATTAAGGTAGAACCAATACTGCTAGCAGATTATTTTCGTAACTGACGATAACCGAACTGCATCTTCTTAATGTAATACAATCAAAGTGGTGAATGAATATATCTATATAACATACAATGCCCTGATTGGTTGGGGTAGTGGTGAATGAATATATCTATATAACATACAATGCCCTGATTGGTTGGGGTAGTGGTGAATGAATATATCTATAGAACATACAATGCCCTGATTGGTTGGGGTAGTGGTGAATGAATATATCTATATAACATACAATGCCATGATTGGTTGGGGTAGTGGTGAATGAATATATCTATATAACATACAATGCCATGATTGGTTGGGGTAGTGGTGAATGAATATATCTATATAACATACAATGCCATGATTGGTTGGGGTAGTGGTGAATGAATATATCTATATAACATACAATGCCCTGATTGGTTGGGGTAGTGGTGAATGAATATATCTATATAACATACAATGCCCTGATTGGTTGGGGTAGTGGTGAATGAATATATCTATAGAACATACAAGGCCCTGATTGGTTGGGGTAGTGGTGAATGAATTATCTGTATAACATACAATGTCCTGATTGGTTGGGGTAGTGGTGAATGAATATATCTATATAACATACAATGCCATGATTGGTTGGGGTAGTGGTGAATGAATATATCTATATAACATACAATGTCTTGATTGGTTGGGGTGGCTGTGGTACGTAACGACTGGTACATATAGAAAAAGTCGTCCATGGAATATATTGCGAAGGAAAAAATTAATATTTGACCCAGTGAACTATGATGCTTTAAAGTTTAACACACTGAAATATGTGAGAGCAACATAAAATGTGCAGCCGTATTATTTACGTCACCCTTCTGTCAGGCACTGGCTTTACACTTGTATTGTAGCTTTCGCTATGAAGGCTTGCAATGATCAGACTGGAGAAAATTCCATTCCACAAGAAAAATCATAATTCAGATGTTGCATGTCTTAATATGACAGGATATATCAGGCTGTATAAATGGACAGGAATGAATTTCATTGACAGTTTTGTGTCTTTTTGTAGGGTAAACATTGACGAACTCTGTTTTGATGTGAATGTTACGGCAGGTAATGATATTAGCTATTGTTGGAAGACTTTTTTTGCACTGTACTGCCAGATGATTATAGTGTTTTATAAAGCGTTAGAGTCCTCGTCTTCCTTTTAAATAAATGATTTTGATAATGATTGTGATAATAATGATGATTTTATAAAGACAGCATTAAGTGTCATCAAGATAAATCTAGAGTTGTTTATTATTATTATTATTATTATTATTATTATTATTTCTAGTATAGTCAGATAAATAATTAATTAGCATATTATCGTGGAGCAATACTTTAATAGTTCTCGTGTGTCGAGTAAACATCAGCTGTCAGAAGTGAATATTGTTGGACTCGTGTGTCTGTCATTGTTGGACTCGTGTGTCTGTCATTGTTGGACTCGTGTGCTTGTCATTGTTGGACTCGTGTGTTTGTCATTGTTCATTATTTTACTGTTATTTAGTTAATGGATTTTAAAAAATAATGAAATTACCAATGACGTAATCAAACACAAAATCTTGAGTTGTACCTTGTCACTTGTACTATTGCTCAATATTATGCATATGAAATATAAAAATAAATGCATTCACTTTTCATCATTTTCAGATGCAGCTGTTGGTCCAGACAAGGTCGGAACTAGAAGCATTTTTACAATTATTCTGTATGAGTGTTGCTAGACTAAAATATTATTTAAATTTCCCTTGCTGTTTTAAGTATAAATATGTTTATAAATATTTTAAAACTATTTAATCGATAAAAGTCTGCATGCAAAACATGTAGTCAAACAACAATAATGGAACTTTTAAACCTGCTGCATTTTTTTGTCATCGGTTGTAATTTACTGTTTGTTATAGGACAAGCCGTATTTTATTCCACCTAGTATCACCCCGGATTCAACAGTGGTCTGCAAATCTGGAATGCCATGTCACTTGGTGTTTACAGTGACATCGGGAAATTTGAATCTAAATAGGTGGTAAGTATATTTGTGTTTCTGTCTGTGTCATTATATATATATATATATATATATATATATATATATATATATATATATATATATATATATATATATATATATATATATATAATACTGTTGCCATTCTATCTGGGGATAGCAATCCCCCCTCTGTTTGGTGTATATTTGCCATTCTATCTGGGGATAGCAATCCCCGCTCTGTTTGGTGTATATTTGCCATCTATCTGGGAATAGAAATCCCCGCTCTGTTTGGTGTATATTTGCCATTCTATCTGGGGATACCAATCACCCCTCTGTTTGGTGTATATTTGCCATTCTATCTGGGGATAGCAATCCCCCCTCTGTTTGGTGTATATTTGCCATGGAGACTCTGGGGTTAGCAATACCCCCTCTGTTTGGTGTATATTTGCCATGGAAACTCTGAGGATAGCAATCCCCCCTCTGTTTGGTGTATATTTGCCATTCTCTCTAACAACCTGTGTTTGGCTCAAATTCTGTCGCGGAATCTGGAGTAGTCTGTCACTAAATATATAACCCACTCGATGACAAATATTTTCTATTCGTTCATTTCAGTCAGATACTCTCTATCTCATATATATATATATATATATATATATATATATATATATATATATATATATATATATATATATATATATACGTCCAATTATTGATTACACTGGTCAACAGTGAAATCATTACTGACTTGAAAAGGCCCTAATCTGTAGTATTTTGGTGTGCCGAACACGAATATAACCGTGAAAAATTTGTATTGGCTCTCGTTTTGAAGATATTCATATACCTCATTTTCTATGTTTCACTGTGTAAATTTCTCCAGTAGGACTGCAGCAACATCCGGAATAATGATGTAACATTGCATAATACCATCATGCTCACATCATCCACAGTTGATTGCATCATTTTCTGATGCAATGCAATACTAATGCCATGCGGCTGCTGAAGTAAGTTGACGTCAGCAGTGTACTATACATGTGTAGGCCTATTATACTAATGCCAGGCGGCTGCTGAAGCTGACGTAAGCAGTGTACTATATAAAGCCCAATCAGATAGGTTCAGCATTTAAAATATTTTAGACGTTGTGCGAGACAGTTCAAGCTACTGTTACATAAAACTTATTATTTTATCCATTTACGTACAATAAAGAACAGTAATGCCTCGAAAGTGTGTTAATACCGCGGACAATTTTTGCTATATTTGTGGGGAAGTGACATTTGCCAACCAGAAGAAAAGTATCAATTCTCAAGTGAAGAAGGCATATCATCTTTACTTCGGATGCAAGGTTGGTGACCAAGACAAGCCTTGGGCTCCGCATATATGCTGTGCTACATGTACAACACAGCTTTCACAGTGGTTGAATTGCAAAAGGTCATCAATGCCGTTTGCAGTCCCAATGGTGTGGAGAGAGCCAAGCAACCACCTAAATGACTGTTACTTCTGCTTGGTTCCTCCTCTTTCCGGCGGAATAACGAAGCGAAAGAAGTCGAGAATAGTCTACCCAAACATTCCGTCTGCATTGAGACCAGTTCCACATGGTGAGGGACTTCCTATTCCAGAACCTCCAGCAGAATATTCTCTTGATTCATCTGACGAAGACAAAGGTGAGTCGACCTGTTCTTCTCCTGGTCCATCAGCATGCAGTGATCCAGATTTTCACTGTGGTGCATCATCAACCCCACACAGAATAACACAGGAAGAACTAAATGACCTGATTCGTGATTTGGACTTATCAAAGAACAAGGCAGAATTGCTAGGATCAAGACTCCAACAATGGAATCTTCTAGAAGAAGATGTCACAATTACTGCATATCGAAAGCGCCACCAGCAATTGGAGCCTTTCTTCAGAAAGGAAAGTAATCTGATATTCTGTTCCGATATTGAGGGCCTCATGAATGCTTTAAAAATCACTCATGACCCACAAGAATGGAGACTATTTGTGGACTCTTCGAAACTGAGTCTCAAGGCTGTGCTTTTGCACAATGGAAACATTCTTCCATCTATTCCAGTAGCGTATGCTGTCCACATGAAAGAGACATACGATAACTTAAGGCAGCTACTGAATTCCATTGAGTATAACAAGTACAGCTGGCACGTCTGTGGTGATTTGAAGGTAGTTGCCCTTTTAATGGGACTGCAGCAAGGATATACAAAATACATGTGTTTCTTATGCGAGTGGGATAGCCGAGCAAGGGAAATGCACTACATGAGGAAGGAATGGACTCACAGGCAGAATGTAGCCATTGGAGAGAAGAATATCCAACACCCAGCTCTGCTTGAGGCTCAGAAAATCTTGCTACCACCCCTTCACATCAAACTAGGTTTGATGAAGAACTTCGTGAAAGCCATTGACCGGACTTTGCCAGCATTCCGATACCTGCATGAAAAATTCCCTCGACTCAGCGAAGCAAAGATTAAAGAGGGAGTTTTTGTGGGTCCTCAGATTCGAGAGCTTTTCAAAGATGACCGGTTCAACAACTTGCTGGAAGGTGACGCGAAACAAGCATGGAATGCTTTTCGCCTAGTTTCTACAAACTTCCTCGGAAATGTTAGGGCAGAAAACTATAAGGAACTAGTAGAAGACATGTTGATGAAGTATAAGAAACTTGGCTGCAATATGTCTCTAAAGATTCACTTCCTTCATTCCCATTTGGATTTCTTTCCTAGCAACTGTGGTATTGTTAGTGATGAACACGGCGAACGTTTTCATCAAGATATCGCAACAATGGAACAAAGATACCAGGGAAAATGGTCCACTACAATGCTGGCTGACTACTGCTGGACACTCCTCAGAGATGCTCCCGAACAGCTGTACAAGAGACAGGCGAAGAAATCTAAGATGTAGTCAATGATTTGATTTTTTATAGGTAGGCTATTACAGTTGACCTTTTACTATTGGAATGCATTTCGTTATGTAAACATTAATTTCTTGCAGATTACAAAAAAACTAGAGTCAATTTTGCAATTTGACTGTCATATTCGTGTTCAGCACATAAAAATTGATAAGAATTGACTAATTTTATTTCAGTAACATGACTTTTGTAAAAATTTGTTGTCCAGTGTTACTGGCTAAGAGAACGAAATAAACACCCATGGAAGTGAAAACAGTTAAATGCTTTGCCTTCTCTGTAGTTTTCAACATCATTTGGATTAAAGAAAAAGAAATCCTTTGCTACAATATTCGGTTATATCTGAAGGGCAGTTGGTCACTCATCTCGAAATAATCATAGCTTGTCGTTGACCCAACAGCTCGACTAGGTCAACATGATCGCGAGGTCTTATATTTAAGTTTTTGAACCGATTAAAACTATCAAAGAAATATTATGAAAGGAACGATGTTAAAGATTAACGTTTGGTCATAGATGTAATGTTAAAGATACACGTTTGGTCATAGATGTAATGTTACAGATAAACGTTTGGTCATAGATGTAATGTTAAAGATAAAGGTTTGGTCATAGATGTAATGTTAAAGATAAACGTTTGGTCATAGATGTAATGTTAAAGATAAAGGTTTGGTCATAGATGTAATGTTACAGATAAACGTTTGGTCATAGATGTAATGTTACAGATAAACGTTTGGTCATAGATGTAATGTTAAAGATAAAGGTTTGGTCATAGATGTAATGTTAAAGATAAACGTTTGGTCATAGATGTAATGTTAAAGATAAACGTTTGGTCATAGATGTAATGTTAAAGATGAACGTTTGGTCATAGATGTAATGTTAAAGATGAACGTTTGGTCATAGATGTAATGTTAAAGATAAACGTTTGGTCATAGATTATCAGCCTAAGGAATGCAAGTCTGATTTGTTGATTTGTGTAGGAGGGTTTAAAATTATACATCGAAACACATGGATATTACTATTATTTGACGGCATCTTTTATCACGGAGAAAGCAGTTATCACAGATAGTTTATCTTAAAACATAATACAAATGTAAAGAAAGAAAACGCCTTACACGTTCCAGTCTGTAAGTCAGTCAATATTTCTTTCTTTATAAACAAGTCAGAGGAGGAAATTGTGCACAGTACATTTTTAAGGAATAATGTTCAGGTTTGCTTCTAAATCTGATGTGAAATACACAAAGGCGGGTTTAATTTTAACCATCTCTTTCTCAATAGTCTGAACCTATCTTTATATAAAATATATACATGATCATCTAGCAGTACATCATTATAACAAAATCATTTATTTCTTATCTTCTAGTTCAAACGTGAAATTAGTAGAAGGTCTGAACGATGATTTTCACATATTTACAACTTGTGAAAACTGTATGGATGGACTTGCAGCAGTAGACAATTGTACGATGGACGTGGTATTCAATCCAGCAACATCGGATCTTGGAAGTCGTCGCATCTGCGTTGAAGCCGGACCAGTGTGGTACTTATTACATTGCTATGTTATGTTTAAGTCAAAATAATTATTTCATGTAGTGACTATATTTTTTGTAATAAATTACTGGCATATTGTGAAGTGAATACCCTGGTACTCCATACAGCTGCTATTTATTGTGAAGATAATGTGCAGTGATTGTACCTTTAACATATTACAATAGCCCCAACGCATAAACTGAATGAAATAAAAACAAACAAAATCCATAAGATATGAATATACTTTACAAATTCCAGGAAAGCTACAATGAAATTCTACTCCCACAAATTTCATTCTTAAATATGTTTGATTCAATATACCTTTTAAAGTATCCCAACATTACGTCACTGAATAAGTGGGAAATAAAAAGGTGAAAGTAAACATAGGAATGAAAACCAAAACTCTTAGACAGTTTGCAATACACAGATAATATCCATGTTCACTCATATTAACATAATTATACCAATACTGTAAAGGATTACATTAAATGTTTCCTTCAGAAGCAGCTATATGCTATTAGTGACCACTTTTGAATATTATATTTTCATTCAATGACTAAACCTCACAGTGTATATCTTTATTATGCAATGAAGCATGTAATACTTTTTATAGTGTTTAAAATAACAATGATGTCACTGATATTATCCAATGAAGAAAATGTGACGAAGAAACCTGGATTGATTTGTAAGCAGATCAATTCTTGTTATATAGTACCGATGAAAAGTTAAGTATTACAAAGTTAAGGTAATTATTGCAAACATACAAGCTATAGAAATGTAAACCTTTTGTAATAATCGGAAACATACTGTCCTACACAGTAAAAAGTTGAAAGATAAACATTATAACATTCTTTTAAAGGCAAACAAAAACCCTGATATACAAAAATCTAAAAAGCGAGAAAGGAAAGAACTACAAAATGAACAGATTGTAGTCTATATCTTTTATCATAAAAATCTTCTCAGATACATGTGTGTTAGATGATGTCTCATTGTTTAAAATAGATTTTGTTTCATTCCATAAATGATCACACGTTAATACTTGATCCATAAGAATAAATTTTAGCACACAGTATAAACGTGAGAGTCAAATTAGTCATGTAGGTACATATACTTGTCTTAATTAAAATATTAATTGTTGTTCTAAAATTCAATGCTAATTTAGTTGAGCCAAAATATGTTCATTCCTAATTATTGAATAACCTTCATTGTCATCAGAAAAAATCTAGACAAAAATTATTGATCGCTATGAACTTTTATAACGACAGACAGGTATTAAATTGGGTCAAAGAAGTTGACTTCGGGACAAATCATTACCTGTGCCGGGTAATACAAATTTCCTCCATAATTCAGCGCCTTCATTGCGAGATCATAGTGTGCCATTCAGTCTGGTTATCCTGGAACGCATCTCTTGCCTGACCTTATCCAAAAATTAGCCACGTATCGTAACGTCGATTTGTGGTTGGTATTTCTTGGTCCGTTTGCATCATGACTTTCCAAGAAATACTGATGGAAGAGGAGGAAAATAATTTGAGTAATTACACTATGAAGATATATGTAGTACTATTCTCCAAAATGACACCTATTGCTGAAATATTAGATCCCAAACGCCTAAATTACCGGTATGATCTGTACCTGGATGACGTTGAGTGTCTAGTTATGGAAAATACTTATTTTAAAAAAGAGAAACATCTCTGCTTTTCATGCGTTGCATGAAGTTACACACTTCTAAACATGTCTGCTATTTACTTTGACATTCGTTACTAAAAACCTTTTACCTAAAGTGATGGATAAACAATCGTTCAATGAATTTTGAAAAAAGTCAGAACCAAACAAAACTTATACTCGTTCTGAAAAACAAATATGTACTATCTCAGTAACTTATATTTGAATATCATTAATGGCAATAATTCTGTTGATTAAATCCCACATTCGATAGAATTTCATTGACATATTTCATAGAGGTTGTCTATCACAAAAATCTAGAAGTCCGCAACAAAAGCAGCATTTTCCCGACGCTATGGTCACTTTACATTATTCCTCATCACATACAAGTGCATTCTTTCTGAAGTTTTAAAATTTGAATAATATTGTTTCCTTCCGGTTACTTACCACATGGCTTCTATAATTTATTTGTTTTATCAAATACAAAAAGATATATTTATACAATGACACTTTATACAATAAAACACATACCATCAGGTTACGAATATATTTGTTGTTGGTAACTACCTCATTACTGACGCAAAACCGAGGCACATTATAGATTTCTATTCTCAGACAGAACACTATTTCTTTTTGCTGTACGTACACCGTGCTTCTATTCGTCCTACTCGATAATCGTCACAAGCATATAACATCTGCAATAGGAAGCTAAATATCGTTTATATTTTGGATTCACAGGAATGGAATGATCGGAAATATACGTTGTTTTTACTTGGAGGTCGTCAGCGGAAGCTTGGATTGTAAGTAAATAATTTTAAAATCTTCTAAAGTTTGGTATTTGGACAAGTAAGGACAAATTAATAGGAAAGAAATTAAATGTCACCCTCGTTTTATCGTTCATAAACACGGGTACATTATTCAATTTTACATGTATTTGTTTTCTCTCCAAGTCTAATCATGAAAAACAAGTTTGTTTCACTGAGTTTATCAAAAGATGTTCAACGAGATTTAGGAAAGAGGACTTGATTCCGTATTAAGTTTGAAGTTTTGCTATTCGGAGAAATAATCAATATGAAAAGGGAACGAGAACAAAAACAGAAGGTCAATGATAATGTGCTTGTTTTTGGCATCAGTAGAAACATTTGTATAGCTTCCCATACACACACTTACTTCTGAATTGGACGCTGTCAACTACAGCAAATAGCATTACAGTTTAAACAAAAATAACCATTTTCATACAATATCTTCTAGTAGGCGGCCCCTGTAAAAAGCTCCATTGCCGGAACGGTGGGTTCTGTGCTGCATTCGACGGAGGAAGTGGGCGACCCGTTTGTCACTGTTCAAGTGTTTTCTCGGGAGCAGAATGTGAAACAGGTACCCTGTTCAAGGAGTTTGACAGAACTCTCTCTCTCTCTCTCTTTCTCTTTCTCTTTCTCTCTCTCTCTCTCTCTCTCTCTCTCTCATCAATAGCAATATTTGGTAAGTGTTACTGCATTTGAATTATTATTCTTTATAGAAAATAATGTATATTTCATGCAATGATAACATGACAAGTGGTTTCGCAGTCTACAACATTTTAATAATTCTCACCTTTGCAATAAAAAAAACTTCCATTTATAGGGAAAATTAATATCATAATTTGTATAGCATTACGATAAAAACGTCATTGTTTCTAATGAAATTTGGACAACTGTTTCTTATTGACAAACCATATTTTTGTAATTTTTTTTTACAGAGGAATATTCATCTATCACAGATAATACAAACAGAGTAAGTGATAACACCGCACTATTCCATGTCCAATAATATTTGAAATAACTTTCAGAGCATTTATCTGCATGTGTCCAGCAATAAAATGTCCTAAAGTAAATAAATAAAAGTTGACTTATTGCTATTAATATGAAACACTTAGAACATATGTCACCCATTTTCCCCCAAAATACGAACCATTATTATTGCCAATGTTTTACAGTACACGGACTAGACTGGATCTGATACAGCTATTTTTAATGTGCGGTGCATACATACGCTAAGAAACTGCTCGTAATAATATAAATAGGAGATCGTCTTGAAGTTGTTCAAAATTTATCTCCTTTGCACCTGCTTGGTCTAGCGATTAAGAAAAAAAAAATCAAAGGTGAATTTGAAAGTTTCAAATTATTTACTGTTGGCACCACATACCATTTTAGCCATCGTTCGGGAACTTTGCCTTGCCAGTGGAAATTCGCTGCAGCATCAACGAAACCTGTGTTGTTCCTTACAGAATTCTAGGGCAACCACCTGACACGTAAGTTGTATTCTTGTTATTTTCAAGTCATATTTAATAACTTAATGTATATTTGTTTTCAAAATAAATGAGACTACACTAGTGAGAGAGTTTATTGTTATTCTGTTTAATTGATAAAATATCTCTGTAATAAATAATTTTGCTTATTTTATTAAATTTTATAAACGTTATCCTCTAAATAAGAATCGGATACCAAGTCGTCGTGAAAAGAGATGAATCTATGACAAAATACTCATTAAAATGATACTACAACCTTGAGACCTATTGTGTTATCATTCCTTACTGATTTATACAACAAATGTTTATTATAGCCCAATCGTTGAGCTTGGGAACGTGTCTTCCACCATCGTCATCGAGAGTCTCGTCATTAACAGTACAGACTCCGTGTGTATAAATTATGAAGGCTACGTAAAATTCAAACCAACCGCCAATGGTACTAAGACAGTATGTATTCAGATCAAGGCAAATAGAAGGTGAGGGTAACTCATGGTCAAACAGGTAAACACTATCTAGGAAACGGTTGACACAGCAATGTCTGATGCATGACATGCATTTATGTAATGGCCTATCATTTTGAAGCATGCATTTTTGCCAAGCTACTTAGTTTATTTTTTTCACCTTTCCTTTTCGCAGTGGATATAGCTTTTATCTATAAAGTGAAATTAAACATTGAACGATACGATCGATATCATTATTAAATAATTGCTATGAAAGATTTGTTTCATCTAGATGACATGTTACGTGATTTGCTATAATTGACTGTGCTGTATATCCACATTGATATTCAACGTAAATACTTTACGTGCGGTGTTCCAGTAATAATTTATGCTAGCGGACATTGTCTAGCGCATTTTAGTTGGTGCTAAACAACTATAGAGTCAAATCAGTCTATTACAAGGAAAACATTACGGCAGAATACGTAAATTGTGACGTAGAAGCATAAACTACGTCATGGTAGAATTTTAATTTATTTGCGGAACCGTCAAAAAACAATTATAATAAAATTTCAATTTTTATGTGTATGTGTTCGGTTTTGTTTTATGGAAATCAATTTGAATACAATTCACTCTAATATATAAGGTATGTACTAAATATGTAATACTATTTCTACTGTTTGATATTGTGATCTCGACAGAAGTCGCGTGGCTTGAAATCTCGATCCGTTGTACTTTGATCTCGACCGCAATATAAAATCGTACAAACAACATAGTATATAATTGCCACTACAAATCAACTGCGTCAGACGTTCCATTAAATTTTCCACTTATTTGATGTTGTCAAGTTCTTATTATGTGCTGTTAAACAAAACCAGGACCAAATAGGTTTGTTGCTAGGTGTATAACGTCGACACAAGACCATCACGACGCAGTAGTTAAATCATGTCACATGGTGTTTTCAATTCATGCACGTCATAATAATACAAGAGTTCTTTTAAAACATGCATGCAGTTAAGTTTGTGAAAAGTAATTTATGTGTTATTATTAAAAAGAGATATGTAGTAAATAAATTAGTGTTTGTACTGATGAATATAAAGGTCTCGTGCGATGTAATCGGATATCGAAATCTCATCGAATTGTACTTCGGTCTCGCTCACAATACTCAACACTACAAATCCGACAATGTAGAAATATTGTGTTGCCATGACGTTACTTACTTTTACCGGATGTTATCAGCTTCTCTGGCGTTATACAGGCACCTTCGTTATTCTGATACATGTTTAGTTCAGTTTTCCACTAATTCATGAAATAAAGCGATTATAGTCCCGGCCTCCAAGAACTACTAGTAGAAGCAGCTAACAAAAGTTTTACGCTCCACAGCTACCATTTCCCCGAAATTACCTGAGAGGAAAAAGGACCGTGGAGAAATGTAAAAGAGCGGAAGAAAAACGAGGAAATTCTCTAAAAAAAATCCCTTCTAAAGGCTACCAATATTGCCTCCTATCCAGGGAACCATTTCGGCTTGGTATCCCGTTTCGATAAAACTAGTATGTACACTAACTTGATCCGTCGATCCACCGGTTCAAAATTCAACCTTTTATGACCTAACAGAGACCAAACTTTTTATATGTCGCTCAGATGTTTCTTGATGTCCGGCATCTAAAACGAACACGATTGTTAGAACGTAGGAAAATTTTACAACTTGTTTTGATTTGACCCAATTGCACAGGTGGCTAACACATTATTGGCATTTTTTATTGTCCATTAGTACAACTAAACTAAATCTGACTAAGTACGGGCTGGCCTTCTGGGGAATGCACGACATCCATGGCTGGCTTGCCGAGGTTGCTTGCCCTCTTGCCTCTCTCGGACATCGTATAACGGTGGAGATATGGAACAATTTCCACCCGCCTAAAGGTAGGTGTCCCGATGTGACGTCATCGCAACGGGCGTTACATACTGTTTTGGTCGACACCAAAACAGAAAATACGGACTGAAATCAACTCTTTGTTAACATGAGTATGTGTTGGGCCCATTTCCACTCATGAAAGCCCTTCATTCGGATCGTTAGAGACATAGTCCTACGACCTGACGGCTAAATAAGCAGTGCTCCTTGAGCACATAAATGCCTGGGGGATGTGATACTAATTCGTTCCAGTCGCACATGCCGTTCTAGGCGCACGCGACGTAAATCCAACCAACCAATCAATCAATCAATCAATTTCGATTAGTTTGACATTTTATGAACTAGTAAACTAATAATACTGACCTTCACCTCAAACAATTTCAGTAATTTATAATGTTTTTTTTTCTTCCAGAGACAGTTTGCAAGATTTGTAAAATTCAATTTGAATAATAGCAAACGATATTCTTTTTTCATATTCAGCGCCATTCGCGCCACTGAGGAAGTCTGTTTTAGAGTTATTATAGATGGTATGTAATAATAATGTCATGTTCTGAGAAACTGTGATGAAAATAGTATAATATATTTTGATAATTTTTTTTTGCCATTAATTAATTCCTCAAACTTTCCTTTTTCGTGTTAAAGCTTTCACATAATGTTTTTGTTGTTACGAAGTCTTTTGACATTCCTCTTTTATGTTTTAACTTTCAAAATAATTTCGTTATTGTTTCGGGTTATTGTATATACAGTTCAATATTTCAGGTGTATCGGGTGCATTTATTGTGCAAATCTTAAATGTTTTTCACAAGTAACTTTGTTACGGTCACATCTGAGGTGAACTGAACTTGGAGCTGTTTTCGTGTAATTACGAATAAAAATACTGACTTGTATCCATTTTAAAAAAAAGATTTTATAAGGCATCAAAATGCAGTACAAGTTGTCAAAGCACATTTTACTATGATCTGTAGATTTGTTCGTGATCTGTTGTGATACTTCTATTACGAAATTGTCTTTTCCTGCATTGCCTATTTCGCAATAATATTTATACTTTGCAGGACAATTCACGAGAACTGCAGTTGACACGGTAATATATTTTACAGTTGATCTCTTTATAGGTGAATTCTATTTCTGATAGACATGATATGTGAAGGGGTTGTTTTAAGCATGCTCTTTTTTCTCTCCCAGATCGTTTAATATAAGATATTGATATTATTGGCGGAGATTACTATTAGAGTATGTTCCTTCTAAATGGTATACATAAGGAATGTGACTTAAAGTCGCAGTCGTAAATCTTTAAACAGTTATCAAGAAAAAGTGGCCACCGCTTGCTTTGAAAGGTCCGGTTTTTTATGCATATAAAGGTCTGTTTTGGAGGTATATAAGCCAGTTAAAAGCTCATGCCAATGTGTCATCTGCAAATAAAAGTTCAAGGAGAAGGTGATAACATCTGGCTATAAAATACAAAAACGAGCTACGAATCTCTTTCCAAACAGTTGATAACAAAATGAAAGTTTATCAGGGCACTTTCAATAATTTAACTCAAATGTGGAAAAGGTCGCGTTGAAGAGGAATCCTGATGCTACTTTCGTTCCCCCAAGCAGCCAGGCACGCTGTTTGATTGTAGAAAGTATTAGATAAATACTGTCGATTTTTATCTTTCAGTCACGACCATACTATATTCATCCGACGTTGCCTGATGGATCAGCTGTCATGTGTCAAACTGGGTCCTCGTGTCACATTTTTGTATATACAACAACGAAAAATTCGAAATGGTATGGTGAATTAGTGTGAAAATAGACCGTCAAGAAAATATTGTTGTACACCCAAAAGGTGCCATTTCTTTAACGAATGTGTCAAGTGATCAAACGATGAAATATGTCTTTGAATGTTACTGTCAAGAATTACTTCATTTATCTCTTGACAAATTATTAATAGTCTTTTTATTTCAACGTTATGAAAAGAGAATTTTCGGGGAGTGAAGTCAAATAAAAATATAGATGTATTCTATAAATGCGCCACGAGATCCGTTAATGCTCAAATACATTTACCAACACGATCGACTGTCTTATGAAAATTGTCGAGATCAACCAACGAGCAATGTATTTCTCGAAAACTCGAATAAGGTATTAATATTATGCGTTTTGGTTTAAATATTGCATGTCGACTTAGTTTCTGAATGCACATGGCCTGTATAATATCTTCGTGTAAGAATGTTTTAATTCATATACATGTTCGACATCTTTTTGACCCTTTGATGATTGAATCGCTTCTATTTAATTTCTTTATTTTTGGTAATGAAACTGAATTTTAAAAAATTCCAGTAGAAAATTTATAACAAGTTACAGTTTTGTAGTATAATACAATACACTAAGGTAGAATGTTAATGCATGGTCATTTTTGAACAAGGAAGATACCCAAACGACAAACCAGCAAATATCACAAGACAGTGCTTTGTTATATATGGTAGTGTTTCATCCTAACCAAATGATATTACTTGAAAATAATTGGGGTGACCAATAAGGAAGGATTAATATTAAATGCATCAAATTGTTTTTCCCCGGACAGAATGTAGTCTGAACCATCCTAAAACAAATGAAATTGCTGTGTTCGGACATTGTTTTGGATTGTCTGGTATTCATACTCGAATTATCTGTTTGTAAATAATGAATATTTGACAATATCATTAGCCAAAATATTGATTGTGGCTTTGACATTTATGTCTTATGACGAACTTCAATGACGGATACTAACATAACATTGAGACAGAAACTCGTTTTCAACGTATGATGTAAACATAGTCTTAATCTGGCATAATAGATACATGCTTTGAAGACGCCTGTCAGAATCAGCTCCCTCAGTATCATGTACCAGTGCGATCTCATAATAGGATACCCGCGGATTGAGTTAGAGTGTTAGACGCTCGCAATTGGTAATATTATTTTTCTAAAAATTTTACATTCAAATTTCTGTTGAAATTGTGTCATGTGCATGTGTTGAGCACTTATTGTTGACCAATCAAAAAATGCCTCTCGGAAAATTTTGCATTAGTATGATATGAGTGGTGTAATTTGATTTCAGCTCGACAGTTTCGGAGGTAACACACTACACGAATGGTCTACATATATTTTTCCCTATATCAAGGCAGGGGTATGATTGTGTGACAGATGTATCCTACATCCCATTGGCAACCATGGAGGGACAAACTGAGAGGATATGCCTTCAGGCATCATTACCCGGGTTAGTAGCCTAATGGCTTAGATTATCAACATCGATGATTACATTTTGTTTTTTAGGTTTATCATTTTTAAATACAAAGAATTGCTTGCTTTTCAATTAGTTTGTGATAAACAGATTGCTGATTAACAATACATCAGCATATAAAATGCTATAATGTTCCGTAATAGTTTTAGCCATGGATGAAAATATATAATCTTTCCAAACGTGCAATGTTATAAACTTGATTAAAGTCTTATTGTTCCAGTCATTATGGCCATGGTCAATGACAGTCACGTGTCTCAACTGTTTGCTTCAGATTCAAAGGAGAAGTAAGATGTTACGATGTCCTTTCGATTTCCAAAGTTAATGGTAGGTAGAGAATGAATCATGCATGTTGCTATTTGAAATGTATAATTTAACATTTGTTTTATTTTATATACAATGTGTCCACACACACACACACACACACACACACATATTCACTGCACGTTACATATGCGATACCCTATGTCTTTGGTTTATATAACGTCCTGTGGTTTGAAGCTGCATTACAATTGAGGCGTGCAAATTATTTTTGCCAGCGATGGTTGACTCTACCGTCTGCTACTTTTTGATGTTATGTTCATTGTAACCTTCTGTTCTACTAAATCAATTATCGTTTTAATATGTTTTTAAAAAATATATATTATGTTTGCTCTGTACAAATCTATG